>JABWDB010000009.1:1800000-2252500 GCA_019614645.1 Stratiolaelaps scimitus
TAGTTTCGGTCAGACACCGATCCAGGCAACGGCAACAGAGTGCCTATGCCCGGTGGGGCTCGACTGGCGCAGCAGACTAGCCTCGCGAGAAGATTAACGGTGCCCTGGTTGACGGGTAACAAGTCTGGAAATGTTTGGGACTTGCGTTCCACCCGCCCCACACTCCCATGTTTCCAACGGACACAAACCATTGTTTCGTCGGTCTGGGTTCAAGCGAGAGGCCGTGACAATCAAATTGTATGTTGTTGCTGGTCGTTGTTCCTGCTGCCATTGCGAAATCAAACATATTGGCCGGGGCATGTTCCATCGCTAATCTTGATGGCCCTTACCACTGGTTATAATGCAGATACTGTAACAATGCCACAGCTCAGTTAAGTGAGTAGTTGCTCACTATGCGATGATGTAAATGTATAATTTGCGATCATTTTCGAGATTGACAGCAGACGACGTGGTATTCGTACAATGACATTCGAAATTCATGGTCGTAAGTTGCATTCGCAGCGTGGATAAATATAACTTGAGCCTGTTTTCAGCTGTGCGAAAAGCACACACAAGCAGACGTTACACATATGGACATTTATCACTAAACGTCGAAGCTGCACTTGAATAGTTCCGACATGTCATTCGTTCGATGTCGTCATTTACCCCTACGCCGCTGTAACGCGTACTTCAGAGGATGGCTAGGGTCTGATGTAAGCCTACATGAGCGTAATACGAATCTCTGCAGCTAGAGATTATTCACTTCGCTGTTGTGAAGCATGAAGACTTGGGCCTAGCCCTCTTCTGTCTGGCTCTCCGGCCCCTCGCTGCGTCCCTCCAGTCTCGCCTGCGGCTGTGGTACATGGATGACGGGACGTTGGTGGACGATCCGGCGACCGTCGCCTTCGACATTAGCGAGTACTCGACTACGAGGGGGCCAGCGCCCAACCCCACGAAGTGCGAGGTCTTCTCTTTGGACGCGCACCCCGACCTGCAGCGGTTGCTCCCAGGATGCCCTCTCACTCCGAGGTCGTCCCTTGAGCTCGTCGGCTCCCCTCTTACGGAAGAGGCCATGCGGCCACTATTGGACCGTTGCCTCGAGAGGACTGCCGTGATGCTCGACCAACTGCCCCTGTTGGCGGCTCACCAGGGGCTCTTACTCCTTCGGTCCTGTTTCTCGGCGGCGCGCATGCAGCACTTGCTTAGGACAAGCCCTGCCGGCACTGAGGCTTCAGCCCTTCACGCCTATGACGACATGGGCTGGACGCCCTGACGACGATCCTGAACCTCCAGCTTCCTCCGGCAGCGGCGTCGCAGGCTACCCTTCCGGTCTGCTTCGGTGGCCTCGGCATCCTCAGTGTACGCCGCTTGACTGACGTTTGCTACGCAGCCTCGCTTACGGCGGTCGCCGACATGGTTGCTACAGTCCTGCCTCCCGAAGCTCTCGCCCACTCCTCCACTTCCCATGAAGCTGCCTTTGACCAGACGTCCGCGGCCGGGTCCCTCAGGACAAGCAGAGCAAGCAGCGGATATGGTCTGATGTCCTCCATAAGGAGCTGCGGGACTCCCTCCTGGCCTCAGCGCCTCACATTGCTGACCAAGCTCGCCTCCGGGCTGTCGATAGGCCTGGTGCGGAGGAATGGCTCCACGCGCTGCCCTCCTCGTCCCTTGGCACTCTGCTCTCGACGATCTCTACCTCCGCTTCTGTATGGACCTCCGCCTCGGGGCCCCTGTGGTTGCGACCCACAGCTGCGAGCGTTGCGGGGACCCTGTCGCAACGAATGGCCACCACGGACTCTCGTGCGAGCGCCGGTCGCCATCCGCGACACACGATGCTTAATGACAAGCTCGAGAGGGCCCTCCACTCCGCCGGTATCCCTTGCACAAGGGAGACACAGGGCCTCGACACTTCTGACGGACGCTGCTCTGGCGGCCTCACTCTCATCCCCCTCCACCGAGGCCAACATTTTGTTTGGGACGGCACGGTGGTTGACACTCTAGCACCTTCGTATGTCAACCACTGTGCAACCACCCCCGGTTACGCGGTAGCACGTGCGGAGCGGGCCAAGCTACGGAAGTACGCCGCGCTCCAGGCAACCCACCTTTTTTTCCCCTTGCCATTGAGACCTTAGGCGTTCACGGCCCCCTCACTGCGAACTTCCTCGAAGGGAATCTACCATAGGCTGATCCGCGCCACCGGGGATAAGCGCGCAGGATCTTTCCTTCTGCAACGCCTGTCCCTCGCTGTGCAGAGAAGCAGTGCCATCTCCTTCCTCGGGACAATGTCGGCCTCAGCCCCGGTTCATTCTAATTCCCCCCTAAGAATCCCTAGAAATAATTCCTAATTATTGTATGCTTGAATAAATGTTGTTAAAAAAAGTAGACTTATATCATAGCTGGAACGCCATCTATTTTTACTATCAGTCCGCTTTCTTTCTTGATTGGACGTTTATTATATATATATATATTTGACATCAGCCATTTCATATTATCTTTCGTATGAAAATATATAATAATTGGTGAGAGAGCAATCACCTCGTTATCATTTCACCGCCACCATTCCTGTCACGAGGGTGACATTTCGTTGTCTTTGCACAACAATAGCGGCGTGTGTCGATGTGTTTTCGTCGACCGATTGGATTGCCGTCCGCGGGACCACGAGATAATGATGACTGGGCACGCGCTGGCTTTATCATTCTATCGGGTTTTTTTTTTGTGATTTCCAGAGCTAGCGCGATCCGCTCGCCGTTGATGGCAGGCGTGAAGACACTATCTTCTCGTCCCATCTCCGCTATCGCTACGATGTTGACTGCGTCAGCGCGCGCGTGCGCACTCACGGAAGTAAGGCTTTCTTCTCCCCCTCTCACGCTGTGTCTCCTGTATCATTAGCCTGGCCTGTCGAGTGACGGCAGAAGGGCGGGGGAGGAGGTACCTGTCGGGACCATGGGACTACGCGGAAATGGCTGGCTGGCTGGCTTGCAAACCAAGGGTCTGACGGGCGGCTGGAGCGCAGCGCAGGAACACCCCCGTTCTCACTCTCTGCCGCCCTGGATCCTTCGTCCTCGATGACTGAAAAGGCCGTCGAATAGCCCAGCCGCAGGATGAGCAGGCGTGACGGATATGATGGCGGCGCACAGACACACGCACAATGGAAAATGATCTCTTCCTGCTTGCGGCTGGCTCTGCTGCTTCTCAAGAAGCTGCGGTGGTGCTTTTAAGGCGAGTTGTTAGTGAGGGGCAGGCGACGAGTGGCTTCGCTCCTTTACCCCGGAGAAACCACGTGCTGATCTGAGCAGGGAAATGCGAACTAACGCCTCGGTGTCCCTCGTCTGTCTCCTAGCCTCTCTCTCTTTCTCTCGCTATATATATGTATATATATATATATATATATATATATGTATCGCATGCTTTCTGCCGCACTCAAAGCGCTCACTCCCTGCACGTCCTTCTCTCTTCTCTAATTATGTTTAATGAGGAGTTCCATCATTGTACCGTGTGTGTGTGTGTGTGTGTGTGTGTGTGTGACGTATCGTAGATCTCTGATCATACACGTTGCCCGCGCTTAATTACACACAACCATAGTTAATAATTAGAAGTAAGGTATGACAATAATAATAATATGATTCGATTGGCCCGTATAGAAACGCGTTCGACCACTGCAAAATGCTCTATGACGAGTACATGGTCGCAATTGGGAAAAGCACTCGCAGAAAATGAAAAAATGGCAACAGTAAGCTCAATCGAAACATGGAGGTGGATCTATTGTAGCTTTTGCGTCGTTGTGGCCTGAGTTAAGTGGCCATGTCTGCTCATATTGAGCAATTGTTAATATATGTCAACACTATCGATTTTTTTATATTTATTCAAACATACAATGATTAGGAATGATTTCTAGGGATTATTTTTTAGGGGGGGGGGCTTAGCTGGGGACCGGGGCCGGGGGCGATATTGTCCCGAGGACCCCGCCAATTGTTATTATTGTTACTAATAAGATTTATTATTATAATTATTTTTCAGTGTATTATGAGTACAACTACGATTGAAATCTGTTTCGGCTTCAACACGCTTTTCAATTGCATCATCAGGTGGCCTACTTCAATGTTCTATGCACTCTGCATATTGAAGATATAGACGATGATAATAGTGAACAGCGATAATGCGACTAATTTAACCAACCGCATCGGGTCTTCCAATGAATCATCTTCGACAAACTATGGGAGTTCTAGCAAATATATATATATATATATATATACAGGGCCTCGGCCCTGGTCCCCAGCTAATCCCTTGAACTAATTCCTACTTATCGTATGTTTGAATATATATATATATATATATATATATAACGATGTACGCCATTGATGGCAACTACCTTGCGAATCATCTACGCTATTAAGAAATACACGTTTTGGCTACGCATAACCAGGGCCCGCTCTCGCTGATCTACCTATGGTGCCTATATTGTATTCCGTGTCTGTATACTGTGTCACGCCTGTGCCGCGTAGCCCCGATGGACAGCTAACCCAATTGGTTTGCATTGAGTAGGAACCAATGCTTCTCTATGCTACGAACAATGGAGCATATATATATATAGAGGCAATGTGATTGCTCGCGCCTAGGTTAGCACTCATAATGATAACCTGTCCCAGGTAATGGATTCATGAGCGAGCTTCTCGCTCGAGGGTTGGCGCCTGTTCGACGATTAACGACGCACGACCGGCGAAAGGGAAGCAGACGATCGAAGAGGGATTTATAGACCCACACCATCAGAGTGATTGACAACGTTAACGGCCATTAAGCACACACACACACACACTCAACTGCCGGTACTGGACCAGCAGCCATCAAGCTATAGCTGCAGGGGCATACCTGAGTTGTAGCTCTGACCGTATAGCTAACTTACTGTGGCAAGTCTATTTGCCAGCGTGGTAAGCGAGAAATCGGAGTATATATATATATATATATATATATATAGTACTTCACAGATACTGGCCGAGCCGAAGAATGACGGCTGTTGCCACAGAAGGCGGATTCAGGCCAGTGTTACACCAGTCGATTCATTGAAGTGCCCCCCTCGCCTTCTGTGTGATTCTCATATCGCTCTACTCGCCGAACACCTCAAGAAACATCGCACTTGTTCTGACGTAGTTGACGTAATTCATTGTAGAAAATGAATAAATAAAGTAATAGATAAATAGATAAATAAATAATTACATTCATATCCTGTTTGTACTTGGAACATCCGCGCATGTTCGTTTGCAACATATGACCTTCGGGCCGCCGTTCAGCCGTTTCGCCATTACATTGGACACTTGCAAATGACTATTTAATTGCCGAGGAGTTGGAGGCCGTGTTGAAGAACGAGGAAGGGTTAGCCAGCTGGACACTACGATGGGAAGTTACATGCGTCTCGTCCGTAGAAACGCCCTCCCTCCCTTATCATCTGCTGTTGTGGCCAGTTCACGCTGAAGATCTCAAATCATGGTGGCGGGTGGTACGACAACAGTGCACAGCGAGAGCTGATAATTCACAGAAATCTACGTAACATAAGATTTAATTTTAAATGAACACACAAGCGATATTCGAACGAATTCACCGGAACGACATCTGGATATCATTTAGACAGCGACTTCGAAATCACTGTTGTGACTTGTGATAGTAATATTTCATAGTATATATTTCATAATCATAGTATATATTTCATAATATTTCATAGTAACCAGTGTGTTTATCACAACACGTCTACTCGTGTTTGAGTCAGGTTAGTTCTCAATGTATTCATAAACGCACCACCATTGTCTAGGCGCCGAACTCGTTCTGCTCTATGTTACCAGCGAAAGCTAGCGCGAATCCGTCATCGTGGCACAGAATACCGCAAACTTCGGTGAAGTACATGTTCGGCTTCGGCAAAGTAACACATTTTGCAGCTCTGTAACTAGCATCGCAATATTTCTGTGTGTTCCTCAACTTCACACTCTACATCTCTCGTTCACTCAGGCTATATTGCGGGGCCTATATATTGGTGCTGTTTTGATGGATCTCTCCCCCTTTGCGCCCGAGAGTCGACCAATAATAATAATAATAGGCGTCGCGCGAGAAATTTTCTCTCTTTAGCGAAATCTCTATCTCAATTTGCACACCACAATGTAATATGTAATTTAAGGTGGATGCACGTGTCGCCGAATATTATAGATACGTTCCAACGAAACATTTCTATTGCGGAAGCAAAGCCCACATATATGCCTGCTTTCTGGGCTATGCTGTTGTTCGCGCGTTCCCGCTATGTATTGTTATTCGTCGCGACCTTCCTGATCGCTTTCGTTCCATGTATTGCTCAATGTGAATCTAATATGCTGCGGGACACCGTGTTATTATTATTATTATTATTCTACCGTTACTACCATGCCGACCACTACTGTCTCTGTTTTTTTTTTTTAGAATCTCTTTATCTCTCTCTCGCTCTCTTATCGGACGACACTCAAGTTCTTGCTAGACAGTTCGATGACGCCCTTCCGCTTGTTAGAGGAACTCGTACTATTTCTGTTGCAGCTCCTCGCTCGATAACGCGACAGTGTGTGCCGCCCAGCCAGCCGTCTATTTCCTTCGGGTCTATTCTGGGTCGCTGTTTCTTGCAGCATCGTCCCGATAGCTCTCGAGTTGCTCCTCTCTGCTTCGGTCCGCTTCAGCCGGCCGTTCTGTCACTCACTACAACCTCTACCCGATGGTCGACCTCCCCAGAGTCATGTTGGGGGGCTGTGTGCGCATCCAGCCAGCTTGTTGGCCGTTAGAATGGACGGACCCATGGGCTGAGAGGGGGGCGGGCTCTCCGACGGGCTCCTGAGGAGACTTTCTCAACTTCCCGCCAGCGACGTCCCTTCGTTGCTATCCTGCTTGGTGCTGTTGTGTGTCTGCTTAGGCTGGCGTGTATCTATCTGTCCGTGTTCATTAGGATCGCTCCTTATCTTTATACGGCTCTCTCTCTTTCGGGTCGGCTATCCACCCCCTACTGACTTGTCCGCTCGGCGCTCCCTTGGCCACTCACTGCCAATGGCGCCGTCATGACCATGGCCACTAACCGCACACCCCCTTTCGGTCACCTCGCCCCATCGGCTCCGCCGCTATGAAAACCCACGCCTTCCGCCCATGTGTGCCATGTACATGTGTCTGTGTGTGTAGGTGTGGGTGGGATCGTGTTTGCTTGGTCGGTGCATGTGCTGGTGGTGGCTTGGACTGGTTCAGCGGGCTCCATAGAGTCTAGCCACGGTGTACCGGCCGATGAGCTGCTGCGGGTGTCTGACCCGGGCCTGCAGGGACGCTTGGGGAAGCGGGGAACTTCAGCCGGTCATGTCTGTGTCCATGTCCATTATGATCGTTCCTTATCTCTGTGCCAACCAAACCGTTCGCTACGAGCGAGCGTACCCCTGGTCATTGCTGTTCGCGCCCTGTCTCCGTTGCAATCCGGGTTGCATTGTGTGTGTCGTGTCCCTAGTGCGACTCAGTTCGTTCCTAACCTCGCAGCCGGCTTCCAGCACAAGTTCAGCTGTCGCCCCCGACAAGGAACCATTGGGCTTCTTCTTCCCGCACGAACATCACTCTCTCCACCACAACGAGCACAGTGCTCAGCCATAACATCAGTCGCTCTTCATTCGTCAAGCGTCCCTCTGCCCTCTTCACCCTCAAGGGCAATCTCCGCCTTGCCTCGTTCAGCAGAGGCAAATGCAACACAACGTCCAAGACAAACCCTTCACTCCACTCTCCAGTCGGGTCGACCCAGCTCAAATGTAATCATGCCCAGCAACGGCATTATCCGCCATCGTTTGAACATGACCACCACCCCTGTACAACACTGCTAGCTCGCAAGAGGCACGAAAACGAACACGAATACTATAATTTACGTTTTGCTGAACTATATAGTGACAAAGGAAATACATGCACAATACGTTTTCGTACAATAGACGATGGCAAGTTTTCGTCCATAACACAGGATGCTGGTGAGGTTTTAAGCAACATTTGGCTTTTGCTTTGAAAACTTCTGCCAGCCAGCTTTCCAGACATCACGTTGTGTTTATGAATATACCTCACTGCATAGATAGACGTGTTGGCTGGAGAAACGTTTGCGTAACTTTTTCGACATTTTGTAGTTCTATTTGTTAATACTGTTTGGGTCTGATACGCCATTGCTGCAATTGGACGCTCTCCCCATGAACAAGCCGAACTGAATACACACAGCTGGTCACATTGCTACAATGTGGAGGGTATATAACATAGGTCCGCTAAGCTCCTGCAAAAACGCCCAGTCCCGGAATATCGTAATAGTACGCCAACGCTGCCGTGTTCTAGTGATACGCTACGGCCAGAGGTCTAAATTGTTTGCTTAGCGCACGCAGAAGAGACGCGAGCTTTTGCACCGTAGCCGAGCCGTTCTATCTTCGTAGAACCACACAGCTGCATAGCGAGTGCAAAACCGACATCACTTTGTAACGAGTGGCCATGCCCCGAGTGGTGTGGATCGGCAGCCTCAGTAGCAAGAAAGATTGCCTGATGACGATGCTTCTGACCGGAGACCATGTCCGCTCTAAGTAGCATGTCCCTCTTCCTTAGTCCTTCTTCTGAGGAGGCCTTCTGGAGACAACGGAACAATGCCATATGTCTAACTTCACGTTATCTCACCATGATAACGAATGTGTGTAACGAAAACAATCACAGTATACCGTCGGGTTCTAGTGAGAGCAATTATAGCAAAATTAAATAACATAAAACGAAATTAAATAACATTGCGTTTACCGAATAATATAATAACACTAATAAGTTAGAAAGGAATCTTTCTCTAATTGTCCTCCCCAAAGGCAGCCCTTTCCAGCTTCAATATTCAATCTAAACGTGCGCTAGGCCGCGATAACCCCCGTAGACTGATTTCAGAACATAGTATAATTAGAAGCAATACATCTATTTTGAGCCTCCTGCAACATGATTTTTCCTTGTTGTACTTATGTAATGAGCATGTTCTCTTGATCCTGTCCCCGCAATCGCAACGGTCCTACGAGAGAGAAAAGAACTCATTTTTACCACTCTCGTCAACAGCCTCTTTCTCGTATCGGTTTGTGGCCATCCCTCAGTAAATTGCGACTCGGCCTGTTAGGCTTCATGATCTGATAAATATTAGTTTGCAAATGTTTTCATTATAAAAAATAAAGGGAGCCGGTAATCAGTCGGTACACCTGATTAGCGTTTTGCATCTATGTACATATGTGCAGTACGGATGTTCGTAATCGGCAATGAGCAGCTGCGAATGCTTCGCCGGAGGCAACATCAGCTCGGACAGGCGGATCGTCGTTAAGGCGATCGATTAACACGCGGCTCATACGCGCAACTGTAATTGCCTTCGTAACGGACGGTCAGACGACAGCGGTCGAGCATCGGCGTTACCGTTAATTACATTATGATTTATTATCAAATAAATCATCTGCACGTTGTGTCAATAAAATTATGCATAGGTAAAAAGGCGAAGCGGGCGGGTTTTGTCTTTGAAAAACATCATTACATTGTGCCGACGTCATTGGTTCAATGAGGCGAAAGACCCCCATCTGAGCACGGGGACGAGACAGTTGATTAACACCAGCGCACGACGTACATTTGCATGCGAATGAGCGCAATGTGAGGTACGAGTTCATCTGAATTGGGCCGCATCGTTTTTCCAAATTTGTTGAGACTTAATGTCGAAGTGCACATTGTATCTTGGGTGCACGCCCCAAAGTGAATGAAGTATTGTCCTGTCGGCTTACTCAACAGATTTTGACCTTCAATACCCAAAAACCTTCAGCCTAGTGTGAGCTATCGGGGCAGCTTGAACTCGAAGAGCCGAAAACATGGCTAAAAAAAAGCCAATTTCGCCATAATTTTTGGCCCTTGCTTACAGCTCTGATTGTGTTAACTGTCACGGCTCGTGGTTGTTACCGAAACCAGCGCAGGTATTGGGATAAACCTTCCGTTAAATTATACAACATTGGTAGAATATAATCAACTGTTCAAATACTAATAGCTGGCCATGGCGTCGCGCCGTTATCGACATCATAAGCTCGGTCGGACGTCAAATTGTTCTCAGAGGCTATACAATGACTCGAGGGATTGGTGAAAGGACCAGTCGACCCTCAACCTCGACGCTAAGACGGCTTAGGGCAGGTATAGCTCCGACATAAACGCACTTGACTCCCCCACCCAGTGCTCGGCTTGCTTAACATCGATCGCTCGCCGTTACAGCGGTGTCATCTCGTCAAAAGCAATGGGGTGGAGAGCAGGTCAACTATGTGCTAGCTGACTATGCAGAGGCTATTCGCAGAGCCGCGGACTTACTCCTCAATGGGTTTCGAAGGAAGGAACGAACAGTATCGTCAGCTTGGGCAGTTCTCCTCAAATATGATCTGCTCGGCGCACGGTGCTAGACTGGCCACAGAGACGGAAAGGTGTCATTGTCACTGATTATTCATACGGCCAATTCTCGAACAATGAGTGACACGAACGTGTATAGTGTGATTCCTAGGGACGTTATTGCATCAAGTTTTCTTGCTTTCAGCTTATGTGCTTATGTAGACGTTTGCAGCGCGTCTAGTTCGCAGATTCGCTGAGGAATAGGCTGATATCTAAGGTGCGTCTCGATGCAGCCATATATGGTATACAGTAGTTGAAAAGGGCCGAGAAAAACTATTCCATTGATGATGACAACGATTGACAATATTCCTAATTGCTGTTTCTTCTTTGAAAACATCAGACCTTGAATTCTAGCAGAATTTTGCAGCTCACTATTGACGAATCTTAATTGGAGACACATGCCAATTATAATGAGATTATGTAACAGCTGTTCCATAATCAATGATCAGATATAACTCGTCAGCTAGCCGACCGAATTCGAGCCTGCGTGAGATCGATACACACAGCTGATGATAGTATTATTATGTGATAATACACATCGTTGACACTGTCAAAGCCACGGACGCACGCTCAAATAATCTTCTCGGCGGTAGGAGGCTCGTTATCATCCACGCCCGCTATATTATCGAACGTACGTAGGTTAATAACATCTCAAATTGAAAAATAGGGCTCGGCGTGGTTGGAGGGGTGGAAATTTCCCCGTGAGTTTTTGCTTGTTCGTTCTTGTTTTCTCTCTACGTTGTAGTAGTCTAGCTATCACGCTATTCCCTTCTACCTATCATAATTCGGATGAGGCACCCGCTGCTCTCGCTGGTATTCTTACAGCGGAATGACCAGTACGAGTTTTCGGTGGCCTCCGAGTTTGACGTCTGCGGTGAGCGCCGTGCGACGGGAGCTCTGTTCGAACGGCGGCTTCGAGCGTCGGCCAATACTGTGCAGTAATCGAACGAGGGGGAAGGTGATTTACGATATGTTCTTGACCGTTGGGCACCCTGGGGTTAATATTGATGATATATTGGAATAATTCATTGGAAGGGAGGCAGAAACCCAATTGGTTCGTGGACACCATTCCGCGTTGGTTGGGCTGGATTCAGCAGACCCCGTGTCCGGTGGGTCGCCGCGCAGGGGGACTATAGGGCTGAGCGGGTGTCTGTGATCGTGCGTCCGCAGCAAAACCAAACCAGACCAGGCCAGATTGGCGGGACTCGATGGCTGTTCGTGTGCCGGCAGGTGACCGGCCGAGTGTCTCGCTCCATTGATGGGCAAAGGGCACGGTACGCGCGATATGATTACCACTGTGAGCACAGCACGCGCCGGCTAGGGTTTCGGCCTGCACGCACAACACACTGGGTCGCCGTGCGAGACGAGAGGAGTCGTGGGCACAGCATACCCGGCTATGTTCGGCCCTACGACCGCTACAGGACACCGTACGACGATGAGCGCAATCAGTGTGGACCGGGCGGAACACTGGGAAGGCAGCCCGAAGGGGCACCTAGATCTGCCGACTACAGACACAGATGGCGAATGTCCGGCCCTTCTGTCCCCAGGCCTGAGTGATACAGAGGTAGCCCTTGTACTCGGCCTAGCTGGCCACCGTGTACAGCAGTACGCAGTGTGCTATGAGTGGACACGAACAGAAGAACACATGGAGAGCGAATCAAACAGCGCCAGGATGAGAGATAGAGAATCTACACGATATTTATATATATATATAGAGAGAGAGAGAGAGAGAGAGAGAGAGAGAGAGAGAGAGAGGGGCCGCGCTGCAGTAATGAAGGCTCCGCGTCCGACGGCGGCACTGCCGCTGCTGCTGGCACCTATGTGTATAGAGTGCAATAAAAACGAAAATTACGTGATGAAATATGGATGAACAATTGTGATCAAATATACACCTATTATTATTACGCCAATGACAGAGCGGAAGAAGGCAACAGACGAAGCGACAGAGAAGACGACAGATGCGGTCAGCTGACTGCGGCCGCCGTTGGCCTAACAATGTGAAACGAAGTCACTATCTCATTCGATTTTAGTCGAAAACGATTGCTTGCCACCGGTCTGCTATTATAGCAGCGGGCGCGGCGATAATAACGGAAGCGGAACATGTGGCTGGGCGAGGCTTGGAAAATGAATATATATATAAGCTTGTACAATCAGAACTGTAGTGTATTAGGTTAGGAAGGGGCTTCGCGTGTCACATACGCTTTCTCGACGAACCGAACTCCCTTTTTGGCTAATATACACACGCACATAACAAATACACTGAGAAAAGTAATAGCCGAGGCTAGTTCATAGTCCAGAGAACTATTTGTGTACTCGCTGCGGATCGTTCCGGGTTCACATGGCATTGAAAGGGAAAAAGGTGATGGTGCCCTGCCGCCACCACGGCCGTTCGTGCTGGAATCCCCTGGAGAATTGCACACTACGTCGACCGGACGACTTGATGGGTTGGGTTGAGCAGGGGAGACGCCACCCGCGGCCGGCCGGCCGGCAAGAGAGAGTGCTGGCCAAGGCAATGGCGGTGAATCCACCAACGGGCGGGAAGGGATCCTTAGACAAGAGAGAACATCGGTTGGCTGCAGGGGCCGCGAAGAGGAACAGACATAGGATAGAACGGTGGAGTTCGAACATAGAGAGCGATCCGTTCGTGGAAAGACAATGAATCCAGGACGTCGCAGGCGTCAGGAAGGGCTCGAGCTTCGGGGGTTCGCAAGTGTTGTCGGAGTACGTGGGCGAAGAAACGCCTCGACTGCCTCCACCCCCTTCGTCCCGTCTTCTTCCGCGGGAGGGAAAGACCGAGTAAAAGAAAGGAAACGCTGTCGACAAAGTCTAGCCAAGAGGGTCTCTCCTTCGTTCTAGTAGGACGACTACTACACGTCAGTCGATTTAGGGATCGACAGCGACGAACGTTGGGGGTCGCGCCCGAAGAGGGATGAGGGCACGCCGGAGGGACCGGCTCAGATGGACGCAGCGGATTCGTGAAGGATATGTGAAGGTGCGAGGCATGCACGAGAAGCCGAGAAAATAAGCGACAAAGCGCGTGTGTGTGTGTGTGTGTACATGAATGGGGAAATACCCGCTCTCGATCCCTATATAAATAGCACTGTCACCACTGTGTCTCATCCGCGTAGCGCGCGCAAGTCAGTCATTCGATTTTCGCACCAGTCGCGCCATGCGGTTGGACTAAGTTACGCAGTCTCGCCCCGGTTGAGCCCGCTGATTCGAGCCGCCCAACGGCCTCGTCGCGCACTTTGCAATTGATCCCACACTTTGAGATGGTATTGAGCTTCTCGACCCGTCACCCGAATTCTTGGTCATCAATGCGACCGACTACTCCGGTTGACGACGGCCGCCAAGACCACGGTTCGATGACCCGACTCACGACACCTTCCTGTGACAAACACTTCCATGGCTGCGTAGTCAGAGAGCTCTCCATGGATATCTATCTCATGGTGGAAGAGCGAGACTAACGTCAGCACAAGAGAAGTGGAATGGCCTGGTGGTAGCGTTTGAGGACCTGAAATCCCATGGTCTCCGGTTCGAATTCCGCAGGATACATATGGTTTGAGATAACGTGAATGTAGTGCTGAACCATGGCTCAAATAGCAACACATCCATGGTCAAAAAACAAACACAACAAAGTAGGGGAGAATAGCTTTTCACTTTCATTTTGACTCATAGAATTAAGCTGGGCCGGGGGGTTGAGCTCAGGCAGATGTCACTGATTGGCCATAGATATATATATATATATATATATATATATATATATGTATATATATACAATATATAGATACATAAGGGAAAGTGAATAGTACGCGAACTTCCACTCGAGTCTTTCTGATCACTTACCTATTGTTGTGATAACGGTCAGCGAATAGAGGAAGGCACTACCCAACGACCACTGGGTACCTTCCTTTCCAGCTTCTTTACCATCGTAGCCTTCCTTCACGTGACGCACCAGTTCTGCTGAGAAATTCCGCATTACCTGGTTGACCGCCACTGTCCAGTTATCCTTAAATAGGACATTAAGTTCCATTGTTATGCTCCATAGGTGGTCGATCGTTGAGTCGCGCAAGTCCTGGACCTCTTGCGCTTTTTGGTCCTCATGGTGTGCCTCGAGGTGGCGGAAGACGAATGCGCCAAAGATCGCGTAAGCCACAACCAGTGCACATAGCCCGATATGGGAGAACATGAACGCTGTAAACCGTTTGCAACATCCCGCCAATGATGGGTCTTTTGGTCGCCGAGGACGCGACGGTGCTCGGGATCGTCGGCCCGATGGTTTTCGTGTCGCCAAGGCCATGGCTGTCGAGGAGCGGCCTTTGTGGCTGTTAGATTGTCGCGCGTCGCAGCGCGCAAGGCACGCTCACAACAAATGATGGCTGAGCCTATTGGGCGATAGATGGACGACGGCCGACGGGTCTCAGCGAACGGCCTTCTCGCCGGCCTTCTCCAGTATACTGGCGATCCGGGCCTGTTCGATATTCATTGGTCCCCGCACCTTCACGTGGCTACTTCGCGCGCCGCTCAAAAATCGCCGGTCCAGTCCGTCGTTGTAGAGAAGTGGAGACAAAGACCTGCCACTACGAATGGGCCGACTCGCCGCGCCATCTCATAGGAGTATACGTTGTCGTACTCCTAACGAATGGTGTGATGTTGCAGGGCCGGCATCTGTAAGTGATCTCCGTGTAGCTCCAGCTCGTTACTGAGTGCACATCATCACCAGTTCTTCGTCATCAGCAGCAGTATCGTCGGTGAGGACAACATCACGATACGCTCGTCGACGCAGAGCCGCCCATTCCCATCAAGTCGCTCGGCCTCGTCTGCGGTACTCCCCGCACTCTCCTGCTTACGTGCTCACTGCCCCCAAACTCCACAACCTCACTGAACCCCACTCATATATGTATCGTCTGCGCGTGCGATCAGCCAGTTAACACCCCGTGTAACTTCGCCGTCCGCCACTGATCATCTCTTCTATTCTTCCCTAAATTCTCGATGGTGCCTCTTGGTCCGGACTCGTCATCCGGGCCTTCCGTTCGATGGATGGTTTCGTTCACCCACGTTTGCTACCGGCTGCCGACGCCCCCCTCTCGCTACAGTGCAGCCCCCTTGCTTGGTTCACTTCGCGGCAGTACCGGAGACTAGCTTCAGTGGATAGCGTTATGCGGATAGCAGGATAGAGCGGAACAGTCAGAGTTAGCTAACCGTGCGTCTGGCAGTGTCTGGCTCGCCCGTGCACTCGTTCGCTGTCGTCGTTCCCACACTTAGCTTCGCCGCTGGGAAAACTCTTCTCTCGTTGGGAGCGGGGGGCTCCGCTCCGCTCGGCACAACACAGTGCAGCCGACAACGACAGCGCTGACAACGACAACAGAGCGAGCTCAGCCCGCTGCTCTCCTCGCTACGCTGGTCCTCTTCACTCTTACGATGGCAATACGATCATTAGCGAGTCATCTTCATTACTTCAAAGGCTCGTCTCAACGTCCGCCTCCCCCCGCGCGTCAGTGTCTAGCTCTATCTTTTTCTCGTTCTCTGCGGGTCTCTCTGAGTCTCTCTCTCTCATTCACCGCACCGCCGCCAGCCGTGGATCGTCTTCGTTCGGGGGCTCCCTCTTGCTTTCGGTACCCCTTCCACCTACACTCGTACACTCGCCGTCGTTTCTGACCACCGACAGTCGACCACGGGCGGTGCGCGTCGCCGACACTGAGCCTGATGAGGTTGTTCGACTTTTCCCTGTCTCGCCCGGTGTGTGCCGGCCCGGCGTTAAGAGAGATGGACGGGGACTCGCTGAGGGGCTTGACACCAGGCGCGCCCGTACGAGATAAGACTCTGACACCCGGCTAGGCCAGGCTGGGCTGGGCTGGGTCGGCCGGGCTTCGCAGGCACCACGCTCGCTATGTTCCGAGGAGCGGCGCTTGCTCACCTGCTCTCACTGCACTAACCCCGTAGCGAGACAGCAGCTCGTGACATGCTTGCGGTTCACCTTCCTTAATGTTACGACAGTTGATGCGCGCGCGTCTATCTGGCTCTGGATAGTCAGTGATACGGCAAATGTGTGCGGTAAGATGCCGCCGAGCGGGTCAGAGGACGAGGATGTTTTGCTCTCACAACCGACGGCAGTCCGACGTGCGTTTCTTTTCGTCTCCTGCTGTAATACTGGCAGCACTCCAACTACAGGTGACTGACAGAATGCTGTGGCCAGAGGCACACCCTCAAGACATCTGCAGAAGTAACGATGCTTAATGCTAATTTGCCGCTGCTTGTCGGATGGGTACAATTTGATAGCGAGCGTTGAAAAACGCAGAACAGGGCAGCCTCAAGTGGGAGTTGCAAGCAGATTTCCCCAACGCCCCTCGCCTGCCAGTAAAAGGTAAAGAAACTGAGCAGATTCCTTCGTGGACTCAGCTTGCTACAGCGGCCGCCGTCGGTTGCAACTACTCCATCCTCGCGGTGGCGCCGATCGAACGGTGCACTTCGGAAGGCGAGTCCGACGACTGCTTCGTCCCGTACTACCGGGTCTCGGTATACCAACGACTCAATGAGGTGAGCCAGAAAAGGGCCGACGAGCTGCTGCTGGCGCGGCAGGTCTCGGGCGGGGCGTTCGGCCGTGGATATGAAGCTGTGGGGAATGGGAGGTAAGGATAGGTTACGGACGAGGCTACGAACTAGAGGCTACGAGCAAAACGGATGGCCTCGACGCCAACAGACGCTGCGCCGGTGTTTGCTCGCTGTACGAAAGGCACTCGGTAGAGACTCGACTGTCGTCTCTTGTTCCACTGAAACTTCTTGGCTTGCGTTGGTCGCTGTTCCCGCCGTTGTGGCCGCTGCTGCTGCTGCTTAGCTTGCAATAAATGTGCAATTTTGAACAGCGCTTGCGGTAGCAAATAGGGGAACTTCGGGAAAGGTAGCAGACTACAGGATGCGGCGCGTGGATATCCCCAAGCCTTTACAGGCTTCAGGCTATCGGGCTTAGCGGCCCCGCGTCCTGACCCAGAGTAGGTCTCTTCTGCTCGTTCGCTCGCTCGCCCGGCCAGCCAGCCACCCGCCCGCCAACGAAACGTTGCCCAGGCTTGCGTTGCCCTGCGCCCAACTCCAAGCAGGCTGGAACGCCTCCAACGACCGCGGCTGCTCTGGCCCCTCTGCGTATCGCTTCCTCTCACTTGCTCTCTCCCGCTTAGAGCTTCCGTCCTGGACTATACCCCGCTACTAGTCTTGCCCCGCAGCCAGCTCATGGCGTTGCCTTCCTCGTCCAACTCGCGGCGGGCTGTCGGGACCCCAATGTGCGCTCACACCCTCGATGCTTTGCCTCGTGCCTTGCTTCGGCTTTTCCTTTGGCTTCGGACTGGATCGCCACTGGCTGGGCTGCCCCCCACGCGAGCGCGCTGCTGGGAGTCGCGTGTAGAGCGACGCCTTGGTTGTCGCTGCGTTGGCGGGTTCGTTGCTTGCTGCTGCTTCTGCAACCAACGGCCCTGCGATATTTCAGCCCGGGTAATATTTCACAAATGCCGACCCGAGTGGTGCCGCCGTGCGTACGGCACTGCACAGCGTTGGCTGCCTGGATCCGCTCCTCGCAGATTCGTCGTGGGGGGACGATGTGATGTGGCAGCAGGGGTGGGCGGTACGCGGTCGGTACACGGCGGGAGTCAACGCAGCCACGATGGAGGCGCCGGTTGAATCGCTCCTGCCGGATCCTCCTCGTTGCCGATGGCTTCGGGCTTCTCTTCTGTTCGCGCCTGCCTTACTCGTTGGCCAATCGCTCCCGCTGCTAGGCCCGTATAAGAAATGCGAACCAAGATTCGCACGTCGGACGAGGCAAAAGGTCTCCCTGAGGAAGGAGATTGCTTGCCCCCCTCTGTCCAACGACGAAGCGATGGACGACGTTTGCTTGCTCACCCGACGCTTGCTGCTGCTGCCGCCGCCGCCTACCTACCACGAATTGGCTTGTGGTTGGTGGCTGTTGCAGAAGCGTTCAGAGCCGGCGTTTTTACTCGATGCCAATATCCTCTCCTTCTCTCGCTCTCCGTTTTATTCCACTTTATCACTGTATTTCTTTCACGCCTCCCTCGATCTCCCTCTTCCTTTTTTCCCCTCCTACGTTATTCTCAGTTTTTCCTCGCAGCCTAACCTTCGCGGCCTAACCTACGTGCTCCCGTCCCGCTACTGAACGCGCGCCGCAACCCGAACGTGTGAACGCGCGCTTGAGAGGGAGAGCAAGATAAAATCTTCGTCGTCCTACGAAGTCGTATCCTGCCAAGGACGTCGTTACCCGCGAGCGAACGATAGCATCCGTTGTATGCGAATACGTAGGCAGGCTTGCGTCGTCTTGATCCGGACGTTGGGGGTTCTGCCGATGGCAGGTGCCTATCCCGTCTGTCACCGACGCGAACTCGTCGCCTGTGTGGACAGATGCTCCTTTGAAGCTCCGACGGACCTCGGCAGCGACACAGGCCGACGATTGGCGTCTCTGATGATGACAGTGACGAGAATGTCCCTGTTGAGATCGCTCGGCCTTGCCGCCTTGCGGAACGACGATCCTACACCGTATTGGGCAGTATGTGGTCGAGGTCGGCGAAAGAGGCCGCTAGCAGTTCCTTCCTCTGACAGCTCTACACAAGTCTCTTGGCCACTTCACTTGTGCGGCGGAATCGTTCACTTCTCCTTTGCTGGCCCTTTGCTGACAGCGTCACAGGCATCATCATCATCCTCAAGCTTGCCCCCGTTTCTTGCACTCGATGACTAACACTGCCACTCATTCGACTAGCCGCTTGCCTTCTGCGCGCTTCGCTGAACGAGACTCCGACGACCTGGCGGCGTCGGAGTTGTCCTTCGAGGCAAGCTTCCCGAGACGTCCGACGCGCTCGAACCTCTCGGACGGTCCTATGTCACGTCGAGGGCAGGAGCACACTCGGAGAGCACGGGCGTACGCGGAATCCACAAGAGCCCGCAGCGGCGCCGCCGCCGCCGTCTTACATCGACTGGTTTTTCCGCGCTCAAAGACGCACTCCTAGCATGATGGCAAGAGCCTGGCCACGACCAGGGCACAGCGATATGATTGATGTCGGATGCCCGCGCTATAGCGCCCGCGTTTCTTCCTGCCAGCTAGATACGGGCAGTGAGTTCGCCTGATCGACGTCGGATGCTGTATGATGCTCGGTCGTGTGCGGGTCAGTTGCGAGTAGTCCGACGTAGCAGGCACAGGTTGAATCTCCGAACGTCTCGTTCCACAAAAGTCGCTCGCAGATATTATTATTATTATTATCCGGAGTACAGAGAGACAGACACACGGGTTGCAGATATCTGTGAGCCACCACGCACACAGAGCGAGTAGCTACTATTGACAACAGTGCACAAATATACAATATATCGTGTAGCCATGAATGTTGGCAGTCTGTTATAACACCCAGAATTCGTCATTCATTACCAGCCAACTGGGCCACCTGAATTCCTGCCCAGTTAGCGCATTTGCTCCAACCCTCGATTTCATCATGTACCAATTACTGGCAAATGGTCAAACTGCAGATTTCGCGATCTTGATATGACGCCCGCACTTCGTTGGCCAAAGGGGCCGTTGCTGGCCACGTCCAGCGTCGAGCTTAATGCTCTCCGAGCAATATGTGCGATGATCGACACAGTGTCGAGGAAGACACCCCGCTTACAGCTGGCATGTAAACTCGCCGTCACTTTCAGCCAACGAATTACCAACCCTTCGTAACTCCCTGGTAATATTGTAACGAGCGGGGTTGGATCCACTTCCTGCCGTTGGATGACGGCTTGCACCTTGTTAGTTCACTAAATCATTTCATCACTAATCACCGCATGCAAAAATACACAGACACTATTACACTTCGATGTCGCCGCTTCGATCTCACGACACCGAACGTGGCTACAAACAGCACCGCGATGATTGCTGCAAATGTAGTATGATACAACGAGACGTATTATCATTCAAGTGTACGGTACGTATATGCATATCCACAATGAGAACAATGAGAATCTCGCGTCACTTGTTCGCCTTTAACGGCGGCGGTGGTGGCGTTTCAACAAGCCCCTAACAAAACAAAAATCCGCGCACTGAAACCAGCCTGCGTGGTCCTGCCTGTCCTGGAGCTGGCCTATGGTTCCAATCGAGGCATGGGATGTGTAAATGCCTCTATTCTTATTGGTCTCTGTCTGGTATCCGTGAGTGTTGATGATTTGCTCTTATTTATATTAGCCTACTGTTGCTGTGTTTGTTATCTGAGCTCGTCTGGGTTTGACCCACTCACGGCTGGCACACACTTACATATACACTCTCACATAAACTGTTTTCACCGTTTAAACCCGGCCACTCTGACAACAACAATGCAAGCAGCAGCTGTAGGACGAGTTCGCTGGCAAACACTGCCGGTTCTCCCCAGCCCAATCTACGGACCCAAAGGCCAACCACATTCAGCGGCCTGGGACCTCACCGGGCTGTTCGACTGCTACCGAACGACGACTTTAACCGGGCGCGAACTTTCCGCTGCTTCGGCCACGCGAACAGATCGACGCCTGTCGCCGACGCATAGATTCGCTTCCACTCACTCGCCGCCTTTGACTGCCGCCGATTCAACGTGGTGACTTGCTGGGTGCGTCTGGGGTGTGTGTACACCGTCACCCAGTTCTTGTACTGGGCTCGTCAGCTTCACTCGATGCGGCAATGCCTCTTGTTGTTGACTCGCCTGCTCGAGACGGCCTTAGCTGCAGGCGACGTGGCGCTGCACTGTTAGGTATCTAGGCTCTCTACTATAGACAGCAGGTCCTGTAGGGCAGGCTCTATGTGACCGCCTCGTTCTCAACCGAAGAAGAAGGCAAACGAAAGAAGAATTCGCTTTGTGTGAGAGTCGTCCGCTGGCTGTGAACCGGACCGGCGGAACAACCGCGAGTTAGCCGGCTGTGCTGTGGCCGGTGTCGTTGCTGTGAGGCGCGCACTGCTCTCTTGTTGTTGGCGTGCAGGCGGGCCAGGGTCCACGTGCGATCGCCACACAGGGTCTCCCGCGTAGACGCTGACTTCGTTCTGACCATCGGGATCGGACGGACCCGAGAGCAGGCGGCGCTGCGGACGCCGTCTGGGAGAGGACGATCGGGCCGGGAGGAAGGAAAGGACAAGGCATCGAGGCCTCTATAACCCGAGGGGTTGCTGCCTTAGTGGTGGCCACGGGGGTACTATGCTGCGACGGCTGCGGTGGCAGCCAGCGGGCCTTTAGACAGGCCGCGACTTGGCTTCCGGAATGGTTTGGGGAAGGGGCATCTGCGTGAGCGGCGAACGACGAGGAGCGGCCACCAGGAGATGAGCCATCAGATTATGTTGAGTCCCTTTGGCATTGCTCCATCTAGTCGTCACTTCCTTACGGCCATTCTGATTCTTGAACCTAAACGGTTGGGGTCTAGATACGCCGGCGGGGTACGGCATCTTCGCCATGCGCCCTAGTTGAGATGGGGGTGGGCGGCGACGCGCGATCTGGGGGCGTGTGGCCGTGTGCGTGAAGGAATGAGCCGATGTGGCACAAGGGAACTCGAAGGCAGCCCGCCTCGAACTCTCTGGGCCATAGGAGAATTGAGGCGAGTTCAGGCTTTTGGGGGGAGACAATGCGCGCTTTGGTGGCAATGAATACAGTGGATGGAATTTCGAGAACCCGTGCATCGGCCACTCACGCGCCGGGCTCGCTAGCTATCGCCATCTCTCTCTCTCTCGCTCGCCCACTCTCTCTCTTAGCCTCTATCTGCCTGTCTCCGAACTGCCATTATTTTAGCGCACGGTACGTGTGTTCGCAGGGCGCGCATGCTTGTATCTGGCTATGTCGAATTTTATTTACAGCGAGCAACTAACTAGCTAGCTTCAATGGGTGGATCGAAATATCTCATTTATTAGCTCGTAAGTGCCAAGCCATTGACAGCGAAGGAGCACTAGCTGTCGAAGGCACGAGAAATATAATATATATATATATATATATATGTTTTGTACCGTGACCTTCAACATGTTCCGACAACTTTACAGTATGAATAAACAGTAGCGTTCGTACAATCGTCCATTTCGTATAGAGACGCGACGGCGATTTATTTCTAACCTTTTCACATACGGCATAACGGGTGACTGATCGGTGTTCTTTGAAACTGCTTGGTATTGTTTTTGCCGACAATGTCCTGCCAACAAAAGTACACAAGAATGTTCTGGCAATACACAAAACTTTTCGAGCTGTCTGTTGTTTCACAACCGGCCATTTCAATCTATCAGCTTCGGGACATTCAACCCCTATTAAAATCAAAGTAAAACACATAAAAACTGAACCTGGACACTACTCCTTTGAAGCGAGACTATAAACCATTATATATATATATATATATATATATTCTTGTTATTACTTCTATGACAAATTTATGACTGTTTTGCTATCTAAGTGGCCAGATTCAAATGCATAGCGTAGTTCTTGTTGTTAACGCAGCACAAGTAACCGCTCCTCGTAATTATCAATTTAATTCAACACTTACGTTATAATTATATAATAAATAACTATTAAGTAATTGATTAAAACGAAATAATCGTTCATCACCGTTTATTTTAATACCCATTAGTGACAGGCTGTCATTAATTAATGCACATAGTGGGACGTTGCCGCTATCGTGTCAGGTTGGCGTCAATTTATTCAGAAAGTGCAGTTAAAGTGCTATAATAATGAGCTTGCTATTAATAGCGGCCAGCTCCCCCACCTTTCTTCGTTTCTATAAGACCACATTCAAGCGCATTCAGCCGAAAAAAACAGCGCAAATTGATTCTGTTGACGTTTTTTTGATACGTTATTTTCAAGATGCCTGACCGAGGCGAACCTTTTTTCACCATCCAGGTAAGGGTAAAGGTTTATTGGTTCATTAAAGGAGCTGCAATTTCATAATGCTTAAGCTCTCTTCCATGTCATCACGCAGCGGGACTCGAACCTGCGACCTCTCGCCTTCGACAGCCAGAGACTTTGCCGTCCAAGCCACCGCGCGACGACTTGCTGTTCTACGAAGGTTGTTGATTGTTTTCAACCTTTAAACATATTTGTGTTTCATTAGTTTACCAAAAACGGGTTAGATTAATACACTGACTCGCCACTCACGTCCGCCTCCATCGTGTAGTTTCGAAGAAGTACGCCCCAGTGATATATGTACCAAGATCTATCCAGAAATCGGCATCAAGACGAAAGCTTTTGTATTTTTGATAGGTTACTAGAACAGCTTCTTATGGATGTTTGTGTAGACGGCAGCATGCGAGCACCGATCAAACGCCGACGTTCTGCTCATCGATGGTCGTTTGGAGATCAGTAGCGAGTAACTGATATTTGACGATAAACCCAGAAATAATTGTTTGGGGGACATTTCAACTGCCGAGGCGACCGTGTTCACAGTGTTGAGTCGTTTCCGCGAAGCCAAGAGCTGGACTTATAAAGTTCAGCCGCAAATAGCAGAGGGAAGGTTTACCGATATGTCGATCGACAATAACACCGATAAAGAGCATTGTTTCTATCTTATATATACAACAACCAACTCGGATAGGTTCTATTTGTTGTGTTTTTAAAAATGTGTCTGTTCCCACAACGACATCGAACGTACCTTGCTACTCGCAAACGCTTCATGGGAGACCCGAAGTATTGTAGAACCAAAGGAATTTGCAATCGTTTTCTACTTTTGCAGGTTTCTACCGCATTTTGTCTGGCAAGTACTGACGAAGCCGGTTTCTAGGTAGGCCTCTTTTCGGAAGAGATCTCAGATCAAGGAGCGGAGCTCATTTTGCCTAAACCCAAAACTGCATCTCGCGACACTCCATCAGACGCTTTTCACACGTGTTATATATATATATATATATATATGTGATATTGAACACCGTCAAACTCTGGTTCGTCGCTCATAGGATTCTGTGGTTTTTGAGCGACGAATAAGAGTTTCACGGTGTTCAATATCATCTTCTATGTACCTTTTTCCTTTCTTATAGAAACACTCCTGTGGAATAATTATCTCCATGGAATTGCGCGTGTCTGACCCAGAACAACAAAGTCGAACCAAACGGCGATTTTTATATTTCGCAACATTTATATACACGGTATATTCTATTACGTTTATCAGATTAGCCATAGAGTTACTACAGAACTTAGTGCGTAGGTCCACTAACAGACAGATTTTATGGCAGTAGATCATCGAATTTGTACAAACGACATGGCCCCCTGAAACTTTTGCAAATTATTCGCTCGTCATTTACAAGGTTTTACTGCGATAAAAGCATCATTGTGAGGATACGATACACAAAAATGAAAAGTGACACCAGCCGTTGTTGTATTGCGATAATCAGAAAAGCATTCGCGACTAATTAACGTCGCCCCCTTTAATTTCATCCATCGCCTGCCTATCTCTCTGTGTTGCGTTACGCGATAAGGGCAGATTCGTCTTAGCGTCGAGCCACAACGGCCGGCCCGAAACACCTCTCCACCTTCCCAAGTAGCAACTATGTCACGGTGCTGGCCATTTCGCCGCCGTGTGGTGGTCCGAGAGGCGAGGGAGGCACACAGCACGGGAGGTGTAGTTGGGATCCGCGCGTTCTCTATCTTTTATACTCCCTCCCACTGGGTACAAGCTCGCAACGGCAGCGACTGTGGACAGTAAGCTGTAGTAACAACGGCACGGGCTGAGCTAGGCTTTCTTTCGGTGTGCCCGACGTTGTACTATAGGTGGCGGTTAGGCGAGGTCGTCTGTGTCCCCGGGCGTTGCCTGTTTTTACGCCGACCGGCGTACGTACCTGCCTGCCGGTGACTTGGCTCAGCCGGCGTCGGTCGGAACACCGTGGATGGAAAGCGTTGTGGATGAGAAAGCGAAGCGAAAAGCCAGCAACGGAGAGGAACGATTTTTTGCCCGTGTCTGTCTAGCATGCCTCTTCTCTCGTTGCCTTGCTAGCAGCCTTGACCACCAGCACCACAGCACACACGGCCACCGACAAGATACTACCACTGTACAGCTCTTCTGCCTCTTGCTACTCGGTGTGACTGCTGAGCGCAACTCCTAGGCGATGCTACTGCTATGGCCGAAGCAGAACTTTGGCTAGCTTTCCCACTCCTCGCTTTTCCGTCCTCGCTCCACACTTCGGGGCTAGCCGCTAACGTGGCATCCGATACCACATCTCGACGTTTGTCCACTGCATCTCGAGCAGGGCCTGCCCGCCGCCACACTACTGTTTCTCCATCTTGCTCTATCTCCATCTGCCTTATGTTCTCCCTCGGCCGGGATGACACTTTCACGGCGACACTCGTTTCGCGGCGTCGCTCAACCACTCACCGGGCCCACCCATGACCACCTGGCCTTTCCACATCTGTAAACCCCTTCGATCTCCCTATGTTCGAGAAAGCTTCCGCTCTCCCTTTCAGCCGATCTCTGTTGTACTCAACCTGTTCCTATGGATTCTTCGGCACCTTTAGCCAACGGCCGTCTCCTTGCTATGTTTTCTTTCCCTTTAAAGCCACCTAGCTTTTTTTTTTCTTACGGTTGTATCTTGTGTACGCCGCCTAGTCCTCGTCTTTCTCAATCCGGGTCTCTCCCTTTTCCGCTCTGACTCACAAGCTTTTTTACCTCTCCCCCTCTTTGTCTCTATGAGGGCCACATCTCGTCTCTTCGTCGCGCGGGTCCCACTGGAGAGAACGTAGTCCGACATGCTTTTCCTACAGCGGGAAAGCCTTATCAGACAGCCAGCCAGTGTTTGGTACCGCCTGCCCGACCCCATCGTTGCGGATGTCGTCACTGACCGACATCGCTTGCGATGATAGCATCCCTGGCAGGAGCCACCCTCTGCTGGCTCTCTCTGGTTTCTTGCTAGCGAGAACGGCTAGCATAGCCTTCCTTTGGCAGCCACGAATCTGCTCGCTTCATTCTGTTTCTTCGGTTTCCACGGCCGTGTCTTCTGGGGAAGACCTCTCACCCCAATCCCCCCTGTTGATACAGGGCATACCTCACTCTCATCAAAGAAAATGGCAAAAAGACAAAGACAGATCTTGCATCCACTCTGTCCTGTTGAGGAAAGGCCGTCCGCGATGGCAACAACAGTAGGAACTACAACGGCCTGCTCCATAAGAACAAGGACGAAAACGGAAAACACGTGGTGACTAGCCCGACGCACAGGTGTACAACAAGAGCCGTCGTAGTGACAGCGGCAGAGGTGCAGTGGCATGCTCGTTCAGTCGGCGGCCGGGTCTTATATAGCGAGCGTCCCATGTGCTTTCGTGTCCTCTTCTGTTGCTGCTCAGGCGTCCCTTGTGTTATGCGCTTGGCCGCTCACTCGGGCTTGGGAAAGGCCAGGCTGGCAGGAACCTCCATCCCATAGCCTCACTATCGACTCGTAGCCGACTCGTTGTAGCTGCTGCTACTGCTTTCGCCTGGACGGTATTCTGCTCTTAACACGTTGGCGTCTGCCCGCTGGACCTGACATCGCTCTGTCGTGCTTCCTGCTCTTCCGTTTGCTCGTTCTTCGTAGCATACTTCTTCTTACCGTCATGCTCGCTGTTGCCATCGTTGCACTTGTCGCTGCACGGATACAGCAGCAGGGGCGACTCCGATGCTTCACCTCGTGCTTCTGCTAGAGTCATCGGCCCAGCTCCTCCCGTGGCCACGAGCTGGCTCGCTGGCAGTGTAGATGGCTGGTCGGCCAATGTTCCCACCCGTCCGTTGCGTGTCTCGTCGACTCTCTCGGTCGGACGGCCACTCGCCCGCAGGCTCTCGTGTCTTTCTCGGCTACTCCCGCCATCTCCCTTTACCAGACCCCGCGGCTCCTCGGTCATCCTACGGCCAGCCTGGCCCTGTATCTTGTTGTAGCTCTCTCCTTCGTATGCCATGAAAGCAATGCTCTTGCAGCAATGCTCGCTGTCGCTTAGCTGCTAGCGTTTCTGGTACTACAGCTACTGACATCTATGCCTGGTGTCCTGATACCCTGCTGGTTTTCTTTCTCCCCAGCCACGCCTTGCTCGTGGACACGCGACCCGCCCGCACTCGCTTCTGCACGCGACCTGCCCTCACTGCTTACGTTGCCTGTCCTTCGACGTGTCCTGAACAAGGTACGAATATCATGGGAAGGCCGTACACTACGCGCTATGCTTCATTTTGCTTCTTGTCTCATTCACTTCCCTTTCCTCACACGCTCTCTCCCAGACTCCCACCTTAGTTCGTTCCTTCTGCAGTTCGTCGTCTTCGTCGCGCCCTCCAAGTATGGGACCGGCCACAGGCTGGTGCCCACAGAAGAACGGCGACCACGAAGCAGAGGAGAACGCTGACCACCCTTTCTAATGCTGCTCCTGATGCCGTTGGAGGTGGCGCAAAGGAACGAACGGAGAGTGACGACGGAGACGACGTGCACAGCCTGACCAAAAATCCCATTGTCAAATACACTATCCCGTCTGTGCGTGTACAATACTATACAGCGCGCAGTTGTAGCCTGCGCTGGGGTAGCCTGGGAGGCTGAGGTGGCCTAAAGTATGCTGGCTTTTTAGCGGAAGTGTGGGGGAGTGCGCACGATCGAGGAACAGCGTAACAACAGGAATGTCGAAGGGATAGGCCATGTATAATAGGTTGGGTGAGCTCGGAAGGTCAGAGTATTTGTTAAGGGGAGATGAGAGGTAAACAGAGTCCGTGTGAGAGAAGACATGGCAGTCGCAGAACAACAGACTGATGAAGAGCACGGTGGCTGAGGCGCGGCACAAAGATGCGTGACAGCTAAACACCCGTGCTGGATAGAGGGAAGCCTGTTCCCATCGGGTGTTCGCCATGCAGCTAGATAACACGCAGGCAGGTGTGTTCTTGTGAGTATGTGTTTTTAGCCGAGTACAGGTGTGGAGAATCTCAAGTGGCGAAAATTTCAGCAGTAACTCCTCGTTTAAAAGAGTTGCATGTATAATTCTTACATTTATTGCGTCTTTATTATAAATCGCTATAGTTCCGTTTGCCTCGCCACCCTACTCCAGCGATAACAATTCTGTCAGCCAGAACAGTCGAGAATATCAAGATCGACGTATTCTAATTGCTAACGGCACATCTGAGCTATCGATGACACTTTGTTGAACCGAGGTTACAGCCGTCCTTTCAAAGCGCTCGCCAAATCCAATCGAAACGTTTGAACACGGAATCATCCGCAGGCGGAATCTGCACAGCCACGCCGCCGCCCATCTCGCACGCACACGCCACCAATCTCACGCATCTCTCATTTAAGGGAATAGCATCCAGAATAGCAACGCCGGCTGCAGAGGCGACAAAAACGACAACGAACGCTGAAATGAGCGCGAAAATCCCTCCCTCCCTTCGAACGTCACTTGCGCGCTTTTCTCAGGAACATCGACGCAGTCCGCCGCCGCCGCCGATTACACCACTGATGGTGATCGCGATTGCAGATCTGCGCGCATGTCCAGAACGCAACGTTGGAACGACCACAAAATTCGAAGTGGAAATCGTTCTTCGGCTGAGGCGATGCCCTGGCGCGAACGAGCGACCTACACCAAACGACGCGACCGCGAGCACACCAGCAATAAATCGCCGACGGGTTTCCGCGCTAGATGTCGCAGCGCAAAAGTGTCCGGTGCCAAATGCTGCAGAGGCGCGCCTGCTCTCTGCCAGTTCGCTGTTGTCATCAGCGGGTCGCATTGATCCTCAGCTCGTTCATCAAATACCGGCGAGTCTAATGAGACACGATATTTTTCGAATTTTTCGTGGGTGTGACGCTGGGAGACGGGGTTGCCAACAGCTATTCGACAAAATCACTTTATAAACAAATACGCGCGGTCTGACCCGATACAGAGCTGCATATACGATACACTAGCTTAAATCATGAGATATATATATAGGTAACACATATATGGAACGGCGTGTAGGCCTTTCTTAGATTGTTGGGAATTCGTACCGAAATAATGTCTAGCAGTCTCCCAGCCCTGGGTGCGGGGGGGTTTACTGCGGCTGAGTGGCGCATGCATATTAAAAGCAATAAAATAAAGATTGTCAGGGATTATCCCATTCGACTTGTAAAGTAACATCTACAATGCTACTGGATTTGCAGATGCGCTACCTGCCGAGTGTTTTTCATCGCCTGTGGAATAGTTCTATATTCAGAGAGGACACTGACTCGACGTAACAGTAACGCACTGTTTGCTCACGTGTGCGTATTGAATACATTTTACGATACACGCTCATTTGGGATAATTATTTGATCAAAAAAAAATACGCGTTTATTTTGAAAAACAAGAAACTGGTCATTAAATATCATAGATATAAAAAACAAAATAATAATAATTATTATTATTACTATTTAATGGTTATCCTTTATATTCGCTGTTGTGTTATGTTCAAAAAACGCATGTAGTCCCGCTGTAAACACATGCTGGCGAAATGATCAGTTGATTATTTGAATTGCAGTCAGCTCAGAATTTATTGTGAGCTGATGCAATACAAATAATCAAAATTACAATAATAAAATAATAATCCAAAATGCCGCCGACACAGTCGGAGCAGTAGTGATTTCCACCCCACATTTCAAACGCTACAATTTATCGTATTGTTGCACTCGCTACAAGCACATGACCAAATTAGTGATCGAAACAATTCGAGACGTTGTAATTTCTAATGGACGCGGTACCGTAGCAGTGATATCAATGGAACAATAGTGTAGCAACGAAAAGAACCCAGCCCAAATCGAGATTGAAGAATGGTTGGCATAAAATAGAGACGGGAAGACTGAACAGCAATTCGGCACCACTCGGACTATCTGGCGTACATTTATTTCGGCGAAATGTTTCACGACTTGGAGCGGATGTGTTGGTTGGGACGATCGCATCATTGAAAGATGAAAGCGAAGAGGTTGATGGACACCTGATGGTCTTTCGCGCGCCGGTGAAAAAGCTAAAGGGTTCATGTGAACAGCTTTCGCAAGCTGCGATCGCTTTGATGGATTTTTAATGGTACGAATCAAATGGGGTCGAAGGAATCGGCGTACACAGAAGGGATCGTCTTGACGCGGGTGTCTCGAAATGGTGTGTGCCGCTCAAAGAGGCGGAACTCAGCTTCGGCCGAAATTAGCTTGCACCTCTTCGAGCGGGAGAGATCGACTAGCAAGTTGACTCCAGGATGATCTCAAACAGGGTATTGTAATGATTATTATTATTATTATTATGTACTAATTCTTATATACTACTTGTGATACTAAAACAGTTTCAATCAATTTGGATAATTTCAAAATCATATATGTACAAATGAATCCCGGTGTACAAAAACATATATTTATTCCCAAAACCCCGCCTGTGGAGGCGTATGGAGGAGGGTTCAAATTGACGTTCCCTTGTAAGATTCGACCTCATCTTTTTTTTTTTTAAAAAAGGGAAGGGTTATTGCCATACGGTATCTTTATTTTTTTATACATATATCTGACCGTGCTCACACAAGTATTTTTCACTGTTGAGTTTCTCGTCAAGCTAGTCGTACACATGAAGAACATCAATATCGTCTTAGCCGCTGTCGGGATCGTCGGCACGCACGTAAATCATAGATATCATACATAGGAGTTTGATACGCTTTAGAATCATATATATATATATATCGCCTTCCTCAGGACAATGTCGGCCTCGGTCCCAGGCCTCAACTAATCCCCCCTCCCCCAATAATCCCTAGAAATAATTCCTTATTATATATATATATATATATATTATATTTATTACGCAAATACATAGCTTCATTGTTCTCAGGCGGTGCCAATTATGCAAAATCCGGGCCACAGCACGTCTATTTATTCAGATTGCCACATCCGTCGCATTTTGGCAACGAATGATGGAAAGGTGGAGTATCTGCCCCCTGGGAATCTCGCGAACACCCACCGCGATTTTCTGCGGTTTTAGCATAGCTATAACTATGGCGGGTGCCCATTGCATCTCCACGTCTCAGCTCCTACTTCGGCCGACAACGACCTTCACGCTTAGGTCCTCAATGTCCTTAGCACGCAGTGCCAAGGACGGCATACTATTTGTGATACTGCAATAATTGTTTGCTGAGTAAATCGAGATAGCTGAAAAAAAAATAATATACGCATTTATATATATATATATTTCATAAATTGTGAAGGACTAAGCTGCTGACAACAAAGCGGCGGCTTGGGCTTTTATACGCTAACAGCTTTTATACCCTGACCGGTAACTAGCTATTTATTGTAATATATTTCTCAGCCGTAGTGGTCGCCCATCGTCCATCCAGCAGATGCTTCCAGACAGCGCACGCGTTCCCTGAGTCTCTTCGTGGCTGCTGCTGATCTATTGCTGGGTGTGTGTTCCAACGGACCCGATGTCCTCGTAAGCCTTTGTGGATCCTGTACTCGCGTATGGACCTACGCAACCCTCGTAGCTCTGTTTATTATATATATATATATATATATATAGCTTCTTGAGCGGCAAGGAGATGCTTTCCGTATAAGCCGTCGCCTCCTCCCCTACACGCTGCCCTAGATATAAAACTTTTAAGGACCTATTGAATTGGACCGATGGAAGCCTACAAAGGAAGCATAAGAGTCGCCCGCTACACACGAAACGCTTGGGCGGCATCTCATATTATTTCAAGTAGCATTACAAATACAACTGCAGCTCAAGAAGCCTTCGTATAGTAACATTCAGAAACGAATTCTCAGACCGTGTTGTCGAGATGCTTATGGCGTGGACTGTATAATGGGAATCGACTGTAACGGCATTCTGCACGCTCTGGGGCGTCCCTGGCACATACAAACGGCACGTACACACGAGAATGATTTCGCTTAACGAGACTCTTGCACCAGCTTCTCGGCCAGTCCAACATCGCGCTGTTTCGGCGTCCGTCCCCCCCTCATATAAATAATACAGTGGGAATCCTGTATTCATTCGTAGACACATCTCGCCAAAGTCTGCTCCAACGTCAACGAATGGATTATGAGCACGTGATACACTGTAGTGCTCATGACATTCATTGGCTTGCCAAGCTTAGCAAGCTTCCCCCAACGGAGGGCACCCACCGCGCGCGCGCGCCGACGGCTCCTGTGGCTGTTGTTGTCCCGAGTGGCCTTGTCTTGACTGCTCAAACTGTTCGACAACTTCGGTGAGCTGAGTGCCACGAACACCGCAGCTGGAACAACTGCCGCCGGACAACTTGATCCCAAACGGCCGCATATTAATTCACTGCGGGCAAAGAGCATCGCCCGAACCCAGCCTGTCGCAGTCGATGTGGCCGATCGACGTGACGTGAATTTCATTGTGGGGACGGGCGGACGCTCTCTGTTGGCACGGCGATTTGCCGTGCCGAAACCTATGGCCGTGTGGCTAGCTTCGTTTCGGGAGTTCTCTCTGCCCTCCCGAAATTCCAACGTCAGGAGCATCTAACGAAGGTTCAACGCGGTCGAACGCTAAATGAGCATGCTGTCTTTATTAGCATTATAATCATCGCTTGTGTACGCGGTCGGTACACAAAGTTCGTTGTGGATGAGTGAATGACTTCACGATGATGGCCGTGTGTTATGTCAGAGACGGTGAAGTGAGCTCATAGGTCGAATGCACTCTTAGTTTAGGAGAAGATGCGTATGTACAGTGTTGTCTCGCCTGAGGCTGGGCGCGGCAGACCGTTTCTGCCGTGCAGCTAAGAACAGCTACGAAAGCAATCATAGTGGCGCAGGGGGCGGGGTAGGGGGCTATACGGTGAAAAAATGCATACACGAGTGTATCCTTCAAGGACTAACCTGAAGTGTGGTAAGTGTAACAATATGGTGTATAATAACCATATTGTTACACTAACCACACAATTTTTTACCACTGACGAGAAATGGCAAAAGGAGACCGCTATTGCCCATGTGGTAATTCGAGGTTCGAGGTTGCAGAACAAAGGTGGGGCTCTACGGGAATTTGTCAGTAAATACAATGTACACCGCAATAATAGTTTCGTTGAGCGTCAACGAAATGCATAGGTGTCGTTGGCAAATTGTAAATGTATCTCGATTAGCGAATACGAACTGAACAATATTTGGTGAGAAGAGCCGTCAATTTTATTAAGCATTACAAACTATTTTAGAATTCTATACTTGCCTCGGGTAGCTTTGTTTTCATTTGTCTTGTTTCGATATTAGTGCAACTTCTCGCACAGGAACGGGACCAGCTGTGTTTATTGAGCTCCGTCTAGAACATATCCTACAGTGCAGTCGGACTATCCTAAACATTGATTTGATGCTTTAATTGTTGGTTGCTACCCACAAGCCTACCTTAGGGAATCATGTACCTCTGGATGCATTTTTTTTTCATTTAGAACATAAGAAATTGTGATATTCTACAACACTTCGAACAGGCCAACTGCAGGTGCGAATGGCCTGTGGGTCAACCAGGCGAGCCACGCGGTTCGGGTGTCCTATCTGTGGGGAGGACTTTCACGACATCCACAGTTGTTTGTTGTTTGGTCTGGACATCGAGGCATGGCTGCCGACAGCCTACAGGTCGTGAGAAACACTCAACGTGGTGCACCATCTGTTTCTCACGGATATCACAAACATCCCGCCGGCCTTAGCTACCTATGTAGTCATCATAGACATGTGCTTGTGTACTTCATATAGACGCTACCATGTTGTTTTCTATTGGTGCTCGCCGAGGAGCGTCTAGCCAACGAAACAACCTATTGCCACTGTCAAAGCCATCTATAAACTATGGCGAAAAGCCAAGCAGCACGAAGAAGGCCATCTTCATAAATGGAAGATCGCCGTTACTCCTCCTTCTCTGGCCAATGTGCCGTCAACGTTCGCCGTTACCGTAACCCGACTAGAGTCTCCATCGGCACCGCCACACAAGGCGTACGTCGAGCAGCTCAGCCTATCCAATCTGGATGGCCCGGGGCCAAGACCTCCGAGATGAACGTCCGGGCAACAGAACGCTCAACGCTCACCAGTCACCGCTCAGTGACGCCTCTGCGAAGTCGTTTTAGAACGGGTTTGCAGGACGCCGGTGCTCCATTGAAAAGAGGAGGACCTCGTCCTAATCGAATCACCTTCCCTGTCACCTTCCTGGTAACAGGACAGAGTTCCCCTTCGGCGAATGACGGCGTCAGCTGGGGGGGCAGCCCGCCACAGGTCCATGTTTCATTTTCAAGTCCATTATGGGCCAGCGATTTAGTTCCGACCGAAATTGAGAACGGATACGCGGCTTCGAAACCGAGCATCTTCTCCTTCGCATCACTGCGGGGCGAAGAAAATGGTCGCCCTGAGTCTTCTGCGAGCCAGCAAGCGGAGCTAAAAATCTCCCGAACGCATCGATGTGTTCTGCGGCATCTGTTGGGCTTGTTGTTTGTTTTTTTTCGCCGTACACGCTCGAAAAGTTAAAGCTGTTTCTTTTGCGCGCAAAGTCTATTGTATTGGTACATAACAGGGTGGTGGCGAAGCATATCTTCGAGTTACAGTGCGAGGACGAAAATTTGATTAACGACCTCGAAGCAGAAATTATTGTGCTGCAGGTTTTATCGAATATGACACCGAATCGCGATATTTCTGCAGAGGAGCGCTATTTTCGAAATTTATGCAAGCAAATATTGTGATTGGCTGTTATTTTTTTAGGCTCAATAGATAACGTTGAGCGCGATTGCTTGTACACCTAAGTCTCTGGCTGTAAAAACGCCGGAGCCTCCAGCTTCGACTCCCGCAAAATTACGTATCGAGAAGTTAAGCGTTGTAAAACTTCAGTTCCGTTAGTAAAGCAAAACGTCATATTGTATTGCATTTGGAAGCTTGAAATGTTCAGCGCCTGGCCATTATGGAAAACACTATATTTAGTCGTCAACTCTCAGAGATACACAAACCACCTTTTACTTCAGTTCATTCTCATTCAGTTTTATTCAAGTGCTCGTTTATTGACGAAAATGGGTACAGTATTTGAAGACCTTACAGAGAAAAAAATATAAATGAAAATATTACAATTATTATTATTATTATTATTTGAAAATATTATTATTATAAATATGTCTTATATTATATTCACGGCCGAGCCGCGATTTTATTAACCATATCGAATACTTGAAATTCGCAGCAAGTTCTTCGATAATCCATCGACCTAATACTCCGAACGAAGAAATCATTTAGTCTCATCCCTACAACTACATCCTCCCTGTCGAAAAAATGAGACACTTTTACAGTTGCTGGCCCCATCTATCGCACTGTTATCTAACATGAAATCATCTAACCGTCGTCGCCGTCTCCGAATCCTCTCCTATGGTCTCTCCAATTCTCGTTCTTCTTCTTCCTACCTCCTCTTAGACGCGGTGCTGCCTTAAAAGCGGGGACTACTTCGCTACACCGAACCGGACGAGCAATTGCCAGGGAAACGGGCGGATTCTCTGGAGGTACGGTCGGCGCTTTATTCGGGGCACCCTATGGGTGCCCATGCAGGACACGGGTCGAACGTCGAGGGTATGCGAGGTAGTTCATCCTCCGCCAATCCTCCCTGCTCATTCGTTTTTAGAGCCGGAGAACCCCGCCAATTGGCCAATCGACGAACATTCCATCTCTAAGTTTAATCCTATACTTAAACCCCTTTATCAATCCCAACTAACCAGAGCCAACAACCTGCCGAACTTGTTCGAATAATCCGGAAGCTCTCCATTAGTCACTGTCGCTTGCCAACATCGCCCAGAGCGGCAATCTATATTCATTCCCAGAGTTTTCAAAACGTCCATTCCAAAAACATATTAGACTGTTCTTCATCCACTATGTACACTCTACATCACGACATCTTCCCCTCACACTCCAACTGTACATTCGTCTCATCCAGCTCTCCAATTGCTCAGCCATTATATGACACTTGATTTCTACTCAGCCGGCCTCAGTGAAGCGAACTCCTCTCTAAAATCCTTCCGCGCGATTATCATACCTGTCGCACTGAAATCTACCATAAAAACTACTCCCTACTGCCACTGCGGCTGTCTTCGCCAAATCGGCTCCATCTTCTTGCATGAGAAGAGCATTTCGTGCGTGCAGGCTCTGCGACCTCAAAATCATCTGAGTAACTATGGTATCGTCCAATGTAATTGGGTACTTAGATTTATTGCCAATAGCCGTCAGCGCCGCCATATACTCCGCCATCGACTTATCCGGCTTTTAGGCACGCTGGACGAATTCGACTCTCGACAACACCACACTGGACCTCTCACTTAGCAGCGCTCGAACAGCTCGCTTAACCGACATCGAACAGCGGTGACGCTGATTTCTCGTCCACCGTTACACTTAATTACTAAGTTATTGCTTTCTATTGCGCATGTCCTTCCTCGCCCAACTTGTTCAGCAGGATAACTTGTTTCCGAGGATCCGGCTTCTTGTTCAAGCCTGATACCTCTCGGTAAATCGTAAACGGCGAAATCCACTCGTCAAATGGGCGATTCGGTGGGCCTAGAAGCGGCAGAGGCTAGTACGCCTCGGTAACTTGATTCATTCTCACCCTGATCGCTCCACCACACACGGTGCCAATTGCGCCAATCTAATGTTAGGCTAACCTGTATTAAGGAAGACAGGGTGCTTGTGGAACCTTAGAGTACCACCGGGTTCACTCTGCTATGGTTGTTTATTCTTAAGCACCCGACTGATCCCTTCAATAGATACCTAATATTCCATCGCTCGAATACCCAGATCAAAGAGATTTTAGTCTCAACTCGATACAGTACAACGCACGATCCGCAGTTTCTGTCATGAAGGACCACAGCAGGACCATGCAGGCGTGGCCCATCATTTCACGTGTAAATGATCCAGTCGTTGGCTCGTGGTCCACCATGACAGATACCGTGACGTCGCATTTTCAGCAGCGAACCGACATGAACGCTTGCCGATCGACACGAGCGGTCTTAGCGCGTCTCGTTCACTCCAAGCGGCACTGAGAGCGACGCCGATGTCACCGGCAGCCGTCCTCGCCGCTGGCGCCACCGGGGTCCGCCGGAATCTTCAGCGGAGGACAAATGCGTCCTTTTTTTGTCATTCCCCTCATTCGTTCAGCCACTCTCCGAACCACAGAGGGCCATCGGAGCGACGAAAGGATCATAGACGAACGCGTCCACGCAAGGCATTGAAGCCGAAAAGATATGCCTTGTCGTTCTGCCCCCCCCCCCGCTCCACCGATGAAGTCCCCTCAGTATTTCAATGGGTCGGAGCATCGGAGGGAGCGGCGAGTCCAGGGGCAGCCTGGGGATTAGATGGTGGCTGGAGCACCAGGGCATCCGAGCGACAGCCATGGACAGGAAGCATGCTCGACTAAGAGCCGGCCGGCCGGCATGGCTGTATCTTCGTGTACGGGCATATCGACGAGAGGATATAATGTTCCCCGTATGGGACGGAACCCCTCGGGGTGTCGCTCAAGCTCGCTCATAGTCATTGTGCAAGGCTGCTGCGCGGGGCGTTCTCATCGGTATATCTACGTATGTATATATGCTGATGTTTATATATATATATATATATATATATATATATATGGATATCCCAGTGTCGGCAGCACTGTTTGCGAAAGCGGCTCGAGATGCGAGGACCAGGGTACGTCTCGTCTCTGGAGGTCCCACAGGCTCTGAACTACATTCGTTGTTCCATCGGCAAGACAACGGAGGCCACGCTGGCTGGAGCTGGTGTTCGTGGTGGCGCAGCCGAACATAGTGGCGGGAGGGGACGATCGGGAGCGGACGAGAGCGAGACACGAGTGCCGGTGACAGGCACAACCCGTCTGAAAAGCGGCGCGGGTGCTGCGAGAGAAGAGAAACAAACGTGCCTCCAATGGTGAGACAAGCAAACTCGATGGCGTGGATGAGCTTTCGAAATTTTCAGCCCAGTGGGGTTGAAGATCGGACAGATTCCGCATCTGCCCGGCACTACGCCACACTGGCAGTCTCTGGGCAACCCCCGCTGTCTCTTCTCAAACCGGTACACCCTCACGCACTGACAGTTAGACAACACACACAGCCGCTCTTTTTCTCTCTACAGATACATATATATATATATATATATCTCGGAGAGAGAGAGAGAAGAGGGTTCCAGACGGTGCTCCGAAAATCATTGTATGCAGTATGTCGTCGCAAGATATATGAGAGAGATTTGAAGGTTATATCCTGGCCTCCCTTCTATCGTACGAGCTTAAGGACAATTTGTGCAACGTACAGCACGAAAATCATATCATTAATAGGTCATTATGCTTTGTTGTTTATCTGCTAGCGTTTCGAGGATAGCTATCGCGAAAAAGAAGGACATTCACCAAAAGCGACATGAATTTGAACAGAAATATTTGTGTCATTTAAATACGTTTAGCTCGTATGTATACAGAGCTTCGTAGATGTCGTTTGGCTAATATACAGGATCAGTCCACCTGACTACAATGGGGCTAACAAATTCGCTGGTTCGATTACCGACCACGCTAAGGAGTATAGTACTCGTTTCCCACAAGCTAGCGAGAGTTAATCAAGACAATAGGGCGGCGGCCACAATGTCGCCATTTCCAGATTACTGCTGCTCTTCACGGACGTTTTTACTAGCGTGGCTATTTCTTCCTGTGAGATTTTCGTTGGAATCACCAAGACGCGGTGAGCGTGTGTGCGTGCCTGCCTGTGTCCTTGTGTGTGTGTGTGTCTGTGTTCAGCTGGGCAGTCGACAGCTAAACAACGCCAGCTGGCAAATCTAATGGCGAACGAGTGGTCATGGTCTGCAGCGCACACAGGGCACGTCGATGTACTTTGCCCCAATCTACCTCGGACCTTCAAGGTCCGACTCGGACGTCGAAGGCCTCGACAGCCCGCGTCCTGCGGAGTGAGTCCGCGGTAATGGGCAAAGATAGCAGAATAGACGCCGACGCACATAGCCACAGTGCACCTCTCACTAACGGCAGAAGCTGGCCATGTGGTCGGCTGGCGGGCGGGCGGGCGAGCAGGCAATCCGCAAGCCGGGACCGATTGCCGTTCGAGGCTGTTGAGCGGAAACAGGGCCGCGGCGAAGCCCAGCGACGTCTCTGGGGCGGGGGGTCGGGAGCGCCTCAATATTAGCTTTAATGTGATCGACTCGAATCGTTGGTTCACGATTCGCAAATAAAATAAGGGCAGGGAGGAGGACACGCACAACAGACTCTTCGAGATGTCGGGACCAACGACGTTCGTAGAGAAGGTCGATCATATTTATAAATAGACCTATACCTGTACCATGTTTTTAAGCCCGTCCAGAGCTGGAAAACATTTATTCGTCAATATATCGTAGAGCACTTGGGCCATGGCCACCGACTGTGTATCCAGGCATAGAGACCATATTTCAGAACCACGTTCTATCGGCAAATTCTTCCACCGCTGACTCTCGACCGTCTCCGATTATCGGTGTCACGTTGGAGCATGGCTTTAAGGACCCGTCGGTAGATGACGCTGGACTGAAGTGTTTATGTCGAGAGTAGCGATTATTCACCGTTTCCGCGGTTCCTCTATCTCGACTGATTTGATTGTGATACGTTGTGGTAGAATGCTATTTCTAACATATTACAATACAATTTTAAATCAGTCTTCGTTGGATCGACGACACTCGAGTGCTGAGCTTTTTCATCTCATTATTATGAATGACGAATCTCATGAATACAAATAAATTGAGTTCTGTTGATGAAGATTCAAACGAGTCAGTACATATAACTTCGTCAAACGCAAGCATGGTAATCATGCAAATTAGAAAAGATCATCGATAAACGCTGAATGAATTGCTCCGCATGTCTTCGTAGTCTCAACGAGACGAGTTCCTGGAAGAATAGCTAGACCAGTCAATTCTTCACTCCGTCGCTCGCTGAGTACATTCAGATGTTGCAAAAACAGGACCATACCGCCACATTGCATCCACATCGGCTCGCAATTCGGTCGGCTCCCTGTAGCCGTCCGGGATCTTTTGTCAGCTTTCATTATAAGCTTTGGTAATACACGCCGATTTTCTTCTCTGACCTGGCAGCTGTCCCGCCGGCTTTTCGGCCAGGCATACCGTTGTTCATTACGTGATCGAAGTCGAGAGGGTGCTATAAGTCTGCCCCTCTAATTTACCTGCCCTTTACCAGATCCCTCTCGTTCGCCGTCGCGTTACGCCTCGCTGGGTCATCACCGCTGTCTGTTGTAGCCGTGTTCATCGTTCGCTCTTCAACAAGGATGGGATGAGCCATCCTTTTTTCCCCCACCGTGTAAACTACATTGCCAGCTTGTGCAGCAACATACACCACTGCCAGCCTCGCGAGAACGGCTCAAGCAAGGAACTCCTCGATGGGCATTTGCTCAGCGAAATTTTATTCGCGTGGGTGCAACCTGTGTCACCTTCAAGAGGTGCGCGTGAATCGGTCAGCATTGTCGGACTGCTACTATTTGTAAGGGGGCGATTCGAGAATGCGTTGTAACACAGAGTCCACTCAACGGAGCGAAATAGCACACTGGCTAAATGGAGGGCACAATAATAGCTGTTCACTCAGGCGTACAGCATGCAGAGTTACTGAACTCTGCATCAGATATCGAATATACGCTTGCCGTCGTCATAAAAGATACGACACCACCTTGACCTTTATAGATTTATTGTTTTTTGTCTTACATTGCTTGGTGTTTCGCAATCGACCACCCTTAAGCCCCTTCGCCTGTCGCGCTACCACGAGACTGGGTGCTGCACACACGTCGAGTATGCCAGCACCGAATACTTGTACGCCTCGCGGGTGGCTCGTATCACCAAGTGTATCGCTGGGTCGCACCCCGCTTCAGGCTCTGGAACCCATGCTGTAATAGTGCACATAGGAATTCGACGCATGGAATAGACGTATTGGCATCGTCCACGAAACGGCGAATTGACCTATGAATATGAATTTCTTGGCAACATTGAACAGGGTCTCTAGCTAACACAAACAAGCAAGTGTACGCACAACATTCACAGAATGTCCGCACATGTGTTGTTTAAACACGAGTGCCAAAACAGAACTAAGACCGAAAACAGAAGCTACCGTAATGTTCAAGGCAGAATAGCAATATCTATGTAAATGCAAGGTTTCATGGTAAGCAACAAAAAAACACCTGAATATCATGTTGTCTCGAAGACACAGAGCAGATGAGCAAAGTTCCGTTGTTGCGCGCTTGGCCTGCGCAAAAGCTAAAAAAGATGAGATGTGTTGACGCATTAAGTGGCACGCACTGCAGTGTGTCCGGGACGGGAGACACATTGTCTTGTTCTCACATACAAACAGATATAGGCTTGCCTACCGGTGCGCCGTTGAACGAGGTTTTGGCGCTCAGGCGCAAACAATGACGTGATCGCGTCACAGAGCAGCATATGTTTGACCGTTACAATAGTCGCCACATTGTCCTCTGTTGTGGCGAGGTCTTGTGACGTCCTGCGGATCGAGACGGTGTCAGGGAACGGCGGGGGTGATGGCAGAGGCCGGCGGTACACTGAGGGGCGCTTCGGGTGTGAAGTCGCTGTCATTTCCCTCTATCGGTTACGATTCTGTTCGATGACTGGGTCAGCGCGATGTATCGCGAAACAACGGCGCGGCACAGCAACGACAGCAATAGGGGGGCACAGTGATGGATTGACTGGAATCGCCCGAATCGGGACCTCAAATCTGCAAATATTATATGATCAAATGGTTGAGCAGGAAACAATAGTTTCACGTCGGTTCATTGGCGCACCGTGTCCTCGCACGTTGAAACTATGAACAATGGTTTCTTTGATCGCAAAACGGCGGTTGCATATGTGCTGCGTGAGGGCCGAATTCCCCTTTAAAGGTATACTGCTACCAGACATCTTTTTCAGTAACAGCGAACAGAAATACGGTGCTCTAACCATTCCCTCAATTACAGCTCAAGGTTTATGTCGGCATAATACGGTGGCACCCATCATGTATCCAGCGAGGCCAATGGGACGGAGAATCGAGCTTGGAGACTATTCATACTCCCTTCACGGAGCCGTCCTAAGTGCCTTTCTGTCTCAACTAGTCCGACGCCCCCTCGTCCGACATCACCTGCCGTGAGTACATCAACAACAACAGCCGCCGCTACAGCCAGCTGCATGAATCCAGAGCCGTTTCAAGCGTGGTGAAATCGGTGATTAATAATATGAATTGATTTGCCGTGTGCGCGTTTAATTGATTTTAATCACAGCCGTCTGGCGGTCGTCAGCTCGAAGGGCCATCGTGCTCTCGTCGAGTCGAGGGCCGTGGGAGGTCCGCTTGCCGCCTCGTGGAAAGCTGCAGACAGACAGACAGCATCGGCACAACCGATTTCCGATATTGCTCACACTGTCACGCGTGCCAGTGGGACCCACCGGTAGCAAGGGAGAAGGGGAGACCCTAATCATCCCATTCCGTCGCGTTGCCCGGGCCGCAGCGCAGCGAAGTGCGGCAAGACGTCAGCACTGTGGCGATCGCTCTCTCCTACAGAGAGACATGAGTTAGTGGGAGAGGCCGAGTCTCACAAGTTTATATAGGTCTCGATACATTTACAATGTTCTTTCTATAATAGGCTCTAGAAAATAGCTCTCTCGCAAACATTTTCCCTTAATCATTTTGGTCTCTTCTTTGTGCTGCTCGGTCGTTGTTTGTTGAGACTTCAACGTTTCTTTAACCCTGACTAGGCACAGCAGATGCTAACGCCACAGCGGAAGGCACCAGGTCGTATACGAGGTCTTTACCATTGGTCGAAGTCGCAATCCCAAGAGTACCATCCCTGAGATTGTGTTTAAGACTCAATAAAAGAGAAACACAATTATCAGCCATTACGACGCCTCGCAGTATAACGGGTTCGTCTATGGAGCGAGAGATTTCATGACGAATTGAAACATTCTTCTGTTGCTATATCACAAGTATGTGAGTCCATCCGTAGAATCATTCTTGGATTCTATGGAGTACGAAGCCAGCCGCCACGCGTCCCTCGTGCGCAGGCAACAACGCACGAATGCCAGTAAAACGGAGCACAATGAAATGCGCGGATGAAGCCCATCCGCTTATCCCATCGTTCTAATTGTCAACGTAACTGCTATTGTTGTTGCATATGTTGGTGGTGGCACCCAGCTTCTGTCATTATTTCAATCACGCACTCAACAATGTACCCGGCGTCATTTTAACGGAAGACATGAAATGTTAATCCTATCCAAGCAGCGCTCATTCCGTCCCCCCCGTCCGCCCGCACCCCCGCCGCACTCCCGCTGTCCTTCCTGGAAAGCCGTGGAACACTATCGCTAACGGTCCTCTCCTCGTGCTCTTCGTTCGGGAAGTACCTACCCTAGCGACATTCTACGCATCGCACGGCCACCATTCAGCTGACGTCGAAGAGGAACGGACCTATACTTGATCGTCTGATTCGGGGCCGAGCGGCGAACAACGACGACGGCGACGAAGCGAGGATGTGCGCAGGGAGATTCCTGAGGAGTGATTTCAATGGCGGGATGAGGCGTCCGGAAATTGTGTTTTGGGGCCACATACCATTCATCCGCATGTGTGTACGTACCAGAGCGCGACGAAGCGTCCGCATCCGGCCGCGAATCGCCCACAAGATATGGGAAGGTGGCACGAACGTTGCGGGAGTGGCAATTAGCATCGTTGAATGTTCAGATAGAGAAATCAAATGCCGTAACATACTGCGTGACGAGAAGGCGTCGTATTCCCGTTGTAGTTAATCAAATGGTGACTCATTTTTTCGCGCTGGAATACGACTGCATAGGAAATACGCTAGCTGTGGAATGAATGGGCGAAAATTCGTCCGTTATACGTACAGATAATGGACAGTAAATTTAACACAAGTAGGCTCTTTGTTAGTATCGATTTGCTTTGTACTTTATTTTTCGTTACGGGCAATGCAGAGGAGCACAAAAGTGGATTGACTGTAAGGCTCAAGGATCGAGGAAGGGCAAGGTAAAGCTTTATTGGTTTATTGAAAGAATTGCAAGTGTAAAATGCTTAAATTCTCTTATATGCCATTCTCACCAGGTCGCGGAACTCGAACGGCTTTTTTGCAGCCAGAGACTTAGTCGTCCACCGCTTAGGTAGGTTTGCACTTAGAAAATAAAGAAGAAAAAAGGCCTTTTAGTCGGGGCCTCTGATTCGACTCTGCACCTATTTATTTTCGAAGTTTAAACCTACGAGCGTCCTTATTACATTACGCGCGCATATGCAGGACGTAAAGTGAACTCTAGTCCATGATCCACTTTCTAGGTAGTACCTGTTTACGAACGTCTGCCAATCAATCACACCTGTGAGTCGCGTTCAGAGTCACATAGTCTGTTCGGCAGACGGCTGCAACAACGACTGTCACTGTATAAAATTCCGTTTCGTCAGCCCGCATTTCTGACGCATCAAGCACAGGTCTCAATTTGTTCATTGTAAAATATCCGCCTTTATGTCTAATTCGTTCTCAAATTGCACTGACCACTAAAATCATTGCGCTCTGCCCAACTTCCCAAGGCACTATCCCCATTCCCCGAAGCGGTAGCCGAGACGGGGAATAATTGCTGAGCCTTCTCCGTCTCCCACCCTCATATACGTCGAGATATCCATACGAACTGTGCGCTAACCCGACTCGCTTATTTTCTCAAGAGTAAAGCACTTCCACGGCTGAGCGGCGAGGCAGAGAGAGGACGTGGGGGTTGCTGGCCAGCCGCGGTCGTTGGCTAACGGACTTAGAGTTATGGCATGGTGACTCTGCGCCCCGGGATAATCGGACAATCGAGGAACTCGTGGGGAACGAGATCGGGACTTCCATCTGCGCAGCTGTTGAGTCCTTGCTTGGGACAGGGTGCGCGGCAGAGGCACATGGGACTGGAACGGGTTGGCGAAAGGCTTGACAAAGGCGAATGATCGGTGCCGTGGCCGGCCATCGGTCTTAGCATCGACCCTCTTGGAGTCGCCTCCATCCTTCTCTCATCTCGGGCGCTAGCGGCAATCCATCAGCTGAAGGGAAAAAACCGCCCAACGTAGCCTGAGCAGGCCGCGTCCTGGCTTCTCTCGTTCCTGACTGGAGCCTGGAGTGGTCAGCAACCCAGCGGCGAGATTCCTCGGCCGGCTCGATGTCGTCGGGGTAGCGGGCTCATAGGGGACGGGGATAGCTTTCGGGGAGAAGAGAAACGCCGCGGCCGCAATAGCTAAGCATAGGACGATAGCGATAGCTGGGTTATAGTGATTGGACAACCCCCGGAGTCCCCCACCTCGCATTTGTTCCCGGGGGGGCTGCGAGCCGCAATGTTCCCGTCCTAAGCCGTACTTTCCGCGTTCCTTCCTTCTCCAAGGACTCTCCTCCGTCCGAGTGGACCCCATCTGAAACCGATTTGCTACAACTGCAACCACTATACGGACCACCACCACCACTACTACTACTATTGCTACGACCACTGTTACTGTCGCTGCTCACTAGGGTCTTGTCTGTCCACTAGCCCCTGTCCCCTGTCTCCGGCCGTTGCCTTTCGGTGGTCTCCGGCTTCTGCTGCCAGCGCTTGCGTGTGACGACTACCAGGAACGACTGACTACAGCCGAGTTCCTTGGTTCACTACTGCGGCTGCCTCTCCTGCTGCTGGTGCTGCCGGCGCCGCCGCCCCCGCCGCCGTTGGGGAGCGACCGATTGATTGTTCGATGTCGTCAGCCATCCGACGGCAGACCGTCCGAGTGGTCGGAGCAGCCGGTGGATCCGGACGAACGCTGGTGCTAAGCGAGTCGGCAAGGATCCGTGACAGATTCGAGTTGGAGTGGGAAGAGTCGACTCTCGCAGAAGGCTCTGCTTGAATGGCATTTTTTTATTTAATCTTTCGTTCGTTCCTTGCATTTGTACAACAACAGTACAGTTGCTCACCAGCGACCGTGGACGAAGCTGTGTCACCTGACCGAGGGCTACATCGAGTAGGCAATATTGCAATGTGTACGCTAATTAGGTATAGGCATCATATAGGTCGACTTCCTTTTACTACGAATCACCACATTATCATGTAAACACAGATCGTCTCTACGATGTCCAGGCTATTCCAAGGTGATACCTTTGTGAAAATAGTGGTGCAGGAACGCAGTTTCCCTATGTGGCACTACAGCATTTGGAACACCTCGGGACGGAGCTATTTGCGCAGCATATGCAGCATGTATATTTCTGAATAAAATTCATATAAATATATATGCATGAAGGAACAACCTTAACTAGCCTTGAATTAAGAGATAAACATGTGAGCTCACTGGTTGAGATAAACATTATTACTGTCATTAATCATGAAAAATGCTGTCGATTATTAAGCCTCAGGGGGGGGGGGACACAAGGCCTTTGTCAAGGTGCCGCCTTGCGTCGAAATGTGTATTTGGTACTTATTAATTATTGATTAATACTATACAATATAATAACAACATAAACGGACGAATAGAGCAGATTTTTAAATCGAAAAATATTAACCATTTACATGCGCAGGAAGTGGTGGCCTGAGTAAGTCAACATGATGCGTTTAGGTTATATACATATATATCTAATGGTGCGTGGAGGAGTCCTGTCCCCGAACTTCCTTACCAAGTCACTCCCAATCTCCCACTTAAGCTTATTCTGTTGACAGTGTAAAGGGGCACATTGAACATATCTGGAGCAATGTCTCTCTCTCTCTCTCTCTATCATTGCTCTACCTGGAAGCACGAAGCTTAGACAAACAAATAGCTGCCTCTCATATGCCCGGAAATCGACAGCGTTGCCTTCGTCATCATTATTAATCGAGGCACTCTCTGCGACGCGCACGATGTCGAAGCGGCGCTAAGAGGCTACTTTGCATTCGGCAAGGAACTCTGCATCCTTAACGGTGTATATAGGTGGAGCGGTGTTTTGAGAAGGTCTGTCATCGCTCGAGGCCGAGAGTCGACTGGGAGTCCCGAGGAGGCCTTTACGTTATTGTATCGGGCAAGGTCAGGCAGCCAAGAGGCAAAGCACCCGAACGGCATATTTTCAAATAACATGCCGGCGTAATCGCCGTGTGCGCTAGCTTCGGGGCACTCCTGATGGCAATACTAGACACTAGTGATTAGCGCTCCACGTGCATGGGAACCATCGCAGGGCACCATCATGCGGACCCATCGCACTGAATAATATTTCCGAGCGAACCCAGTATATGAAGAAGTGCGAGGCTTCACCCGCGAGCAGCAAACAACAGCACCATATTCTACATCTCATATACGCACAGACTTGCTTTATGTATGCAAGTTCGCGCTAGTAGTCTCAAGTGAATCGAATGATGTTGAGCGAATATATGTTTAGATATTCAAACCTCGATGAGGGATACCACGGATCTGCTTTGAATAATGGTGCGCGCCTCTTCAGCTAGCCCACGAGTGAAAGCGATCTCAACCAACACCAATGAATAGACAATCTCGTCTATAGGTAAAACTTAGCATTACATCTAAGATGGCTCGGATGCTCAATAGACAGAAATCTAGAAATAGATGCAACCTTTATGGTATCCAGCTGGGACCAGCTGCCCGAGAACTATTTAGTATAGTGTCCAGGTATAATTCCTTTGCTATATGTAGAGTACACACAAGGTTGCTTACATATATGTAATATACTAAACACAGACAGAGAAGGCGACAACTAACAAATATATGTATATATACATGTATATATATATATATATATATACATGTTTATTAGTTTATATATATATATATGTGAGTCAAATATGATATATTCGTAATTCTTAAGTAGCTAGAATCCATGCAGGACTATGGACCACAGTTCAACAAATATGAAAATGACAACTCGACTTTAGATAAACGCACTCCAAGATGGGACAATAATGATATTTAATAATATTTAACACGCCGCCCTCAGAATACCTCCGGCGCGATCGATAGAGATTTTCCTCTGTTCCTCATCACGCTTGATAATTACGCGAATCTCTGACTAGCTCAGCGTTCTCGACGTGAAAGGAGACGAGACGCTGAGAACCCGAACGATATTGACCTTACAGGAGCAACGTTAGGATGGCTCCGAGGTCTAGTCATACTAGTCCGACATGATGCCCAACCGGATCCAACGGCCTTGCCCCTTCAAACTGATCCGATCCGATAATAGAATATATGCAGGCAAATATAGGCAGGCACCGAGAAACATAAGAGAAGGAGCCGACAAAGTGATTATGGATAGCTGTGATGGATAGCTCGCTCCTCGTGAATATAATCGTAGCGCTGGCCCTGTACGTCCCGCCACCTCCCTTGCCCCGCCAGGAGAAGGCATTCGACGGTTGGTTCCGCGTGGCTCCTCTACGTCGAGTGGCCGGAGTGAGGATAGAGGACGTAGTCATAGGAAATCAACCCGGAGGGCGTTAGCCATCGTATTCACGTTCCGCGCTACACCTGAACCCGTCTGCGAGACTAACTCAAGGCGAGCGTCGGACCGGAACGCTTGCAAATTTTATTGCTTGGAATCATCTACATTGTTGCTGTTTGTTTTCTGCAAAGCAAACAACCATCAAGTATTGCGTGGTAGAGCCGTGTGCGCAGAGCAAGCGTTTCAATGAAATTTCCTACAACCACTTGCCAAAGCTATATAAATAATTATGCTTGCAGACGTGCTATTAAATGGCACTGTGAATTGATGCAGCTTTCAGCATCTCTGAACGTCGTATGTAATTCAGCTATGGTTGAACACTTGTCCAAAAATCGCATTGCACCTTAAGCCGAATTTCGACGTCGTCTTGCATATACAAAGTATTCGGCGGTAACAGCCGTCAGGTTTATGCACACGTTTATGTATTGCCTCAATTCGGGGTCCGGAAGTAGGAAGCTGGATAACAAGAGCGAGCGGGAAACGCTTGCAGCTGTAGTTTGACCAGAAGAGCGCCGCAAAGGTACCGTTTATGGATAGAGCGGCCATTGAGTTCCGGCACGAGCATCACACATGTTGCAACTTCTACACACCTTAGCAGGTTGTTTACTGCTGCGCATAGCTGTATTCAATTACATAGTGCTTGCCATTAAAGTCATGCCCAAGTGCTTGATTCGACCGCCCTTGGCCTCTTTGGAGTCGACTGGATATCTGCGTAGTGCAGAGTGCCTTCTTGAATGTCGTACTGCTGAACTACTTTTACTTGAGATTGCACATAATCTCTCAAATATCATATGTGTACCATGTTTTGTTCCAAGATTCGAAGGTTGGTGGGCCCTGATGTTAGCCGATGCGAGCAGCACTTCGAGATAACAAACTATTAGCACCACTTCTACCGTTAACGACTTGGCTAGAATAGAAACAAATTTGCTCTTTCACTGAGTGGCTGGCTAGCTTTCATTCACTTCTTTATTATATGTGAACTAATTGCTACCTAATTGATATGAGGTGATGGAGGTAGTACCGAGCACATTGTGCAACACTGCTACAGTAGTCGTCGACCTCACCATTGCCTGCTGACTCTGAGAGGCCCCTGACCTCAGCGATTCGATTAGTCAACCTAATCGGCAGCGTCATGCATCTCTGTCGACGTATCGTGAGATTCGCTCTCGTGTCAGATTCACGTCGAGAAACCGTCTAAGCAGACCGACCACCTTACGCTAACATGTATCCAAAACAATCTAGTAGGAAGTAATATCCCTTGAATTTAACGCCTGACAAAAGGTTACACGTTCATTCGAAAATACGCAAAACGTCTGTGTCATAGCCAGCAGTCAAATCGCTAAGTGGCTCAGGCATTAAGTATCACCGATAGAAAGAAATAGACCTCATCTAGAATGACCTTTATCCATAAGGAGAGCTGCTCGTAGTTCAACCTCGACAAGTAACCTTTTTATCGACAAATTATTCATGTCAAAATATTCATTACTAATCAATAGGAATAAGTTGGGGAACGTGCTTTGATTTTATGTACAATCGCGTTGTGTGCACACTACATTAGGGTGCAGCCAATCCAATGGCCGTTCTCTCGACCATCTAGCGACACGCGCGAAACTAGGTAGAACACAGAATCGATTTGTATAGTCGATGTAGTAGTGGTAAAGCCGGAGCAGGCATAGCGACTGTGAGATTGTTTCGTGGCCGGTATCGCCTCACGGGCGCGTGCAGTTAGCATGAGTAAGCTGTCTTCTATATAAAGGAATCCCGTGCCGTATTTCGCCTGTTAGTCACGAAAAAAGTGCTATTACAGTTTCATGTAACTGTGAACTGCTAAGCAACGACTAATTGTGAACTATCAACGATGTTACCAGATCAGCACACATTTCATTAATATGTACAGAAATCGCACAGCTGTAGATGATCACCCAGCACTTTTGTCGCACCTTGGCAAAACTTGAAATTCTTTCGCGACAGATTTCTCTTAATCAGGCTAAAGTTAATTTGCTCTATTACACACGATGAGATCGGCAGAAGTCGACGATGCGTGCCTACCTAAAAAATATTCTCAAGCAGAACGAGTTGGTGTACTCATGCCGCGACTCCACACTTAGCCACATTGTATCATCTGACTCAATTCAAGCTTTTGACCTATTTCGAAACCATCAGTATTTGATTATATGTTCATCCATGAAACAAAATGCTAAATTGTATTAAACGTGCCGTGTTGTAGAAGATCGAAAAAAAACCCACTGTCAGATCGCGTATGTGAGTCTCAGTCCATTGTTACAAGCTGCTTGCAAGCACTTCTACCAGGCGGAACAAGAACTCTTTCGTGTAATTAAAGGGGGAACATGCTAGATATACGCAAAGCATTGGACGTGCACTGCCCTGCATATGTATCTTGACTTCATGCGACTCACGCTGTCAGCGAATTCTTCTCTGTAGAATACAGTATACCCGTTGTAAGTATAAGATTAGCTATTCGTATTTTCCAGCCCGTCCTCGCTAAGCTAATGGTCGATGGCCAGTAAAGCTCACCGGATAGCATAACTAAGACAGAGCGGCCTGGCAGACTCTGCGTGGGTAACTTGGTCCCCTCTCCGCTATCGCCATGTTCGCCTGCACCCACCTCTGGGTCGGTGCACCTCTTGGACGACACCCTCCGTATCATCTGTGCCTGGAAACACCTAGCCTAGCTGGCTCCCACCCTGGCATATTCACGTAGAGCTTGACTGCGTGCACCTTGGGCGCCTCTTGTAGGTTGTGGCATGTAAGCGAACGCGCGCGCGCGCTAACACCGAGTCTACACTTGTTCTCGGCTACAGCACGGGCAACGTCTATGGATATAGTAAGGAAGACACGCACACCCACGTACACCCAGAAGCACCTAGATATCCCATGTGCTCTCCCACTCAGCCGCATGCATGCAAACCGCTTGAAACACGGAACCTGCTATACAGCTGCTCGTGGTGCGCATCGAACTCTCCCCGCTAGCTGTGCCATATTGGGGTGTAGTAGTCGTAGAACGACGTTGGTGCCGTTGTCGTCTGCGCCGCCTACTGGCATCGGCATCACCGAAAACCCAAAGCGTGTTTGCTAGGAGAGTCTTGTAGGGCGAGTTGAAAAAATATTCTGAAACGTGCGCAGCACCACTACCACCAGAACCGAAGAGCCTCCTCCCGCCCGAGGGCTGACGGCAGTCATGCTTCTCTCTACAGCTGCTTCGTTGTACTGCCATTTGGGCTATGAGAGCATGGGCTAGTACTACAGAGAGTGAGGGAGAGAGAAAGACGGAAAGAGAACGAAGAGCCAACCAGCGCTCCGTTGTCTGCCTGCTTGGCAGTTTGCTGCGTTTCCCAGCGTTTGTCCCGTGCTCCCAACCGGCGAGTTCTCTCCCTCGTCTCGTCTCGTACGCGAACCCCTCCCCCCGCTGACTCGCATGACCCACGCTTCTGCTGTGGACACCTTCAAGAGGAAAGTTGTGCCCAGCTTAATTAGGTTAGTATACCCTCACGTAGGATAGTGCTCGTCGCCTCCTATGGAGATTAGCATTATCACTGGGCTGCCAGGCCGTCAGACCTCCAGGCGTAGCCGAGAGGCCACTGCGGCTCCAGAGACCGACGTAATATAGTCAGCAGTAGGGGATCGAGAAGCAGGGGCTTGCTGCGGACCGTCGTGGGGGGACGACTATCGTTGAAGGGTGGGACTCCGGTGGCGCGGTTGGCCGACGGGGCCTAGAATTGGGAACACTTAGAAACTGGGGACCGCCCTTAGTCACAGAGAGGCGCAAGGTGGCTAGAAGCTGCAAGGAGAGCTGGTGATGTCAGGGGGACTCTTTGGGACTCGGTGCTGGCTCGCCGGTAGCAAATATGACCTTGGCATAACCGTGTGACAGGACTGGCCGGGCAAGGCCACGATCCGGCTCTTGGTCTATGCCGTAGGATGATGGTCCTAGAGCAAAGACGCATACATAAGGTGAAGAGCGCGTGTGCACAATCTATGTAGTGAATATAGCCATGACGTGTGGCATGTTACCTGTGTGCCAGCTAACTGACTAACGGCAACTTTAGCACGTTGTTCCTAACATAACGTATTGAAGAAAACATGATGGAAAACCAGCCGAAGAGCAGATTCGATTTGGAATCTGAACGACATCTCGATCGCTATCTCTCTTTCTTGCACACATAGATACGATTAGAAACGTTCAAATCGGACTCAGCAGAGCCTTTTATATTTTCAAGAGGTTGAACTGGCCACCTGTACACATATGGGGATCCACATCTAAGGTATTTGCCTCGGTAATGCGGGGTTCACACCAACTAATGTTCTTTCTTCTCACCAGCGTCCGGGACTACTGTTCGTATTATCTCGGACCTCTGGAGGTGGTGTTGGACCACGGTTCTATGGAGCGGCCTCCATTTTCCTGTTGTTATTCTGGCAACTTTCGTGTTATTTCGTCATCTTCACTCCCATGACCTCTTGTTCTAGCTCTTGTTCTCTCTCTCCCTGTGCATTATGCTTTTTCCCTCATCCTTTCTTCAACACACTCTATGACGAGTTGCAACTTTCCTACACTTTCCAGCATTGTCGATACCGCCGTCCCCACGGTCAGCATCGTCCGCTCTTCTTCTTCTGTTGTGTTCTTTTCTAGTTGAAATTGGTGCAGTGAACGAGCGTGTATTCCGCATTGTTTACCGATTCCCCTATCTCGCATGCCAGACAAGTTGCTTGATCGGCTTCCCTGATGTTCTTCAGATACACTGAAAACAGTCATGGCCTCTCAACACTTGTGTCAGCTCGTACGGAAGCTTAAGCGTCGAGACCATGCGCACGTTGCAAGCATGGTTTTAACCTTGACATGAATTTCCTCATCCATCCCCCTTCAGGCATTTCCCTACCCTAATCGTCCATTCTTCTTGCCAGGTGTCTGTGATATACTTTCTGGTCATTTCCGTACTCGTTCCGAGGCTCGAGCTTCTTTCGGTTGATTCTTTTATGGCGTGTTGCAAGGATATGATGCACGTTAGTGAATACCGTCTTGTACACCCGACTGATTCTCATTGAGAGGACTTTCTGGATTCTCCTGAGCTTCTCTATGTTCTATTTTTTCCTTCTCTATCTCAGCCCATACTGGGGCTCCGAGTAAAACTATGGAGTCGACGACGGTATCCAGTAGTCGGCGCTTCTCATCGCGCTTATTTAAGCTCATCGCCTTTACTGTTCTCATGGTCGCATAATCAACATGAGAGGCCTCTCTCATGCTTCTGCTCAGTATTACCCCCACATGACTTAACCTGTTCTTTAAACTCAATCGCGTGGCTTTTTTGCTTTATATCGATCTCCAGATATTTATTTATTCCCTTCAGGATAATTGCCTGACTCTGCTCAGATGTTGTTTGTTGTTTCCCATCCATCTTGTGATCTTTGCCAGTGCATTATTGATCTTCCTCTTTAGGCCCTTTCTCTCTTCGGTGATAGCTACGATAGCTACGTTGACCAACCTCTTTGGGACTCCTTTTGTCATTTTGTCCATGCTCTCACCGCGCTTTATCTTCCTGTTCTCGAGATGGCTTGAGATGACCATCTTCAAATATTCGCCCCCTCCATGGCTCATGTTTCGTCTTCGACTCATCGAGTTCAATGGTTTTTGCCGTCAAGGAGAACAACAAGACAGTTGTGTTTTGTCTTAAGCCTACGTCAGTCTCTTTTTCGCCGATATCGTAGGTCGCTTCTCTCGAAAATGCGACATCACACCTTTATCTTTCATTTCAACTGTTACCCTCGTGGCTGCTACAGCCTTAAAGCTTTGTTGGCTAATCTCTTGTTGGAAGCTGGGTCTCAGCGTTAGCAGCTTGCATCCTAGGTTTTTCATTGCAGTCTTGTATCCACGGAACTAGACATCCCGGTTGACGCCCTCACTGATCTCTTTCCACTTTTCCTTGCTTCGCTCGATTGGAAGTTTGACCTTCTCGTTATTTTGAGCTTTTCTTCTTGTTTGAGATCCTCGTGTAGGACTGTCATTGCTTTTAGCGTCATCAGCATTTCCCGTATGATGCACTCTTGGCGTGTCGCAGCAGTCTCTTCGTGTCATCAGGATTTCAGCATAAGGCCTCGCTTATCCTATTAGTTCATTAGTGATGCCCTTCGACAGGATTCCTGGAGGACTCTGTCGATGTCTGCTTCGTGTGATTCGATCCCCAGTTCCCAGCACAACTTGTCGATTTTTCGCTTACCACGTGCTAGCTTCATGCTTCTTTGTGCCCATGTCTTTTGTGACATGTCTTCCTTATCTTCCACCCTGGGTAGCTATTTTACTAAAAACCCTATGTTCATGTGGTCGTTTCCATTAACCTGTTTCGTACACACGCTCGATCATTTAGCACATGAAGCGTCCGGTGCATAAGATGAGCTAACGAAAGCTATGTTGTATCTGACGCTCCCCTCGCGATACTGTTTTCGACGACCCGTCTGAACGTGGGACTAGTTATACCCCTTATCCAATACATCTGTCTCTGTGCTATCCGTTCTAGCATTACCATTTCCCTCCTGCTTGTTAGATGGCTTCCCGTTCTTCATTAAAGTCACCTGTCTTGTTATTTACAATACGTGCGTGCTTATGCTATTGTCTGGCTCAGCGAAGAAACCAGCAAACTCCTCTGCCCGCTCGTCGGGCAGAGGAGTAGCACCAGTTGTAGTACACCGTTCCTCCGAGTCGGGTTCCACAAAGACAAAGTCCTTCCCCTTTCCTCTTGCTTTTATCGCCATGTCCCTTCTGATGCTACTCCACCAAATCGCCGTATCAACCCCTTCTCCCACAATCCATTCATACCCCGTTTTACTATTCAAAATCGCCTTGCTCGGCTCGGTTAGAAAGCACACGTCGATCTGCTTCAGACGCACATTGACATCGTGACCTCTGTTAAGATTTACCCAAGGGACCCTTACCACATTTGTTGCTTGTCCTCTCTTGCTTCACTTCTAAAGCTCCCCTTTGCCGACTGCTCCCGTCTCGTTTCTCTTTCGACTTTACTGCGCACTCCTCCGCGAGGGAGGCGGAGGGGAGTCAACTTGCCTTTATTCTTCATCTCCTCAACCCCATTGCGATACTTCGGAAGCAAGCCATCGAGCTCGCTGAGTGGCCGTCTATTTTACAAACGTAGCAACGCGAAGAACGGTAGAATTTAAGAATTTTTCAAATGGGATCAGACGACGGGAAGTAGACCAGATATTGTAATGCCTTTTTTTGCAGTTTCAGAATAGGCTGAATACTGTTGTAATTAACTCGGGTATTCGACGCAGTAAGCCATACGTGAACTGAATGCCTAATATAAGGGAAGACATATATCAGGCAATTTCCTGACTCTTGAAATAGAGCTAGTTTAGGGCAGAGTTGGCTCAAGTGCTCGTCACTTGACAAGTGTAAATCCAGATATACAACCAAGAACCGAGCCGAAGGGACCCTAGATGTAGGGATTTTTGCAAATAACTAAATTGTAATTGTCAATGTTCGATTCAATCGTAAGTGAACCAAATTAAATAAAAACGTATTCAGCAGTGTTTATTCATAGACAATTGGCACTAAGCGATCTCTAAATCTCAGATAGGCCATGGTCAGCCTCGGAAACGAGATCAGATGAATTCAGCTACCCAATGAACCCGGACACAACAAATGAATCAGGCTGGAAGAACAACAAACATAAGTGATAGTGTTCCCAAGAGTAATATTAGCAAGGGACCAAGAAGACGACCTTGTGGCAAACCAAAATTACAGCTAAAATACAAAATTTGAATACAATTGATAATAAATAAAGTTTCGGCATATACTTTAGCATCTTACCTACACCCGCCTATTCCTGCCCTAATCTCCTGCGGAGCAGACTCGAGCGATGTCAATTTCGACCTCTAAGTAAGCTTCGGCAGCTGTGCGATGCATGGTGCAGTTGTCTGTCAGATTCGAAGCAGAAGATCTCTTGTACATTACCTGCAACAGTTTTTAGAACTCAAGCCGAACTTCAATAGTTGAAGGTACACAGTCAATAGAACAACACACAAGACTTTTTGATTGAGATAGGCATCATCGTAGCAATACCAATATGTATTGCCCTATATATTTTGTGTGTTCCTGTTACTATAGTTGTTGTAATTATTTTTACGAAATGCAAAATTCTGTATCCATTCACTTCGTTTCATGTGCCACAAATAGCTCTATCCTCTAGTGCCAGACGGGTTGGTCTGTGTCCTTGAAATGACCAGAATTCGGGCGATTATGTAAGAGCGATGCCTATTTTTCGTCTTCCGATCGAGTAAAGTGTTTTACTGTCGACATCGCAGAGGTCTCTAAGGCCTCTCGTCCGTTGCATAACGTCATGCAGCCTCAACGGGATGGGGCCCCTTGGCGTTTTCATCGATCGAGGCAACCCTAACAAATACAGCAAACGTTTTACTTCGGCCGACCGACTGCTGAATGGAACCTTTTTATATTGCCTTGGCAATAGCTTTAGACTTTGACTAAATTTACTAGTGTATAGTCTAACGAGATCACAGAGCTTGTTGCCAGAATAAGGGTGTCTGACGTCACCCGTTCGACCATTACGTTCGTCCATGCGGTTGTGGGAGTTTTGCACATCTGTTTATCGCAATCCGGAGAGCAACGTTAGTGAAAGCCTGCGCCCTCTCTCCGTAACTACTACCTAACCATAACCTAGCATCGATAATAGCTATTTCGGAGTAGTCCTAGCTAGCATGCACATCATCGCGTAACCTATATGTATACGTTTGGACGATGGAACGTGGGTCTAGCTGTTAGACGCACGCGTTTGGCGAGCTCATGCAATTTAAGCATAGAGACAAATAATTATATAAGGAAGGTTCTCTAGTCCTTCTTGTGAATGACTGTTCATGGAATTGTGAACGACAAATCTGACAAACATTCTCTGCAGAATGTGCTGGCAATCCAAGCCGATTAACGGTGTCGTTAGCAACACTGTGATACATGTCGCCAGACACCGCCTGAAGATCATGCAGCATGCAGGGAGCCGCCGGATTCTAGGATTCCGTATTGTCACTTCAGGCAGTCACGACAGCAGCATTAGGTACAATCTAGTCTACAATCCAGGAGAGCCTCTAAGCACTCCATCCCATGATGCTGGTTTCATCCTGACACTTCTCAAAGAATAATGCTTCCAAATGCGCTAGCCAAACGCGAGAAGAAGACCTACTCGAACCTACTCGAAATCCCGCTAGAGACCCTCTCTCCTAGGATGCTGATTCTCCAATAGACTTTTTTCCGCGGTTATATATTCGATCATTAAGCAGCTGTTAGGGGATAGCAGCTTAGCGAACCTATCCTAAATATATCTATCGCGGAAATAAAGTGGTCATTTAACACTACACATCGACGTTTTATTCAACCCTTTATTCAAACGTTAAAGCCAGCACGGTAGTATCAGTTTGAGGGAATGTTTATTGATGAAATACCATTCAAGAATAAAATCTCACAATCGGTGGGTAGCGATTATTGGCTGTTTCAATCAAAAGTAAATATATAACATTGTTAATTTTATTCAATTTCCCCTGATATCAGCCACTTACGGCCGTCCAAGACAATGAAGGCTCTTCGGAGCGGGTCGTTCTGTCGGCAGATGCTGGCCAGCACCGTCTTTGAATAGGCAAGTTATTTGTCCGCCGTTGGCGGTGGGGTGTGGACCACAATAATAATATCAGTGAAACCGAACAACCTTGTAGGGGGCGACACGCTAAATGTGTTATTGTGTGCGAGCAGGGAGTGCACGTGTGAGTGCGTTCGTGCAGGTCTGCTTCGTTAACTTTCCTTTAAGAAATCGATAATGAACTCAAGCACATGCGGACCACTAAGCTATACAACCAGATAGGTGGGCTCGGCGGCAGGAACTGCTGCTGTTCTGGGCTCCGCCAACCTTGTTGCTAATTGTCGGCCCTGCCTGCTCGTGGGACCACTTCGGACCGCCGGTGCATACTACCTGCGTACGCAGCGAGGAACGACATGGCCGTCATCGTGCTTAAACTCAGCTGGCGCCTGCCGGAGTCGTTTCCCACGCGAAGTAATGAGTGGGATGATAAATGCTGTCATACCATGAAATGCCTAAAATGAATCTATGGATGGAACTATTCTCGTTCCTAATGCACCACACACAGAGTTTCCTCTACATTGTGTTTACTTCTAATCGGAATATACGTACGGTCGTATAACTGATAATGTAAAAAGGTGATGATGGCTATATCATTTTGAGCCAGGGGTGCCCGATTCCCCTTAGCTAAATTGGGTAGCAAATTTACATTTGTTGATCCACGCAAGCAGCTGGAAAATTTCGAGGATACCTTTGTCTGATAACCACTGGGTACAACGCTATAATATTATAACGATAACAATAATACCACTGGGACAATGTCGGCCTCAGCCCCGGTCCCAGATAATCCCCCCCTCCAATAATTCCTAAAAATAATTCCTAATTAATGTATGTTTGAATAAATGTTCATAATACCACTATTACTTACGCGTGTGAACACCAGGAAGGCCAAACATATTGAACCGTTGCAGAGTAAATATCGAGCTGCCGAGGATGGCAGCGCGCACTGCCTCTAGAGTTTGGATGTCTATATCGTTTAATATCAATAATATATAAAATATATATATATATATATGCGAGGATATATATATATATATATATGCGAGGATATATATATATATATATGCGAGGATATATATATATATATATATGCGAGGATATATATATATATATATATGCGAGGATATATATATATATATATATATATATTATATGAAATATGTCAAATGTCAAACGCGACTGCTATGGATCATTACCAATCTGCACCGAACACGCACACCTTTACAGGTTCAGCCAGCTCGTCTGCAGGTGGTAAACGAAAGTTCGGCAAGTTGCAACCACTGAGATTAGTTAAAGTTTAAACCTGATGGGCGACCCCTGTCAAATGATCCGGTTGACGATCACCACTTCGCAACTCCGCGCGAAGTACAGCTTAATGAAGATACAGGCCGGCACAGTGTGTAGCTTGAGGGGAGGTGAAGTTTCAGTGGGTGCGGGTCTCGGCGGAAGTAAGACCAACCGTCGGGGTCGAGTCCCACGCTGCTCTGGGTAGATGCTGATGATTTTTCTCCCAGAATCGAGAGTGCCTTAATTGCATTTATACTTCTTCCACGAAGAAAGAAGTTTGTTCCAGTGGCCTCAGAGAGAGGTGTGGATTTTTCCTTCCGACATTTCTCGTCGTAATGCGGTCATACAGACGAGTGCCGAGAACTGCCTGACGGGCGGCTGGAGCCCTTCAGCCTCCAGCGAAAAGAAACAGGAGAGCACGAATAAAGAAGCTACTAGTTCGAGGGCTCGCGAGTTTCCCTTGAGGATTCGACGCACTGCGCGCACACTATCAGCCTTTAGCATTTAGCAGACACTATGTTATTTTTCTCGAAGCTGACCGAAACGCAAACCAACTACCATCGTTGGCCGATGTGTTCGCTGTCGTTCGCCGCGCCTACCATTCTAGGGCCGATCGCACCTCTCCATTGTCTTAACTCCATTGTCTCCATGCTCCGACGTCGGGAGAAGTGATGCAAAAGTCACAAGCGTTGCTCTCTAGACTCGACCGTGCAACGATTCGTCTGACGCCTCGCTCTTCCCAAAACCTGCCCCGTTCGTTAAGTTGCTTCCATTCACTCCTCTCTCAGCCGCTTGGAAGGCTAATTTCATTAGACAGCTCGGCCAGGGTGTCGGACAGCGGCCGACAAGCCGACCGCCCTATCCATCGGCTGGGTCTGGGCTTGTCTGCCTGCCGGCTTGCCGCTTCTTTAACCTTATTAGACTCTCGCCACCACCCCTCACCACTGCACCCCCCATATCCCACATAAGTACATCGAGTGCACAGCCCACTATTTCTCGGCAATAGCACACAACAGCACACATGGCGCACGGCACAAGGCTTAACCTCCACGATTCAGGCACGTTCGAGCGTCTCCACCATTCCGCCCTTCCACCATCCTTCCCTCATTTCACTCGCTCTGCTATCGTATCGTCCCTTCGTTTTGGCTAACATGCTCTGGCTAAACCTATCTCTATCTCATTTGCTCGCAAGCGTTCCGCGCTGGCCTCCGCTTCCTGCCCTTCCTGCAAAGATGCTTTCCACGCCATGCGGTCACACCTGTTTCTCCGTTCGTGTACGCCACGATACTGTGCGTTCCTTCATGCACCCGACACTTGAATGCGTACGTATGGATGTGATCGTTTGTACGTCGGTGTCTTCGCGGTTGTTTATGTGTTACGCGAGCCACGCCCGAATTAGACGGCCCGCGACACTCTGATCCCGGCCTGATTAGGCTCGACTCGGTGGGCAGCCGCTTATCCATGCCGACACGTATGCATCGTGTGGCGCTTCTTAATGGGGGTTGCTACCAGCGTTGTCGTTCATCGCAGGCGGTACATAGTCGCGTGGTACGTGTCGAAGTTACGTGCAAAAACGTCTCCTTCCGTAATCTTTCCTTTCGTCAGGGAAGATTCAGGGGTGATATTCGTTGTCGAAACAAGGGGCGGATGGCGGGACCGGCGTCCTGGCGAGCCTGGATCGTCTTAACTTCAGCTCGTTCTGTCTTCTTCGTTTGACTCGGCCACGACAATACGCATTTGCGAAACGAGATGGGCTTCACATAAAAATGATCTTCGTCTGATAATTTTTCCGGCTCGTTCGTCGACCGGCATCCTTGAATCTGTCCGTCGACGAACACAGGCGTCAGTGAGTGCCTGTGTATCGTGTGGACGCGCTCCGCCGTTGTGTTTTTAGGGTAAACTGTTTCATAGTGGAGAGAAGGGAAACAAAGGCGAATTACAAGTTAAACCCACACATGCATACATACACACATATGTGCTGATGACAACGACGCGTCAGATAAGGTATCCGAGCAACATACCGCCCCCTCCACTAGGAGCTGCCGCTGATCTGGGGTCAGCTTCCGCGTAAACTGGTGTGCATTCGAGTTGAGAAAGCGGCTGTATGGTTGAAGGATGGCTAAGCTGGCATATCGTAATTGAAATTACGCTGGCAGCAAGTGACGATTGGTTTTTATGCGTCACGGTACATCGCGTATACAGTGTTTGTAATATATCGAGTCAATATTATAGTATAATATATTGTATAAGCATTGTAAACGTTGACCCAATGGAGTCCAAAGCAACATATAATCGTTGACGCCTGAAGTTCAACGGATATACCGTTTTGCTGTGTGATCTGCTTCAAGCACCTTTGTGAGAAAACTGGTCAACTCTGGAAATTCATAAATGCTTCTTGTGGTAGGCGGAGAGAGAATTTAGAGTAGCAGTGTTCGTCGAAGGGTAAGTTAGATTAGCTGGCTACCCCGTGAGGAGTTTGTGAACGCGTTTGTGAACACGTGGAGACCGTTGAGCCAGGGAAAGTATACTCCCTTCAAATTCAGGATGACATCCGCCTCGGAATTGACCTGTATCTAGGGAGCCGTGCGACTTCCTTTCACATTTTCTACGGTAAGCGTAGTTGCAGTACCGAGCGCTCTTGAGACAAGCAAGGCACTAAGTTGGGACTAGAGGAGCAGCTGGAATTCCCATCCGATTAATAAAGATGTCAGCCTCCTCTCTTGCTTGCGTCCTGTTTTCAAAACTTGTCTTCGAGGTCCGGGGTGTTTCCCAGCAAGCTGGATGATGCGAAGACCATTGCACTGTTTCTAAACAAATTAGATGGCAAGCTTCCATCAAAAACTACCGGCCAATCTCACCCGTGGACTACGTTGTAGAGAAGGTCGTGCCACCTAGGGCGAGAGTGCATCTATAGATTCCTTCTCGACATGTCATTGTGACCTCCCCAGATCGCGGTCTACAGAACATGCAATGGTTTCCCTGTAGCAGGAAATCGCTACTGAGAACTCAATCAGCTGTGTCTGGGGCTTTTGTGGAGTCTTTTCTCCAAATGCTGGAATGCCTTGAATGGAATCGCACTGTAGCCGCGTGCGATTCCCGTTCTACTCTTTGAGGGTCGGCGTCCTTCATACCAGTGAGCCAGGGTTAACGTTACGGAGTCACCTTAGTGAATAATAAATATTGGCACACTGCCGAGGTATACTTTAGCTCGGGAAATGCTCATCATTTAATTTACCTTAATCGAGTTGCTCTGTAAGATGACTGCGTATGTCGACGATACGTCCTCTCTATTCTGTATTTGTCCTTCTGTGACCCAGTTGGACGTGTAAGTGGATTTTGCGAAAGTTGAGGAAGTTATCAAGGCGTTTGAAATATTGGAGCTAGCTATAAACGCGAGCAAAATCGGCACTACGCTGCGCCGTTGACCTAACGTACTTAACGATCTGCAGAGGTCCGGTAAAGCCCCGTGGGCTTAGGTTACCGTTAACGCAGTCTATACCAGATTCTTAGGTCGAACCATATATAGAAAGTGATCATCACATGACAAGTCATTATCTTGCGAAACACAGTGCACCTGTTCTTCTTTCCATGAATCGTCAATTTTTTTTGTAACCTTAGTTGAACCGCAATCGACAATTTCAGATAAGGGCATATTTTATCATAGACCACTACTGATGTGGATCAAGTTTGTTTTGGAAAATATCCTTTATAAATATTCAGGTCACGTTGATTACCGGACGAGCTTCCTTGGTAAAATTGCTGTTGAATATGAACTGAGCGGGCGTTATGTCTCGTTATGAACGTGACTTATAGAAGTGACGTTCTAATTTTAGACACTTTTAGTATGACAACATTTACTGTTAGAATTCTTGCTATTGATTTTCTATGTCAAGCCTGTGCTTTAGGCCAAGTTCCCCTCAGGAGTATATATACTAAATATCCTAACGCTATAATGTAAGCCTGATACGCCGACCGGCCGGCCCTATGCCGATGTAATTTCCTAAGAACTTTTCCCTTTGAAGTACTGCCGCGATATCGACAGCATAATTCGATTCTAAGCGTTTCGGCTCGCTTCGTTGCGGTTGACTTCGCAATTTTCAGCAAGCTTTAGTGCAATACAGCCTACGCTGTTTACTGTTCAATTTAACTTCGGCAGCGGGCGCATACGATATATCGGTTATATGCCTCGGTTCGATCTCGTTGAGTATCTTAGAGACTTAGATTGCGGTGTCATCCGCTCCTTCAGCCGTCAAACTCGCTCGTACATCTCGAAATTCCTACTACTACTTCGAAATGGCGAATCCTATAAAAACCCGCGTGTGTTCGATACTGACCTTCTTCGAAGCGACGTCCTGCTGTTGATGAGGTCTGGCACCGCTTGCTTCGGATTCCAGTTTCACGACAGATTCGCTTTCACGAAGCACGAGCAGAGCTGGTTCGAACGTCGATGCCTCATCCACCAAGGACGTCTGGCGAGAGGTAAGCTTAGCACAGCGAGTTCGCTGGCACAGCCTTCACCTAATGCCGGGACGGGATTTTGCCTCTTGGCAGGCTTCCTCACGGGATCCGTTGCACTGAATGCGACTGCGGGCTTGCCACCTCTTTTTATGAAGGACACACGCACACGCGCGAGGCTGATTATCTCTATACGGACGCACAATATGCGGCGGGCACCCACCCAGTCGCCGATAAGGAAACTCCGTCTCAGTTATATTTATCAGGGCCGTGTGTGCATACACGTTGACAAAGTATATTTGTGAATGTGTGCTATGAGTGATTACGGAAGAACGAAGAAAAATAATTAATATTCCCTGCGTTCCTCGCGTCGACATTCTGCCCGATTGGCCTAGCCCTTTACCGTCATTTACAACAATAGCGGAACAATCGATGTATGGTGGTTCGCACCATTTAAGCAGCAGGTTTTTGCTCGGATTCGTCACCCGCACACAGACGCCATTGGTCAATGCGGTTTGCCCGGTGTACGTTTTTAGCTTCGTCAATCGACTCGGAATCACGTACGATTGAGCTATACATAGACCGGGTGCCTGTAATAGAACTACTCAGTGTTCGGCCTAGTACCAAGGCCACGAAGGTCCAGCAATAGCAGTCTAGTTAGCTATTCCTGACGACTACATCGGACTATTGTCAGGTGGATTGCCACTGGATATGGATAACATATTGTATATTTTTGCTCAAAGAACCCCCCCCTCGTTCCCATGGCTATTTATCGCACGGCCTCGACAGGCTTTTCGCGTTGTCCTGTATATTTCTATTCTCGATTCATTGTGCCACGTCCGCCTTGCGTTGCTATTATTATATATAACGCCTACCGCTTATCGTCGTCTATCGTTGTGTCATCCGGTGTATCTCTCACTTGTAATATGTGTTTTTCTAATCTTGCACACCAATATCGACACAACTATTGCAATGTGCACACAGCCACATGCACGTATGGTTCTGCCGCCGCGGGTGGTAGTGGTAGTGCTGTGTGCAACGGAGCGCATCGGTACAGGGACATTATTACGGCAGCGTGATATGGAATGGGGGTGGGAAACACCGCCCTGAGTTGGGCGTTTTCTTCTTCCACTGCTCCGTCCTGGAGAAGGGAAGGCCGTCCAGTAGACCTTCTGCGAGCTTCCGCGATCCGCTGGGGCTGCCGGGTGTGAGGCCTTGACCATTCACTTCTGTTATGCCGCTGTATAGGCCACAACAGGGCAGCCGTTTCTCTGCTCTGCCATGTGGCTGGGCCAGACTCGTTCTCGCTGTATCGATGCGGGAGAGGACAGGACCCCCCTGACGAACGTTACGTACAGATATATAAGCCTTAAGAAAGTTTTAGTTGAGTTCTCCAGATGGATCGTTTCCCACCGTCAACCAGCGTGGGTAAGATGTTGGCCCCCGTGTTTCACAACTGTTACGCGATATCGGGAGACAGCGAGCGATCTTGAAGAGGATTATCGCAACGATATCGAGCTGAAAGTGGGCGCGCGTTTTCGGCGTCTATCAGATGTCACGCAGATATTGAGCGATTAATATGGCGACTGAAGAAAAATTGAGCAACGTGCCGAGAACCAAATGCTTCCGAAGTTCTGTGCGGTGCAGCTGTCCACGTTCAAATGGATACGAGGGTGCAGAGCAGTTGAGGTTAGGCTTTTTTTGCGCGCAGGCACCACCAGCTGGCATGACACTTCGTTTGAATCAGATAGTTGAGTTTACGTAGCGTCTAACGAAACCCGCTTATGAGAAACAATACAGAAATATACTAAGCAGTTTCATCGTTCCCACAAACGGCTACTGTTACTATTCTATTTCTATTTAGTTTAGATAAAGGTGGGTAGTTAGTTTCGTCCGTGGTTCTTTTTTTCCACAACGATGACCTGACTCTGAGCTAGAGTATCGACTGCTGAGCGTAATTAAAGTATATTTTCTAATTGTTGTAGTAGGGCAATAATTCGTCAAACCAGAACACTAACTAATCAACCTGAGTCATCCGTCTGCTGAACTCCCATAGGTTTGTATGTTTACGCCTTGGCCGGTGGCCAGCAATTGAAGCACTAGCCGCTACGCATGTTGGTTATAGCTTAGAGTCGGCAGGGAGGCAGGCCGGCGGCTCTACAAACGTTCCCTTCTCAAACGCGAGCCACAGAAGCACTTACGTTGGCGAGAACACTCGCAAACATCTATATATACAGGGAAATTGCATCGTCCCTGGGCTTCGGCCGCGCAGGCCTGCGTGGCCGTTACACCACTGTTTCCCTCAGGCGAATTTGCGCTTGAAGGCTGATCAACGTATTATACTTGGCCGCGTTGGACGCTGACTCGTTGGCGTCGATCGCCGTTGGTGCTGGGGAAGGTTTTTGGATCATTAGTGATTAACTGCGTAATTATCGATGCGGATATAGGATGATAATTATGAATAATGAAGCATGGTGCTGTGTTGGGCACGGTGCTGCTCAAACGCGGACCTCCCCCCTTGCCCGACCCGTATAAGAGTTGATGCTCCCATCTCCGATATAGCAAGTTCCCGCAGCGTCCAGTCTAGCTGGTCCCTTTGACGTTGGTTACGTGAGGCTTCTCTGTTTTCGCACCGGGATCAGTTTTGTGCTTATATCCCCACTGACGCAAATTTTCCGCGTAGGAAATTCCAACCATAACGACTGTATAATGCAAAACTATGTGTGCCTCCTCCTTGCTCTTCAGGGAAGGTGAGCGGGTCTGCTCAAACTGACGAGGATACTGCGCCAACGTCAAACTCCGTGGGATCTACGTGATTATTTTCCATTGATATCTCGCGTCGCCGAGATTGCCAGGGATCACCAGTGTCTGGGTAATACAATACAATACAAAGTGTGCTTGATTGATGAAACTGACACTGTCCTGTCGCTTAAGTCCTTCTCGTAGAAAGGAAAAATAAGGGTTACCTTGCACAGTACCTTGACAGCACCGTTTGATTATTATTATTATTATTATTATTATTCCACAATGCTATTTATTCGCATTCTTAACGATGTTATGCATTTGGACATATTTGAGTGCACCTCGGCACCCTAGTCATTTGTTTATGAGCCAGAATCACAGAAGTGAGGCTCTAGGCGACCGTGTGTCTACAGGTTCCATTCGAAAAGACACGTATCTTAGACCTAGTGACACGGTAACGAGGATGATGAGTGGCAATGAGATTTCAGCCGGAATCCTACCTTTTTTGTCATATTAAATGCGAGCAGGGCAACCTTCATAATGATGACATTGCCTTTGCGTCGAACATCTCGTAAGCAGTCAGACATACGTAATATGTGCACTATTATATATTACATTATTATATATGTGCACTATTACACTACGAATAGCTAATATAATATAAATAAAATCGGCAAAAAATCTCGAATTTCCGCCTCAGATAGTGTTATATTGTACATTCCTGCTGTACTTAGCACACACACAACTTGAAAGAAACAATAATTAGGAATGCGTCATAATGAGGAATTAGTTTGTTACTTTTTGAGAGGACGAATATATTCCTGCTGACGTTCCGCATAAGCTCACGTCGTTATATAAATTCTTGGAATTATTTGCGTTAAACGGAATTTTGTCCTCACTAACAATCGCGTTCTAGCCGATTGCTGTTATGTACAGAACAGTCGGCTTTACGTATAAAGGATCGCGGAAAGAGGGCCCGTATCAGGCACTGGTGAACGACCAACAAGGCATTCACTCATACAAACTACGGAGTAATACTACTGGCGTTTTGCTTATCACTATTATTTCCATGTCACACATTATCAATATTTTAAGCTCACTCATAAGTTAATGGGCAGGATCAAACATTCATGAAAAACACGTTTACTCACCGTGGTCAACGCACCTTTTGTGCAAGTTTGTGCATGGACCATTCATTCGGGAAACACAAGATTGTTTTATCGATTTACTGTTGGATATGTGCATCCTCCGATAGACACATTTACGAGGGAGAAAACTCCGATTTTGAGCAAACCTTGCCTCGAATGGCACCAGCATTTGGACAGCATGACACGCCCTGTTCGGGATATCTTACAATCGGCCGTATCCACTGCACGCCTATCAATAGCTGCAAATATAAAGGTGATCTTCTTTTTTTGACCTTTGTCGTGTATTGACTCAATTATTCCGAGATGGCTAAAATTGGCTGTCAAGTAACACCAACAAGCGATATGCTAGAAAACGGCGCCCTTGTGAGACCGGCTCGCCCCTGTCGCAGCAGATAAGCCTAGATCGGAGTGGGCCTGCTATGTCAGAGGGAAGTTCCTTCAGGAATCGGCTGGCTATAACGAAACATCAACATTATCATGTCACAACACCTCCTATATGGTAATGAGTGCTCCTTTTGCTTGAACCAATCTACTATGGCTGTATACATCAGAGAAAGAATAGGCTAGTCAAAATGCAATGCTAGAGGTGATATACGGTTATCTGAATGGCAATGATCGGGAGCCTGATTTAGCGATTTCGTAAGCTTTGTCTCGTCGACGAGCAGAGATTCCATCATCGCTATTAACATTGACAATAGAACTAGTACTATGGTCCACTCACGTTCTGTGCAGAGATACGAGAAACATCCGACAAATGTCCTTTTTTTTTCTCTCTGGCGAGCGATCAAATTTCGACCGATTAGTTCATCCCCCTTCAACTGGAAACCTTTGAACGTTGTTACTTAGTCCCGTAGGCGGGGTGTCCCTGCCACCCCTGGACCTCTCGAACATGAAACTTAATGAGGCTGCAGCAAGTCGTCGCACGTCCAGGAAATGAGTGTCCCAGCGGTTGGACCTTCGCCTCGCGGGCACTGATTACGGCTAGCCAAGAAGTTTAGTTTCCGTTTCATGATTCAAACGCGCGCCAGTCTCACGTTTGGCTCATGAAGCGGAAGGTCCGCGCAGATAGAAGTGGGGCGGCTTGCACAACGATCCCCCGCCCATAAGCCTCTCTTTGCCCCCAGCGGCTCAGCGCCGACGTCGAGCCGTCTCCTCTTTGAACATCACCGGCGTACGCTTCAGCTTAGCCTGCAGAGCTTCTTGAAGACCCGTGGGTAAACTCGAAAGCTAGGTTAAGCGTAGGTTGCGTGTACCACGGCCATGTGATGTTGACCTGTTGTTGGGGTACTCGATCGGGTGACAGTGCTTATACAATAGGTAGAATCGGTTGTACCATTTGAGGTTTTGGCCCTTAGAATTCTAAGACGCCGGGGCTCAAACACTTCAAGTCGCTGGGTCACGTTCTACACGCCAGCGTCTCCGGATCAAATACAGTGGTGTTCATAACTTAAGGCAACCTCTATATTTCGACAAATCGTTACAAATGGCACACATTTGAGGAATTTCTTCTGTATCAGATTAATGTATGTATCAAATATCCTACATGCCACAGCGTATATAACGTCGCATGCAGCCTGCTACAATAAGATGTGTCATGTTCAGGATGTTCAAAATGATAAGTCACTCTCAGTTATCGAGTGTTGTCGCTGAGTTGATAGAGTTTGTGTCGGGCATTCACGCTGTACTGTAGTCGTGGGACACCCTCCGAACCTCACTGATGCAGAGAGAGGAGTTATTGCTGCTTTACACCGAGGAGGAAGTACCCAGGCTGCAATTGCCGGAGAAATTGGCAAAAGTCGTTATTGCAATGCAAAATTATTCACTCAGTCCGTAGACGTGTGGTACTAATGAGTCCAAAAGGTCAATCACAAAGGACGTCCGTTTTAAGGACCTAAGTTTTAAGGTCAATTAAGCGTTATCCGCATATCATACGGGCGCAAATGAAAACAAGACCTCACGGCTGCCCGACTAGAGTGCTCTCTCAAGAATATGGACAAAGACTAGAAATCGGTGAGTATTGGGGCAACTTTCTTTAAAGAGTATCCTGAAGGTGCACATCTATCTAAAAGGTGCTGTGTTGTTTCGGATCGTCTTAAGGGACAATAAGAAGATCAATTTGGACGGGCTAATGGAATCAACTGTTATTGATGAACACCACTGTAGAAGCCGTTGAATGTCCAGAAGTCGTCGCCACACGTCTTGATAGAAATAAATATGTGGATATGCAGGCCTATTGCCTGGCTGGCCCCCGCTCTTCTCGTATCTGACATTTCACGACACCCACATATCTGTTTGGCTTTCAATAACATCTCACTATAACATGATCAATAAGATGGATACGGGATATGCAAATGGGTAGAAGACTAGCCTTTAAAATACGTCTAATTGGCCACTACCGACGCGTCATTTCCGATCGCATAACTCCCAACATAAAACATAGCAAAAAAAAAGGCTGTGGTCAAAGGTTTCGCCACGAGCAGCTACTCGCGTGTGCTCGTAGTCAGTCACCCGAAGTAAAGAAATAATAGGAGTTCACTGGATAGTCGAACGATTTGATTAGTCAAGGATGAAATTCATTCTCTGAACACTGGCACGCCCGCAATTTTCGGAACTCGATGAAAACCTCATCACACTCAGTACAAGGTCGTGTTCATCCGTCCGTTCATTTTCTTGTGCCCCGAGGCCGATTGAGGTCTATTCAACTAAGAATCGTAGCCTGATTCTTAGAACCATCCACAGATATACCCGAACAAATTAAACGCCTTTCCATTCAATTAGTAAATTATCACAACGCACACCAGGTTCCATCTAGAATCTCACTGTGAGTAAGGCTTGTTCTTTCAGCCAGCACCAACATTTGCATTCAACTCGTGCTTGTTAGAAGGTGCTAATTTGTTAATCAGCGCTATTTTACCGGTATTCGTCTGGTATTAACTGTGACGTGTACCCCGAAGAATTACCCTACAGAAAAGGAGATCAATGTCTACGAATAAGTACTGCCGACTGTCAATTATTGCCAATTTGTCGTGAATAGAGTTGTCAGCACTCTATATCGCATAGCTCACGCATCTGTTGCCCACGTGTTGATTAACGACACTAGACATCAGCTTCGGCATGAGGTGGCGAGACCACTGGGATTTATATCGCGGTAATTCAGTTACATTAGGTAGCCGTAAAACGATATGTTCGTAATGCCCCGCGATCGATAACCAAACTGTACGTGTCACGGGAGTAATGTAGCCATAATTCAGGTGGGCTCATGGCCGAGAAATGGCCAGCTCCATACCACCGAGACAAGTATCGAAAGTTGAATCCCGGTGTGGAGAACGGATTTCCCAGTTGCCCCATTAAATGAATGCCTCACTGGTAAACGGCCCTTATCAAAGGCCGTTGAAGGTCTTACCTTGAGTAGCTAGTCCATGACTATTAACGCGGCCCGATTGATATCCTGCCAGGGAAAAGGTACCGAACTGTCAATTTGCCGGATGTTGCCTTATACCAGGTGAGCTTTGTAAAGCAACCTCCACTATATTTGTATCGAACATACTCAGTTTATCTGTAGCACCGTTGCTCACAACGACAGGAGTGGATCAATGCTTCCGCAGTAGCCTGGATGCTCGTTACGGGTAGCACAGTGTCAGATCAGAAGTAAATACTACCCGAAAAAAAAAACGGGTAGAAGTATGCCCGGAGCCCCTGCTCGGATTCTCTGCACTCCGGAGAATTTCGTATCCGTAATAGCCTGTTCCGGGGAGGGGATTTTTATCACCGAGGTAATGCAGAGTTAACGACTATCCATGTTACAGCTAACTTTGATATCAAGTTTGATTTGAAATGTTCAATAGCCAACCTAGCAGGTAGGTCGTTGAATGCTTCAGGAGTGGGTCATCGAATGCTTCAGTTCTATTCTCTTCTCGTTTCCAGTAAAGCAAGAATTAGAGCATATTTTGGTTGTCGTAAAAGGTCGATTGGTTAACCGAGATCATGCGCTTAGACCAGTTACTCATATTTACGAAAAACATACAAATACAATGCCAGAAGGATTTATTCGTTCGATTTGCCGTCCCATGAACATACAGCTCACAACAGTGTGTCATATCCCGCCCGTTGACCTACAAGCTCGGGAGAGAGACCCAGGTCACAGGCGCAGGACTCAGGACCAATGTATGTTCGAATTCCTTTTTTTAGACTAGCTAGCGCACGTCGGGCCTGGAAAAAGTAGACGTACCCTGGACCAACGGATACGGGGATAGGAGTCGGATGGAGAACGAGTCTCAAAGATACAGCCGCAGACACGCCTTTTTCTCTCTCCCTCTCTCTGGGCTCTTGGCGGGATTTCCTGACGTTCATCGAGATCCCCGAGGCAGTGTCCGGCCAATCGGTATAAACTGTTTGAAACTTTTCGTTGGCGTTCACGTACTCGACTCGTAAATAAACTTTGCGTGGCCCGGCAGCGGTGGTCATAAACGCGGATTGGAAAGTGCTCGGTAGGTCAGCAAGCCGCAGCATGTCATCACATCTCGAGACCTCGGCCCCCATCGTTCGTGCACTTCGCCACAAACGTCCCCAATCCAGTCCAACGTTCAGTAGACGAGCGTGGTCGAATCTGGTTGGGGATTCTGCTGCAAACGGACGAGAGGTAGGGGCCAAGTGAGGGCTGTAGGCCGTTCGGTTTCTGCTTTCTCTGTTCGAGCGCGGCAGATGTCGATGGTTTGAGGCTAGCTGAATATTCATACTCGCTACAGACGGTGTAGACGAGACGGCCAGGCAATAGGGCAAAGAGAATACAGCTCGAGCCCACCCATCAGATGGTATCATGTCAGTGTCCTTGGAGTACTAACCACACGGACTAGTGATGTCGAGGCCGATTTGAGAATCTTCGGCAGAATTCGAGGTGGCCCACGATAGCCTGTCAGCGTACACTGACGTACCACTCGAGACGCAGAGTTGAGACAGTGTGACTGTACAACAGGGGCTCGTTGGTGGGATGAGTAGTCGGTTATTTCCATGTCATATTATGACATTGTCATCCCCTAATAATAATAATAACAAGTCAATGAATTATGAAAGAATGCTCTCGAAATTTAAAAGGCTATCACTAAATATGAGCGTGTCCGATTTTAGCAAAACCGCGGAGTCCGTGTGTCTCTGCTTTCAAATTGTTTAACAAATAATGATAACCCACAAGTATACGAAGTTGTACGACCCTCCATCTAGCATGCTACATTATCTGTAGTTATGTATACATGCGCAAACACTTGCATTAAATATTGACAGCAATTGGCCAACAGAGCCGGTGATAGACGCCATGTTCCCTCTGCAAACTAATAACTGCCACCACCACCACTGACAGGTGCTGTTTTATAATAAATTATCTCCTTCTCTCTTGTATCCTGCAGCAGCGTCCGTCGTTTTTTTCCAAGGTCATTGATAAGCCTCTCTGACCCTTTGCTTGCTGGGCCCATATTCTCTATTTCTATGAGAATGAATTGGTACCTGTCACTGAGATCGACATATTTACTGAGATCTTTGGCTTCCGCGTGTCCGGCTACCCATCCAGCAGCCGAAACGATAAGATGGACCAGGGATCCAGCCTGAGTAGGAAACAGTCACGTTCCATGCTAAGCACTTGCCACTAGACTAGATTGGTATAGTTACCCCATCGGGTTTTCGTCCTCGATCTAATACCCAGCCTCATGGCTCAAACCTCCATGGTGCTCCAGCGCTGCGCAAAGCTCTGCAAATGATTGCGTTGAGGTCTGTGTGTCCCGAAGCTTTGCTGAGACTCCTGGGGCAGCTAAGGGGATGTAACTTCTCACTGGCCATCTCCTCATTGAATGAGACGCATGTAAAGGATTCACATAACACCACCCCCAACATCGGTGCGGCAACCATGCGGAAATAGCTGTGATTCAGCACGGTACCAAGCCGTGGGGAAGGGAGGGCCTTGAGCTATCCGCTACTGAAGGGTCATGTACTGGTAAGAACTGCCTTCCCTTAAGGGGATTCAAGTCGAGCTGGTATGTCTCGTGATTAACCTTGCACCTGTAAATATGGAGCGTATGTTGTCCTGAACATTTCTATCCCGGGCAAATCTGTAGCCAAATACTCTTCAGAGCGTCCTCCTCGTCTCACTGATAATTGGGCAGAACTCTTCTTGAGTATCTGTCAGGTGACCAAACTCCAAAACGAAAACGGCGGAGAAGACCCAAGCGCGTTGCACTGCTGATCTAATTCTAAAATCTCATTCTCTCAATGAAGTGTTTTGCTTTTGACCATGAATTCTCTGTGAGCCCCAATATGTCAAGTATTCCGCCAAAGATATCTTTTGACGCATAATCGTACGCCCTCATCCACCAACCCGGTATTCGGGGAGGCGCGAGTAAATGAATAGCACTTTTTTTACCAGGAAATTTTCCAATATCTATCGAAGGTGAGCCGATCCAGCGCAGGGCTGACATGGATGACTAAACGTCTCCACCTGGTAAAACCAGGTAGAGATTATATTCCTATTCTCTATTGGGAGTTTATCTCCTTCCTGGTTTCGGCACGCTTGGCGTTACTTCGATATCTAGTGAAGGTGTGTAACTGCTCCGGCTAATGTTTGCATGTCCATTGGGGCACATACAAATCGAAACTATAACCAATTGGCACGCCAAGCAGTTTTAGAAGGTCTTGGCCGGGGATCAAAGGCAACGTGCCGATATATGGCCTCTTAATTTAACGGGGAAGTTTGAACGTTAAACGGTTGAGACTTCAGTGAAGTGACACAACTGCCTTGAATAAATTATGTACAAGTGGGCGATTTATTGTATCCGACGCCTGATCGTGTAGATATTTCTTTCTTGTTTCTTTCCTAGGTGATTCAACGTTCGAAGTATATTTTTAAACAAGCCAGTAAATAATGGGTCTTGCTTTGCACTGGCAATCAACATCGTCCTGATTGCGAGCCGAAAATTGTATCTGAAATCATCGTTTCTATTGCTATCTGTTGAACTGTACCCCCTTAAGCTACTGAGGTATGACAAATATCGGCTGTGTGTGTATGACAGTCGGCAGTGGATTTAGTTCGAAATGAATTATGTTTTAATATTTTAAAAGCCCGCAGAATTCAATCCACTTCGAGCAGTAGGCCAATCCAAGAAACTGCTTGGCGTTGGCCCGCCGACCGAAGCCACAAGTGGTGCAAGATGTTTGAAAAATGCACTCAGGTCGATTAGGGTCAAACGAGGCCAAGAGGTTAAACCCGTGCACTTTCTTGCAGGAGAGACGATTTTGGTAAAAGATATAGGGTTATTAACATCTGGGGTCACCGAATTGGTCACGGCAGCGGTACACGGAGCGCAACAACATTGACCTAAGCCTTGACAAACTGACGAAATCTTGAGACCACCGAACAAGCAAGAGAACGCAATAGGAAACAGACCTCAGTAGTTCTCTTATTGCAAGTCTAACTGAACTCTCTTGATTATCTTGCTTATCTCGCTATCTCGAAAGGAATCCCTTCTCAAATGTTATCTTATAATGATGCAAATGTATCGACAATCAAAATGATTTAAGGGAACACTGGTGTCATTGAAGTGTCTGAAAACTAAGAGAAATGAGCTCGATAATTAGTTATCATCGAAGGCGATGAAGATCCGCACCGAGTGAACAACTGACGACGGTAGGTTTTGGCGAAAAAAAGTACTAAGCGGAGACCTATTTCAAGGTCAGGACTTTGATTGATTGAACCTGGCCTAAATGGTAAAATGATGTTTCTTTTTTCAATCCATTTGTAGTAACCTACTACAATCACCCGTGGACCATTCACATTAGAAGTATAGAACGGACAGTCTCCAGGTTGTATTCAGGTTAGGTACCTAAACCTAGTTGGCATCTTTTCGCCATCGGCTGCTATCATAGAAGATTCCGAAGGCGATTTCAATGCAAATAAAGAAAGTCACATATAACAAGCGAGTCTGATAATCCAATAGGCCCTCTCCAAATAATCGTACATTGTGGGAAACTTGTATTAGCGATACCGGAAGAAAGCAATGCTTATCTATTCGCCTCTCGCGTATAGTCTCTCTTACAAAATACTGTGCCCGTCGAAGACGAAATCTCCCACTACAGGATTCGAATCCACGACCTATATAAATATATATATATATATATATAGAAACTTTGAGGCAAGACGAAGCCTCGGTACACACTGTTCTGTTATTATTGTTGTTGTTTGTAGCAGCGCCGGCCAGAGACACTGCACATAGGTAGCTCATTCGAGTATTCGAGGCAAACGAACGGACAGCGGATAATAAGACGCACCATCCGAGTCCAAGCAATTCATTCGCGATCATGAAGACCACTAAACCGCATACGTTCCAAATCATTGCCACAAACGCTTTTCGATTTCAACGAGCCTGAGGGGAGAGACACTTTCCGCCCAATATATCATCATATTGAAGAAGCTTGCCGATTCGATTCCCTTCCTACGGGTTTGATTCCCGGTCCAGCGCCTTCCACTTACATGCCTTCGCGGTCTTATTGTCTCTATATATCTTATCGCGTTGTTTATCCCGCGTTGTCGGTGAGCACCGTCGAACACGAACGAACTTATGCACCAGCGACTGAACGGTGTGTGTGTGTGCTTGTGTGTACGGCCGCCGGCCGAGCGACAGCGACGTCTGCAGCTAGCAGCACGCAATTGTATTGTAGCGCGGCAAATAGCTCTACAAAGGCTGCTGCTGCTGCTGCTACTGCTGGCAGGAGTCGATCGCAGCCGTGTAGGACGCGTTCGTCTTTTGTGGACAGGACGAGAACTCGCCACCGCGCCTGGGTAATTAATCTCTCGTGAGGATATCGAGCCAACTCAGCACAATGGCAGCGCTCATGCAGCCCCGCCTGGTGGCACCTCCACACCATGTGCGAACCTCACCATTCACCTCTCACAAATGCAGGCAAAGCGAATGAATGGATGTGGAACACGACGTCAGGTGGCGGCTTGTGGTGGCGGCGGCGGCGGCGGCGGCGGCGGCAGCTTCTTTCGATCCCCTCGATAATAAATAAGGAAATGTCCATTTATCAGGACCATGCCTGAGCATTTCATTATGGCAATTACCAATAATATTAGTATTAACTTCATATATGCGAAGTCAATACTAATATTATTTGTAGTCGCCAAATATATATATATATATATATATATATCACCAGTTGTGGATGCTGCTAATGGCAGTTTGATTGTGTTCAGACAATACGGACGTGTTGGTGCCTTCTAATTATAGCGTCACGGCGGCACGACCGATGCATTTCTATTCGGAAAAGCCTATCTATTATAGATATATACGGAACAAGCCTTCGATGGGATTACGTACGCATTGTCAGCTGGGAGACGAAAACCTGCCCATGACAGTTGCGTGTGATCACGAACGACAACGTCGTGTGAAGCGTCGTTACCGCAGCGTTACTTGTTGTAATTATAACAATAATAATAATAATAACTCTCTAGCTCGTTACCACTGCCTCACAATCAGACTTCAGTCGTTTGTATTCAGTTATGTAGTGGTGGCCATTCGAATCAACAGCTTGTATAAGGTGCGCGCTCGACGATTGCCCGGCATCACAGTACGTATGCATCCGTAGCGCGTTCTCTGTCGAGCGAAGCAACGAAGAAGAGTTCCCCCCTCCCCCTTTCTCTATTATCATGCCGTTCACAGGGGGCCCTTCCCGCTGCTTCCTACCTCGATCCCTCTGTCATTCGCAACGGCCAAGCTATTCGGTCGTCACAGGCAGAGGGCCCCTCGCTGCCGTCTTAACTCGCTGGGGACGGCGTGGCGAGAGACAAATAAATGCATTCCAGCGTCTCGCTTGGCCCGGCAGGCTCCCACTACCGGCCATGGTCCATATTGAAACTCTCAACCCAATTCGCATTGGGCCGCTTGCGGGCGCGCGGCTCGGATCGGTCGGTGAGCAGCCGGCCAGTCAGGCCGTCGGGCAGCGAAGCGGCCGCGCTGCTTGCGGGTTTCTCTCTCAAACGTCGTCTGCGGGCGGGGCGCTTCCTCTGCTTCCGTTTCTTGGATTCCATCAATTCCATTGCAGTCCAAAAAATCGGCTGCACGAGCTGCCGGCCGAAAGAGAATGCGAGAGAGAGAGAGAGAGAGAGAGAGAGCAGGGTTGGGCCTCTATTATTTTTCGAAGAATTCCACCAGCCGAGAGGAGGCCTAGAAGCGAAGGACGGGAAGGCCGCGCCGAGAATAAAAGGCCCGACCAGACGCCCCGCTATATAACCCGGCGCTGGCGCTCGCCCTCCCGCGCGGCGGCGGCTGCGGCGGCTGGATCTGCTTCGACTGCTGCTGCTGAAAGTTAACGACTCTTTAAAATTGCCACACGCCTCCGCGTCACGCCTCCCAGCCGTCCCTGCAAGGTCCTTGCAAGGTTTCCGATGCGATTTCCATTCTTCTGCGGCTGCTACTGGTGGTGGTGGTACTGTTGATGCCGGCGCAGCTTCGCGGGATCCGTTTTCACTCATGCCTTTGCTGATCATTGTCCGATCGTAAAACCAAAGTCTGATTGACACTCAGCGGATCTCTAGATTGTCCCTCGTATTCAGTTGTGACAAAGAGTGTGAATTGCTGTACCAATATCGTGTGAAATGTGAACTCTGACACTGGAAAAGCATAGCTGCTCTAGCTAGCACGGGTCAATTCATGAATTGTGAGGCGTACGCGGGAATGGGCTGTCTATATGACGCATGCCCGCAGCTCATTGGTTGACCAGGTCTTGGCTGGATTGTAGATAATGATCCTCGTGGGATAAAGCCCAGACGACGTATCTCATATGCCGACTTCTTCTAGTGTCATAGTCGTTCGTTGCATTGGAAAGGGAATTACCATACTTCGTTTAGAAACCTTAACCCAAGTACCCCATTATATATAGTGACATATAGACATTTATATACAGTGGGCTAGAAACAGAATGCTGAGGTAATATGAATATCCTGATAGTCGATGTCATATCACAGATTAAGAGGAGAGCACTTCCGAAAGCCCGACTCCGGAAGTAGAGCATTCCAAGTAGAAACGTTTCCAATGAAGGAAAGGAGATCCTTATTTCGCGCTTATATTCGTCGACCTGCGGCTCCACTGCCGTTCAGTGTATTAAGTGACTCGTTATAATGGACAGTACTAAGCCTTTGCACAATTACATTCATCATTCGCAACTTGAAATATTCTTGTGAATTGTGTACGTGTAAAAGTGCCTAAGTCAATTCCCTCAAGTTGGGAATATATACTTTTCGCAATATAAAAACAGAGGGAATACTGACGTTAGTGGGTATCTTCCAAGCTAGACCTGTCAGTAGCCTAAATTGTCACAGCAATTAAACGCCAAACAATTGACTATGAGCTTCATTCAAATATGTGTCGAATAGAAAGAGCCCTCCTGGAGGCAAGCAGCCGTTCCGATCCGTATTCCGTGATGACCCTGTCATACAAGATATTGCTGTTAACTTCACAATCGGCAACTATTGTGTTGAGTTTCATGATGGCCTGTTTCAATACAGGCCAACCAAAGGCATGTGCTCCAAAGCTGACCAAAAACCTAACAAAAAATACCACCTCCTTCAGCATGGCATCACATTAATACAATATAAAACATGAGTAGCTCATTCGCGCTTGTGTCGTGAACATAAGCTCTATATGCACAAACTTTTCGACGTGGCCAGATTGGCATCTACCTACCGGGATCAGTTTGCAGCTGCTATCAATGGTTCCCACTACTTGAAAGCAGTCCCTGATGTCGACATGAACCCAAGCAGAGACCAAGGCACAGAGACCTGGCCTACATCCTTCGCGCCGTGGTCCCTGCCACACATCATCGCCGTCTCCACAGCCTTCTCATCCGCAAAAGCTCTTTTCTTTGCTGGCTTTCATTGACAGCTTCGCGGTAGTCGATAGGTGTCTCGTAATTAGGTGTCAATAAGCTGCCAGAGCAGTCTTCGAGTTGTACGAGCTCTGTGGACCTAGGGGGACCGCTCGGCGCTCGCTCAGGCCAAGCGTACAAAGGGAATCAGGAATGCACTCCACCTTTGTCATTAGGAAATTAGCCGAGAGGTAAAGCCAATCGCCACTCTTCACTTTTCTCCCACAGCCGTTCTATCATTAGCCGGCCCGAGCCGCGTCGGTCATATCCGTGAATTTTTTCCGCTACCTGCATGTCCCCTATGCCGAATGGTGCAAGAGGTGACACAGATCTAGACCAAGACACGTCGATATCTCGGGGAATAGCAAAGCGAGCACGTTGTAAGTGTCCGGCATGTGCTAAGACTTGCTGTCGTTCCCTTTTTCTCTCTCTCTCTGTGTTTCCCGCCCTGCACCGTCATCTGTACGTGTAGACAAAGAGAATTCGATACGATCAGTTGTGGGGAGCTCAATTGAACCTGTGGCTCACGGAATTTCCCATTGTAGTCATCCGTATACTTTTGTGTGGAGGGATCAATCCGAGCCGTTTGACACGAGCCGGGATAGGTGGCCCTTCGCAAACGTTTTGCGTTCTGTCCTCGCACCCAGTTCGATAATAGTTATACCTACGTATTGGCTTGTTGGGAAAGTTCTGCAGATTTTTTAGCTTTAGATTGCACTGGTCAAAGGAGAATAATTTCACTCTCCTTAATGTCATCGAAGTAATTTGCACCGCTTGCGATGGCGTAGTTCCAACCTTCCAATAGATCTGATCATGCCGGATTTGTGGATCATGTCTCCTTTTCAGAGGCAGAAACACGACCTCGTTTTCCAACCCACTCAAAAGATTGGACTTTATTCTACAATAGTCACTCGTCATCTAGTATCTGAACAAGTACTAGCCAGCAGCAGCGGCAAGGTGGGGAAATCCGCCGGGTGCTCGAGGAGTTGCCGCAGACCTAAGTCGCGGCATTTTTTTAGGCTGCTTCAGCTCACATAAAGATGACAGTTGTCCTAAGGAAACATCACTTCCCTGCTGCTAACAACGTGTCTTGGCCAGTTTTTCTTGAACTCGCTCAAGTAGCGCAGATTGCAGAGGCGTGTTGATATTCCCTTCCTGCTTTAGAAGCTCAAAGTGGATAGGCCAAAGTGCATCATCCAGACTGAAATCTCCCCTGATGAAATTTTTTTTTAACGATCTTTCGCACGTGCTTTGCCTCCAAATGCGCTCATCCTCGCCGTGCACGCGGGTAAGCTCTCGAAACGTTTCCCCGGCAGTGTCATCTCTTCGGGACGCATACACAAATACATGACGAATGTGCAATGTCTCACAACTTATTTTGATGCAGTTGTTGAGTCAAAAGGCGGCGTTATCCAACGAGATTGACCCCGAACGACTTGGCATTGTCTGCTCTATATAGCAACAAACCCACCGCTCATGTGATCTTGTTAGGTAGCGCACTTCGGGAGCACTGTCTACGAGAGGCAAACGACTCCACAACTTCTGAACAGACAAATATTAAATCAGGGAGACGTCTGCCATAATACATCTAATAGAGAATAGTTGCTAGGCGCAGTACTGTAAGCTAGTATTTAAGCATTATGACATGTCGCACTGTACCATGGGAGATGCATATTTCGTTAAATGAGAATTGTTTACCTGGCAAGCACAGAGCTGGTTCTTCACGCTAGGATACGCGTTGGTTGCGGGTCGTGCACTCCGCTGAATGATACGTTCCAAAGCTTATATATCGCTTTAATTTTCTGTTTTTTTTTGTTGGTTACAAACACATCTCGTCACAACACGTATACACGCACAAGCTGATCAATTTGACGGCGATGCCGATGATGAACCTTAGGAGTCCCACCGGGCCCAATGAGGTCCCACAAACAATTCGAAATGTTCAGTTACAAACAATCATTATAGCTCATACATGATTATGTGGAGGAACCGGTTTTTTTCTTTCCCATCGCATCAGGAATTACCTGCATAGGCTCTGTCTAGTGCACCCACGGCTCTGTGCTCTAGTAAGTGTCCCCAAAAAATAAGATGGCGCCTCTGAATTTTCTGTTCAAAAATGTATGCATTAATGTTCTGCTTTCGCCCCCTATCTCACCTGTTTCTATCGACGCACAAACCCTTAAACAGCTCGGGCGCTGCCCACTCATTCGCATGTTATGTTACATCCTTATTTAAGGCACGAGTGTAGGACTCACGAAGATTTTCCTCCTGCATTACCCATTTCTATCGTAAACGACTTGAAGGTAAACTGCGTTGGGTCTTGGCGATTCGAATTTCACCCTAGCTATGTATACGGTTGCAGAAAACGCGTTTTCGGCATGAGAGCATCGTATGACAAGTGTGTGGGAAGTCAATGTACCCGACAAGTTGGAACGTTCCTTCAAGGGTAATTCGTATTATTATTATTATTATTCTTACTTCAAGAGGGACAACCGATTTGTTAGCCGTTACATTGGAAAGAAAAAAATATATTCCTCTTTCGGTATTATTATTTATTACTAAGATTTGGATTAATCCAACCAGTTTCTCTTCATTCGGAGCAATAAATAGTTGAGTGAACCATTAATGATAGTCATGCCGGACACAAACTTGGGGCTGGCCAGCTGAACTTCATAAAATGGTATCTCTTCTCCGCTGCAACAGTTCGTAGATGTATTTCATAGCCTTCGCCAAGGGGCACCTGATAACTAGTGCTTACGTGGCAGTTATCTCGGTGCAGTTCAACAAGCTCGACCCCTACAGAACTTGGAATCTAGGAAGCACATAAGACGTTCGGCCTGGTTGGGCGATCCGAAAATATTCTCAGATGCGTTCGTCACAGTGCGCCACATTAGTGACCTAAGCTTCACACTTGACGTGATCTATGAGGGGATCTAATTCCGCCAGTTGAATCCGATCCTATCGCAGCGGTCGTTTACAAGTCCAAGAGATATCTGGGATGAGAATTAGGGAATGCTTCTATCTAATTCGCATTCTAGAAATTCTAATTCAATAATAGTTCGTCGCGGGCAGAAGTTTGTATCTCATTGAAAAGGAACCCATTCGATTTCACCAACGAAGCTTGCCTCGTTTATTGTTTCAAGGGTTCGCGTGCGAGGTAATCTCTTCGGCTGACGGCTGGCAGGAAACGTCCACAAGCTCGGACCAGGCAACAAAGCTCTGCCAAGCCACTATAACTAAATCCTACCTCTCTATACGTCTTCTTTACTCTCTCCCACTTCCTAAGTAAACGATTGGCTTCCTTGTAAAAACAAACTCTTCGAGCCGTTCTTTTGACAATTAATTTGGCTCGTGGACCCTGAGCAATCGCAAGCAACGAGAGCAAGGAACGCAGAGGCCATATTCTGCTTTCGACTGGTCACGGGTGGACACTCAAAAGGTGGGGTCAAATCAGTCCGAAAACCATGTATACGATCTGGCTGAAAGATGCCAATAATAATAACGATAATACTACATATAGTATCGCACCACAGTATAAATGTAATGAGCAATATGTGAAGGGTCAGAATTTACATTTAAAAACAACGGCCAAAAGTTCATTCGCGCACCGCTGCGGCCATTTTGGAGCAACAAGGCTTAATCCGCTAACGAGAACAAGGAAAAGGTTATAGGGTCGGTCCAATGAATCATTTCAGTGTCATAAATCCTCACTCGGGTAGTGACACATAATTGCACTCGCGCTTATATCGGCGATTTAGACTACATTTAATATAAAACACCAAAGAACGCTTCATTAGATGCTCAGTTAACGCAAAGCTATCTCACTTGGGTTCTTAGGTTTTGCGATAATTGATTTGGTTGTACCAGATGTCTGGGACGCTGTTCACGAGAACGGTGCCAGCAAGCGTTGTCGGCGTTTGCGCCGGCTCTGAGAAAACCTACTAATGTCAACGTTGTCCAATATTTTGCAGGACTTCGAAGCATGATCATTTTTATAATAGCATTCATTTAACTTCAGTCCGTCGTTACAGCTTCACAGTACAGTACGAATTATAGTGAAAACGCGTTAATTTTTTCCACACGCGTCCCCGACAAGCGCCATATCGATCGATATCAAAGTGGCATTTCAATGAAGTCATTCCCGAACACACAGCTATCTCTTTATTTGCTATCCAGTATATGTTATACGAACCTTGCGGGCTCACTTGACGCCCCTGATATCGTCAAAGAATTCCCACATTGCATTACGTTCACTAAGCAGACCTTCAAATAATTGTACATAAACTGCATGTTCTGTCTGTTGTATACCCTCATATACAATATATACATATATATATATACACTAGTATTTTCTGCTTTTTGCAATGGAAAGGCCCGATGCCCGCTTGCTAGCGACATAGTGTACAGTATTTTCTCGATAGCAGAGGGGAGATCAGAAGTTCCTTGGCCGCTATTTTCCAGGATGAACGGAACTCGCCGGAAGACGGCCATATCCGAAAGAGTCAGTGAGCGGGCTGAATGGAGAATAAAGCTCGATCAAAACCCCGGAAACCATTGCGGGAATAGTCGATATCCTGTTGCGTCTTCTGAACAAACTCGACGGCCGCCAACGAAAGGCACACGTGCGCCTCGAGAGAAAGACGAGGAGTATGCTAGCTCTGTGTTAAAAAAAAACATCAATTTGACGACAAAGCGTAAATCAGTTAGTATTTGCTTGGATATTTGACGAAATTTAATTGGGTTTCATAATCGGAAATGTTAGTGGTAACTCAACGATCAGAGATGTCGACGGGCCTCGACGAACGGTAAATGAACGCAAACTTCTCGACCTAATTCAAACAGGCGTAAATGAAGCACCTGATTCCTCAAAATGGCTACACATCATCTATGATGTAGCTTCTGAATCCGCCTTAACTCGGTAACGTGGACGGAATATATACAGCCTTATATCTATATTGCCGAAATGCAAAACCTTCCTTTAAAGGCAGAAGCGATTCGTCGAGAGGTTTGGAGTCACAGGGAGACGGTATTTTTAGGGTATTGTTAGTGTTAAGAGCGAAATGACTGAACGAAGTTTGTAGTTCTACTAACCTTAGATAGGGGTGAGTGAGGATTAACTGAAAATCACGTAATACCAACGAGTGAAATTGTTAGTGAGTCGAAAACCGTAAATTGAATATAAGTATATATAAAGGAAGATGTATCGGTGTATAGGCTTTTGCCGAGAGCTTCCAGACATCTGGTAGGCCAGGGGTTCTTTCAGTTGGGAATTATTTTAAGGACATCATGCTCGATACGAGAGTACAGGTGACGACAAGGAGGGAGATGCCCTCGCCAATACAACAACTCCGCTCTCAGATTACAAATGAAGATATCAGGGAAAACTGTGCCACTGATTGACTTGTCAGCGCGGTGTCCTGGACGGTAGCTAATTTTCTGGATGTAAAAAGTCAGAGGCCACAGGTTCGGGTTCCGCTGCGTGATGACATATAGAGAACTTCAGCATTGTAAAATTGCAGTTCCTTTAATAAACCAATAGACCTTTACTTCATTTGCGCTCGGAGAAGTCGTTGTGTACCACTATCTATTAAATCATAACTCCTGCGTTGTAATTACCTTTTCTTGAACGAGTTTGATGTTTGAGCGTTACGCAATTGTGATATGAGCCTCAGTTCACCGCGTGTCTTCGTCGTTAAATCATGCCATATATCAATCACTGTGTGGAGTTTTCAGAAGCATTTTTTTAAGAAGCCTCACCTCGGAAAAGCGAGACCATTTTATCAAGTTCGTCGCATGCTGACACCCTTCGGTAACACCTAGGTTAAGCTTACGGAGCGGGTGTCGGATACGCGTGGCCTCGACCTCCATGTCCACGCGAGCCTTCGCTCAAATACAGATCAAAGGGCTAGTTGGGAAAGTAACAAAGAGCTTGGTCATACGCTTCCGAAAGGCACGCTCCTAGAAAAATAGATCCATGATACAGTTGCCGCCTCCTTCTGCTCCGTGTTCTCTCTGTCGACTTTGGTTGCTCATTCTGTTGGGTGACTCCTGCAGCGACTAAGTGATGCGAGTCCTGTTTCTAGTAATACTCCTAGTGGTAGTGGTAGTAATAGTAGCGGGAAGAAGTGGCTGGCCGCGCCATCTTGTGGCCAATAAAGATAAATGAACGCTGGGCAGATCTGAGCGAGCCATTTCGGTCGAGAGCGGGCCACACCGATCGGCCAGTGGCTGGTAGCTAGCTCCACGGGGAGCGTAGGCAGGAAGCGACGGAGCCCGCTAGTCCACGAGTCGATGCAGAGCAGTTCGCCGGTTCGAAAGGTGTGGAACGTGTATTGGAGGACAATTCCCAGCGGAGAGACTATCGTGCGCGGACACCGCATTTGCACGTTTCCACTTAATCCCAAATGAATCGAGCGATCCCAGGCAGTGTTCCCGCAGAGTGATAAATCAACCTGTCAATTTCCTACACAGTAGGAGAGCGAGATAGAGAATGAGAGAGGCCGAGTCACATAGTCAGACGACGAGAAGCCCCTCGCTGGAAACACAGGGAAACGCAAGACATGGGGAAAACTGGCGGGAGGACCGCCAGGTGAGAACATAAGCCGCGCATTCTGTAATGCATTGTTCGTATATATTATTCGCACTTATTTATTTATATTCATCCCTTGAGGAATTGCCTACCAGGCTTCTTCGTGGCTGATAAGTGAGCTGTTAATTACGGAAAATGGAACGCGCACACAGTTGCATGCATAAACACGTGGCGCGATGGTTTTCAGCTGCGGTGTACACATATTTAGGTAGAGGTGACACTGGCGCCGATGGGAGGATCCCGATGGTATCACTGCACACTTGTCAGCATGTGTGGCCTGTTACTTCTGCGGCCGGCAACAATGTACTCAATTTGAATAATAGCCAGCTAAGGCAATGTTGGACCCCCGGGTAGCCTTTGCGCGTGTCAATAATGTATCACTCGTCAATATACCAGGTGGCGTAAAAGAATCGCCTCGAAATTTTGAATGTGATTTATGAAGAACTTGCAATAAGAGTCTCTGCAAAATGCCGAGAGAGCCTCGAAAGATGGTCATCAAGATTAATCCATTTATCGTACAAGAAGCGCATTTAGCACATCGACGCGATTCTCGAGCGGGCTGTTTGATAGATGAGACAGGGTCAGCCTGCGCTGGCCTTTATTAGGAGGCGTTTCGTCGGGGAGAGACCTGCCTGATTATCGTTGCGTTGGAGTGCAAATTAACCTTGTGTGGTTTACACTAGCTGTTATGTCAAGGATTAGCACTTGCTAAGTAAAGTCATCCAAGTCGCCGTCCGTCCGGAACTATTTCCGATAGTCCGTTGCTAATCGAATCTAGAGTGCTGCCTTCAGGATTTGACCTTACGACGTCCAAGGTCGGCCAAGTTACTAACTCTGGCTGATAAAGACAATGTTTTATTGATTGTTTATCCATTATCCTGAGGCCCACCACACGTAAGATCCAATGATGAATGTTGAAAATAATCTGGGTTCTTAACAACGTTGCACTCTCTATTTGAATTATGTCCGAACGAGGTCCCCACAGACTCACGAGCAATGCTGCCTATCCATGGGGGCTTATATGGTAAACTTGGTTTTAGCCCTCACAGGAAAAATTCCTTCGTTAATAAAAAGGTCGTTACCTCGTACGCCCTCACCTTAAACCCCATTGCTAACGTCAGCGATTTCGTCTGTTTTAGTGACAGTATGCAAAGGCATAAAGGTGGAATGAAAGGGAGTCCTCATCGCCTCCCATGCTAACAGTACTGTCCCCAGGTGCTGTTGTAAATCCCTGTCTTTCGATGAATTCCTCGTAAGCATGTACATATATCTTGGGATTCTATTAATTAGAGCTGCTATTGTAGAACGATTTCGTAATGGTGTCGACATACTTCATTTCATCGAGTTCAGTTGCGTCACCGCTGATCCTCTATCAACCAACGTTGCCTGTTCAGCTCGTTCTCCTCAACCCGACGCGATCCCTCTGTAACTGAGTGCCACTGAACAGTCAGCCTCCTCTTAGCAGCAGTAACACAGAAGAGGAAAAATAAACGAACCCTTCTCGAACTCGGCGAGAAGTGAAATGCAGCCATAGCTCGATTGGCAGCGCCAAAGGAAATCGGGCCGACCCTGCAGACGAACAGTAAAGACGGGGTACGGGCGGGCCTGCCAGTACTGCCGCTAGCCCTAAAGCTAAATAACTTGGCTTCCCGGATGGATGCGTTTGCCGGCGGTTGGTGCGGCTCGAACGGCGTGAGCTGTACCGAAGTAAACACTTGATCGCTTCACGACGCACGGATGCAATTTGGGGGTAATCCATGTGTTTGCGTCGGTAACGAATCTCCGGCCCGACCCGACTCCCGCCGTTTCGCAAGTGGAATTGCTCGTAGCATCGTGAAGGCACCAAAGGAGAGCGCCGATCAGCCGAGCTCGAGCTCGATGGCTCGGGGCTCGCGTACATCACGATTACTATTGCTACCGTGGCACCGTTCTGGCCAGGAGCGAGCTGGCTCGTGGAGCTGGGCAACTAAGCGGAGGGGTTAAACGGACGGAATGGTGAAAATGTCCGCCATTTCAACCGATCAACCGAGTTCGTTTCGGCCGAACTCGAAAAGTCCGCGACGACAGGCGTACTTGGCTTTGTGGCATTCTCCCTAGAGGAACCCGCGCTCCCTCTGAAGGGCACACTCACACACTCTTCATACAATCTTCGCGCGGTACTCTTGTTTCGATAAATCACATCTCCACCATTGACTGGCCCGACGTGGCTACAGCCAGCTGAACCTCTGTCTGGCCAGTAATTGAGGGAATATCGGCAAATCATAGGACGAGTACACAGAAATAGTTGATCAATAAGGAAAATATACGGTGTATGTCCGTTAGACGAGATGGGTATATGTGTGCCATAATGTGGACTTGTGCACATACGATTTTCTCGATGTGGCGTCTACTTTTTGCATTCGTAATATACGCTATAGGTTGGGACGTGTCATTTTGGAGGGGGAAAGATAAATGAGAACATTGTAAGGTCGGGGTAAATCTCTTACAGGCCTATTACAATACGTTGGACATACGTAGCTTATTTTTCATTTGAAAGATACCATAATATTATTGTAAGTGAATAAAGTAACTTCGTTTACGAACACCACATTTGCACTATTCTTTATACGATATACATATATATATATATATATGACTTGGTTCGAATCGTCATTCTAAGCTGGCCACAAATGTACGAGAATATTGGCAAAAATACACAGGCTAGCCATAAACACTAACAAAACTTGAGTGCAATTCACTTCCTATAATCAATTGATCGATATGCAACGCAATGCAATCTACGAGTGATTCGTCGCTATATTCTGTACCTAATAAAATAGATCAAGTCCGACGATCCAGTCTAAAAAATATGAAATCCTATGACGTAAAGCAGAAATGAAGCCCGTTCCGGCCCTTGCGCACGATCAGCATTAATATATATATATATATATGACCTTCCCCATATGTACATATGTCTGCTTATGAACTTGTTTAATATACCACCCACTTTCGGGATTTCCTTCGTGTTCCGAGTTCCCACATGCACAAAACGTACGTACCACATCTGCAGTACTGCCTTCAATGGTTCCACCGCTCAGTCGCACGGTGTTTCAGGCTGTCCATGCTATCGTGTTCGCGTGCGCTGTAAAAGTATAGCCATAGACTCAAAATCCCAACACCGATCATCTCGGCAGGCGGACATTGGCAGATAACGTGGCAGAGCCCCTAACGATTTCGCCCTTCTGGTCACCCGTTCTCCTTCTACCATTTCTCCGTTCCGTCGGGGGGCCCCTGTCGGCGGCTAAAGAAAAAAAAGTTCGATGCGTTTCTCTCGGTCTCTTCCGCTGTGTCCTCAGCTTCCGTTGGCTGACTCGTCCCTCGAAGCAGCGGCCGTGGTCATTCCCCGCACACTTCGTCACACGGCACTCTCTGCACCAACGCCAAGATCAAGACCCAAGACGACCGCGGCGGCGGCGGCGGTGGCAGCGGCCACCGTTACGCTATCTGTCCTCCACGAATAGTTGGATGTCTCAGGTTGCCACTTATACTTCGCAAGATGACACCAAGCCGCGCCGGACAGAGCCGGACAGGGTTATTTCATGATTCGATGGCTTGCTTTTCGTTTCGCTGCCAAGGCCTTGTGAAGCGGCCTTCTCCAGCCTTGACTTCGATTCTTCCCACAGGCCCACCTCCCTGCGTCGGCGTCTACCGCCTCGCCCGCGTGCAATTCGTCTGTTCAGCCGCCGCCGCTGTTCGGCCCGAACGGAAAGCGGTGAACAGTGCGGCGTTTTCTCTTGCCAGGGGGACGGGGGTTGTTGGTCAGACGGAAGGAACGTCGGAGCGGGCCGAAAAGTTTTGTAGTCGAAGCCGCCATTCGGGCCTGGGGATGGAGAACACAAAACGGAGCGAGGGAGGGAAGGGGCAAGAGAGAGAGAGAGAGAGACAACCGCTTGAATCCATTTACGAAACTGCCACTGCTGGAACATACACACACACACACGATGTCCCGGCGTCCGCCGGCGTCATTTGTGCGCCTCGGGAATGATGCACGCTGGTAGTGGACAAAGCCTCTACTCTCTCTCTCTCACTGTCTCTGTTGTATAACAAAATCAAACAGTTGTTGCCCATAAATATATTTGGAATCGAGATACTGGGACAATACAGGCACAAACCGCAAATAATATTAATTATCAAAAAGTGGCAAACCAAATTTTATTGATACGTAAAACGGTTTTTGAACATATTGCATATGTTCTAAAATTTATCAAATTAATCGAATGCGCACAAAATCGATATATATGTAGTTCGAAAAAATATTATAAGAAGCGCAAAGATTCGTACAACTCTAATAAATTACTTTATTTTATGAAAATGAATAGAAATATGCAAAATATAGAATATGAAGAATAATCTGAATATTATGTATAATATATTTATAATTATGTGAAAAATAAATGATGCGAGGCACGTGTGAAAAATTCAAACAAATGTATCTTACCATTGTCGAATTTCATAAAAACAGGGAAATACGTTACTTTATTTTTATTAGTTTTATTTTTCTCATAGTCATTTGATTTTCATCAGTACAAAGTCCTCGTGGGTTCCAAACATGTCCACCCCGAACTCACACGGAACCTAAATACATTGATGTTCGCATATTCGAAATCGCTACATGTGCGGCTAAAAGTATTGAACGTCTCAACGATGTCGTTGTAAGATGCGTAGAAGTGATTACATTCATGTTTTAGTTATAAATATATATATATATATCCTCTGGATGCGATTACTCAAAATTGTATATTTTATATACGATAATATTACGTGAAGTCATAGCACACTAATCTGTGAGGCTGGTGCCATACGTACGAGAATCCCCATTCGTTCAGGCGTATCTTCAGCAAAACCAGTTGATGGGCTGGTTTATCCTCTAACGATTCAATTAGCTTGTCAGGTTACTTTTTGGGTCATCTATGTATTTTTGCTACGTATCAAATACTGACAGTTTCAAGTGTCTCGGACCCCGCATGCGGCCACCGCCAGCACAGTGCTTGCACCGAGGGCCACTCCTCGTTGTAGAGGTCAGGAATCACCTGAGGATCCATTCTGCGACACAAAAGTGGACAACACTTAATTCACGCTTGAGTGAAATAAAGCAGAGATATCTCCTCAGCGATGTTACCCTTGACATCATTACCACCAAAGCGCAAAATTGACATCATTCGATGCTTGACAAAAGAGAGTCTTGAAAGCCAGGCCACTTGAGACCAAGGGAATTTTGGGTTGAGGCAATCAGTTCACCGGAGGAACTTGATCGAGTTTGTTACTTGTTAATCAATTTGTACGACCTCGCGCACCATAGTTCCCGACTCAATGGTGCTTTGTGTCACGGCCTATTTCTTGTTCTCCGATTCAATTCTACGATAGAAGTATCATATGGCATCAGGATCACTTTGTTTGTTCGAGCAAGTTTCGGGAAAACCGAGATGTCGAAGATCGTTGAAGCTTGAAAGTTCGTGAGCTGAGCTTTGAAGAAAAGTTATTAACTCGCTAGCAAAACGTAGTTGTTCAATAAATATTCATTTTAAATGTTTTTATAAAAATAGGTGGTGCCCGATTTATCCAGCCGTCAAATGATCTATTGGGACGACAGTTATTAAAATTTCTCTCTCCCTCTATTCATACATATATATATATATATACATATATATATATATATATATATATATATATATATATATAGAGTTAGAGAGAGAGACTCCATGCCACATCATTGGATATTTGGATAACGTTAGGGTTAGAATTCTGTCTAATATTTGTATAAGGGTCAGTGCTTGGGTATAACATTCCGACACTAGGAGTTTGCTCTGGTAATTTACCAAGGCCAATCATTTAACACGTAAAGTACACGAACATATACGGTTGGACGAGAAGCAACTTTTAGGCGAGACGCGGAGCTAAGCTAATTTGCCCAATGCAGTAGCTGCCCCGACTATGCACTCACGCAGGATCTTCCACGATCCGGTCCAGACGATCATCAGAGCTTAGTCACTAGAACGACCAACGTCTTGTTCTGGTAGAGCTGGTCCACTCCGGGACCTTGGCCCGAAGGACATCGTATACATTCTAGCTAAGTATCTTCCTCGACAGTTTCCTTCCACTATCGTTCCCAAATGTGGACAAATGCTAATCGTATGTTTTGCGTTTCGCATCGCAGAGTCTTAGCTTTACAACGGATGCTCGTCGGACGATAATGCGCCGACGATTCCGTGACCTGACACGAACCAAAAGTGCTTGCAAATGTGCTTGTCGACCCTAACGTCGAACGGGGCTTTCAGATCACAACAAATTAACCACGATGGTCCTAGGGAAAGTTTCATTGCTCCGAAGGATAGTCCTTTCTCTGACGCCAGCCAGGAGTCAGGCGTTAACTATTGTGGAAATTATGCAATGAAGTGGTCGAATGGTCGATTTGCCTCACCCCTGCTGGATGATGAACTTACAACATTTAGGACAAGATGAAAGAGCTCGAGGCCAAAGGAAACATTATCTTCTTGCTCTGCGACGGAGCTAGTTGTAGAGAGAGCTGCCAGTGCAACAGACAAAATTATACGTAACACTTTGCGTAACATTCGTCAGGTCCCACAGTCAGCTTCTGTTGCTGTGACAAATATGTGTGTCTGTGTGTGTATGAATATGTGTCATATATTATATTTCCGGCGTTTCCATGCAAATGGAGAACATTTCATTTACACTGTCTAACTTGCCTTCGCTGCTGTCGACCCTGCAAACTCTCTTTTCACTAGCAAAGCATTTGGGCCACATGTTTCGTTAAAGCCCTCCGTCGCTCCTGGCCATTGTCGCACTGCCTTCCCCGCAGCACTGTTTACTCGGCACTTCTAAATACTTCTCTCTACTCCATTTCACACACAAACTCTACCCGGGGCACTGAGGCGACTCAACTTTTGAACAGCTCCCACGGTAGGCCAGCTGACTTCGACTTATTAATTACAAAGCGAAAAAAAGTCACCGAACTTGTGTACACCCGCCAGACGTCCGTCAACCTGACTTGAAAAGGGCTTGTCTGACACTGCCGAAAGCCAGTTATAGTGGAGTCGTTGCGTAGATGCAGAGTGTTTTGCGGTGACTTTGCACCGATGGTGACTTCACAGAGACGGTAGATAAAACTCCAACATGTTTGCATTATGGTCGATTATGACAAAATAAAATCCGCGCAATTTCGAAATTTCCATTTTTTTTTGCCTATGGTATAGAGCAGCTTTGAAAAAAACTAAGCCTCTTGCACATAATAAACCTTTGAGAACGTTTTCTCACCAGTTCTCGACAAAATCGCTACAAGGTATGGCATCTATCCGACTTATCGTTACGGGTTACGAGTGCTTACATTACGGCCCTCCGATTAAATCTGCTCTAGAAAGCAGGTATTCAATCATAGATCGTCGAAAGTCGAAGTCAGTGCTTGCAGCACAGCTAGCACGTCGCGTACACATTACTGTTTCTCATCCAGTGTCGTGAGCACGATTGAGATCGCGTTAGCGCGTACGATATGGGAGAGCTAAGAAGCCGGCCGCTATATGCAGATCGGCTCGAGGCAGTACAGCGTGAAGAAGGGGAGGAGCGCTGAGAATTTCTTGCATTAGATACACTGCGCAAGTTGTGAGTTAAGCACGAATAAATTCGAAACCAAATGGCCTTTTTCAACGCATTGCGTGTGGCTGTCGATTACGAAGGCGTCCACGAAGGCCATTAACATGCCCGTGCATACTAATGCCGCACGGTCGGCGAAGTAACAATGCCATTGCAGGCTCGCTTCAGCTGTGCCGGCCTGTGTACCGGCCTCATACCGCCACATAATGACGCGGAATTTAGCAACACGCTGCTATGCAGTGTTAAGCGAAATAGACGTCTGCCACTAACGGCGGTTCCCGAACATTTGTTGTTGTGTCTCGACAACGATATTGGTGGTCAGTGCACGGTTGACCTCGAACACGCCACAGCATTGTGTGCGTTTCGAGGGCAACTGAAGAATATTGGGAGACATTGTTGCAGCAGCGAATCCATTTGTTGTTTCGTTCGTGTTCGAGCGGACAAATTCATTTCGTCTACAGATTAGAGATGCTCCATACGTACGTGTAGAGCATATGTCTGTCTTGCCCTGAGCACGGCATGTTCCTGCGGTGTCCGATTGATCAGCTTGGACATTCAATGTGGTCTGTAATTTCTCCGACTCCGAAATCCCGATCCAATTCTTCAGGAATCTCATGGCACTCGTTTAGAAATCACTGGCAGCAAATACGCACACAATGGCCGCAGTCATTGTGTGCTGTTCTCAGCGCCTCATCTTAAAACCTTTCAATTGAATGACACAGGTGGAGGTGAATTCGATGGTTCTACGTACATTAGCTCATTGTCCTTGGAGTGTGTTAAGATGTCCATTCGTAGTGGAGATTAACCTGGGCTGGTACACCAATTTGAGTTATATAAATCAATTACTTTTATACAGAGAAAATGACTGTCAGAACAGATTGTTACTGTGAGAAATTTTTGTGAAAGCGCGCCCAGCTATATACTATTGCATTAGTCTACGTTACGGGAGCAGAGCGAGTTCAGAAAGAGCCTTCGTAAACCTTACACTTTAGGCTTGTGTAAGTGGCAACTAGACGACCCCACACAACGACAACAATACCAACAACAACAGCAACAAAAACAACTCCACTTTCGAGGAAATTGTATGGTACTTAACTCAATTCAGATGAGGCTTGAACATGAATCCAGGCCTTGTCTATTGAGCTGTGACCAAAAAACTCTGTCCCCTCGAGATTGAGCAGCACAGAATATTGTGTGTGTGTGTCTCTCACCCTTAAAAACTCTCCATTTCTATTCAAGATGCCATCGTACGAACGAGCAGGGGCAGCATTTCCTCACGAATCGAATATTTCATCGTCGAAAAGGCCGTCTACTGAACGACTAAAAAACGCCATTCTTCGACACCGAAGGTGACGGATTCGAGAGGCGGGCTGGGCGCAGACGTCGACAACTCCACGAAGTTTTTCCACGAGTTCTCTGTTGACCCTATCTCTCTGAGAATGAGTCTCAACGCCGCGCCCGAGAAGAGCAGATAGATACATTGTAGTGTCTATCTGCGCTTGGTGTGTTTCGCCTCAGCTCGATCTCTCAAGTATTTGTGCGAACGGAACTCGATAGAATGTGCGTGCATGTCGCAATACATGTATGTGCACAAAGGACGATACGTATTGTTTTGTAACTAGGGAATTTGTCGCGAATCGCTTCGTCAACGATATCCGTAAGAGCTGCGGCAGAAATTGGTGTGTGGACAATGAGGCCAGATAAAAAGCACGTACTTCGTAAAGAGGCACTAAACTGAGTATATATATATATATACACGAAGAAAATATATATATATATATATATATATATAAATGTTTATACTTTCTCCATGTATTCACTATGGCATAGAGCTATTTTGTGGAACCCCGTTAGAACCAAATCAAAGTGCCCATAATGATCGAATGCGATAGTTAATATGTTGAAATTTACGATCGCCAATCACGATGTATACCACTACTGCTCCGAGCCCCAAAGGTCGCTCGATGAAAGTGGTGATAGTGAATGTATGTAGAAGTATTATCGTTTATCGATATCTGCAAAAGAACGCACTTGATTAAGCGGACGTCATTGGACAGTATGATGATGAGACGCTCACGAAATGCGCGTACGAAAGACGATAGGTATGATCTAATCGTGAACGATCATCTTGAGAAGCTCCACCAAGGTCTCGGAGGCTTATTGGGAAGGAAGAATCGAAAAATAACCCCACATTAGAAAATTCCCGTGGCGGCCTAATAAGGCTCAGGCATTCTTCGGCTTATGTGTTGCTAGATTTCCCTTATATATACATATAAGAGAACTTAAGCATTCTATGCAGTTCCTTTAATAAATCAATAAAGCCTTACCTTACCCTGGTCCGACAAAGATCAACCAGGCCAACCGAGCACCTGATAAGGCGACCATCCTTGAATGCGTACAATTCGTCCTACACTACAATTCAAGCACAATGCATGGACAAAACCTCGGCAGAGCTATTCAGGTGTTAACGCAATTAGCAGTTCCTTAGATACATCGAACCATTCCAAAGTAGGAATAAATGCCACCCATTCCCATTCATCCATTCATTGTCTCCCCATTCTATGGAGGTGCATTCGTGTACTCCTTGTAGCCGGAGGGGACTCGAAGGTGCGCGGGTTCGATTCCCGCCGTTGCACGTTTGCATTTAACAGGGCAAGTCCGTCTCACGAAGCTATGCAAAATCAATAAAGTGGACGTTAAAGGTTTGCTGAGGGTTCGCCCGAACACATGTATTTACGCTATCTATTATGTAAAGAGGTTCGGTTGTCCCTGGTGTGACCCCAAGTGTCTTCCCTCCGAAGCTCGCTTGCCCTGGATCGTTAGGCGCTTGACAATACGGGGTTCGTCAGTACAGGGCTGCAGAGAGTTCGTCCAGAACGGAACTCTAAACGCTGCACAGAGTTCGTCACCACAACTATATGAGCCCGGTTCAATACCTGTCACCGGTTTCGAATTAGTCTGTGCCGATATTCCACTCAACGGTGATTTGGCCCTAATCCGTTTGCATGCAGATGTTGGTGTTTCGGATGCGTGGATGGTCACAATCCTTTACAGACGGTTAAGGTTAGCTACCGCAAGCAGCGTGTTGTTGTTGCTGCAGTGACGGCCGCAGCCACTACCCGAGTGTTTGTTGTTTTTGGTTACGGCCGCCTTCACTATCATCGCGTGTTTGTTGTTCTCGATCTGACAGTGAGTATACTTTGTATGCGGTGATGGGACAGTATACAAAAAAGTTCTTTATAGCAAAAATCCTTAGGCCCACAGCACGAGTCGAACCCACGCAAGCGGTTAGGCTGAAACGGGGTAATCTTCGCGCTACCGATTGAGCTGTCCACCTGCTCTGTTTTCATTGGTTAAACCCTCGGAAACAGGGTGGGAATCACCACACTTTCCGACTGTCGTGTGCAAATTGCACTTCGTCCTTTATAACGACACCTGCCTCATATTGGTGAGGGCGACGAGTTGGAGGAGGCTGTGACCCTGAATACGTGATGTTGTGAAATTCGATTTTGTGTCGTCCAACGAGGATTTGCCAAAGAGACTATGAGACATCATAACGAGATTCGAGAGTACGTGCCCTTCTATTATATTTCCAATAATGATTTGCGTGTGTCACTAGACCCGCGACGGGTTGTCCAGAGAACCAAACCCGCCAGCTTGAGGTAGTCTGTTTGATCTGCTAGGTTTTAACCTTCTCGCGGAAATGAAAAGAAAATATGAATGGAAAGAAGATAATAAATTCGCACACCCCGTAGTCTCTAAATCACGATGAAATGCAGAACGGTGAAGTGGGTTTTTCGTATCTCGGAAACGACTCAAACTGTTCTGAGATATCTGAGCATGAGTTGCTCATCTTTATGAACCATTTAATCGGCGGGAAACACACATCCGTTTCATCTCGAGGCGACAAAGATAATATTTCCACAGCATACATGGATGAACGCGATGAGATAATAACTACAACGAATAAAGCGCGCTGAGATTTCCTGAGAATTTCAAGCAAGCTCACTGTGATGGGGTTAGTCTGTAGCGTATCGTATTGTTATTAATGCGATTTATTTTATCTGAAAATACCCAACTCAGTCCCCCCCCCGCCCGGTTCGTCTGCAGCGGATCGGTGCTTTATGTTGGCCGGCTTCATTTTTCATTCAGTTAGCAGCAAGCGTCATCTGTCACGCCGATATGAGCGACGGATGTCTCGAAAATGAATAGCATATCATCTATGAGAGCGGGGAAATGTCTAAGCATGAACGCACACAGGGGGCTAAACGTAACAACCGATGTATGCATATCTCCTTTAGTATAGCGACAGCTGCGGTAACCCGTCGTTCAGTGAAACCAAAAATCTGGGTACGCTCTTTTCTCAGAGGGGACGCCAGAGCTAGATGACTCTGATTGGTCGTGGTAAGTACGGGCGGGAACGTATTCGGCTCAAGGCAATTGTACCCGAACGATTGGCTATCCACGCCTGTGGATTTCGTCGGCAGTAGCGTCGCCTCCCCACGCCTACCTCGCCTGCTTCGCGCCACAACGGCGTTACATTCAAAGCGAACAACGCGACATATGGCGGTCTATCTCTCGTACTTGAGGTCGTCTAGTGGCCCTAGTGTCGGAACGTGACCACCATAATTCATCGTCAAAGTGTATTTTCGCCGAGCCGAATCACAACACCCTTTTGGGGGGTGGGGTGAGCCAAGCGGAGAGCATGTACGTATCTTGATACGTGTGTATTTAAATTCCTAGGGTCATTGCAACGCTTGAGGAGGGTTTCGGAGGCCCGGGGGCCTATCGCCTATCGTTCTGGCTCTCCGGAGCGGCCTTCTTCGACTGTTTGTGTGCCTCTCGAGAAGGCCCACTTGCGACTGCTACGAGCGTGTGCCGGCAGCGCCATTGGCATCGGAACCACTCACAGAATGAAGCCGAAAGCAGTCTCTTGATACGCGAGCAGTACTTCGTCCGAGTACTTCGTCTTTGTCGCAAGTTGCCATGAAACATTTTGGTCCTCAAAGCTGAAGCGTTCTTGGTGAGCTTTTCCCCAATGTGGAGTCTGTGTATCCGAACAGCATTCGTGTTGTGTCCCTTGCAGTGGACGGCCCTAAACAGCAACGTCAACGGTTGCTACGCGTATGTGTAACAGTCGACTCCGGGACCGAGCCGTTCTTGTCACCCGATGGAAATATTAGGCACACCGAGGGTCCCGGCTATCCTGTATTGAGTTCTGAAAGTCATTTGTCTCAGGCAAGTCTTTTTAAGTGAGAAGTGTTTTCATGACATAACGAACCTACCTAAACAAATCAAAACCAGAGATTTTCGCCACATGATTTGTACATACATATATATAATGCATATGGATATAATATCGGGACCCAGTGGTTGACGCCGCTCGAGTTGTATGCGGATGAACTACGCCATAAGTGAGAACATTGGCTCATGTTTAATACAATATATCGAAACATGGATGAAAAAAGTTGCTTGAGCATTGGTGTCCACCCACAGTTGCCCGGATAGGAAGTATATTAATCGGAGGTTGTAAAGAAAGTAATTGCCGCATTCGTTTGCACATGTGGTTTGAAATTTGGCGCCGCTCATTCTCTCATCTGTTGTCTGTCTCCGGCATTACTTAAAGTTTGGCGCTGGACCAACCGCTGGACCGCGCAAAGTGACCTTGGTCGGTGTTGACGTTAAAACCGGTATGACTTTTGACGAGGCCAAAAGCTCCGACAGGCACAGGATGGCAAACTTTGCCTTAGACGTTGTACCACCGCATTAGCACCTATTCGGATCCACGCAACACAGGCCTCAAAGGCAAGCGATTCAAAACAGAATCAGAGGTCTTCGAAGATATGTTGACAAGTGTAGCTGCTGTTTAAAAGTCCCCCAGTTTCTACCTAGAAACCCACCTGATACCCAAATGATGGATGAAGTCTTAGAAAGCAAATGAGATTGTTTTTTGTAGGGAATGTAAATCTTTACCAAAGGTGAGCAGCGAGGCGAGGGGCAACGTTGCAAATTCGTTTTTCTAATCTGACGAAAGTGCTATAAGACTAATAATAATGATTAAATGCATTGCATTTAGCATGCGGACGCGTTGAGCCACGCATGACCTACCTGTGCCATATACAGCTTGACCCCTTGTCAATAATCACCATTTATCTAACTGTCGTTATTGAGTAAACGAACATGTCTGTCCAGTTTTTCCAGACCATCTTTTGAAGCAAACACAACTTTTCCTCCCAGAGCATTTGCCGAGTGATAGCATTTAGTTCACCATGTTCCATCAAATGTGCCCAACGGTTTGGTCTAGCCCAAAATGCCATCAGTCTAGAATCGAGTATTTCTTCATTTCGCAAATTTTGCAGAGAGAAACAAAGGATGATTGTCTAGTTGAGGAGGCAGTTCGATTGAGCTATACGTTGGCTAGAGATCAGAACGTCCCTTGGCAATGCCGATACAATTAAACCATTTCGATTAATCTAGCAATAACGGTTCCGCAGCGACCCCTTCCACTGCAAACGATGCAAAAAAAAACTCGTTACTTGTGCTTTATGCGAACGACGAATTGAACGGTCCTATTTGCATGTCCATCCCATAGATGGGATAGTTTGTGGTCATCATTATCTCAGACGCAGCAAATATCATCCGTGCCTCGATGTAATTTTGTTCCCCTTGTTCCGTTACCCTTCATTCAAGCATCATGCTGTAGCAGCCTTCCTGAAATGATTACACAGTGCTTAAAGATGCACAATCCTTGCACGACTTTGAAGCAAGCATCGCGTAGCGCGGACTGCCAGTAACCCCTATATATAATGCAGGAGAACGGACGAAGGCCGCAACCAGGACGTTTCGGGAGGCTACCCGCAGGCGGCTGAAAATCACGCTAGGCCAAATTGCTGGGCGTCTCTCAAGATGATCTGTTTGCGTCTGACCGCTGTCAAGGGGATTCTTCACACTGTCGTTGGTGCGAGGAAGGCCTCTTGCTTGGAGACCGTTGCCTCGCTGACATCCTGCTGGCGTCGCAATCCACTTTGGACACACCCGACCCATTGTCGAATCATGCTTCTCAGAGACAACACGGGAGAGGCGGTCTGTTATGACCACGTGTGTGGCATATTTTGCGAAAACTCCAGTGAAATGATTTGCACTGTTCAGCGCACAGACAGTGACACTTGTAGAGAGACAATTACCTTTGAGAAAGAGATGATCTTTAATCAAATATGACTAAATCCGGTAGTAGGGTGATCTTATCCGTCCAAATGCTTCGATGAAAATCATCAGTCATATATTTTATGTCGTCGGGGCTTCTGCTACCTTGTCATCCTTAACGATCGTCAACGTATCTGATAACACTTTTGTCAATGTAAATAAAAAAATATATGTGTATATATATTATATAGTGGTTTATTATTACACCTGCTGTAACCAACGAAAATATGATTCTTCGTTGGCGCCGGCTGCCCTCTTTGTCCGCGTAGAACAATTTGGTCAATTTGGAACGATCGGGGTATTCAGAGAACGCCCTGCGACTGCCGACACATGGTGCCCGTATGAGGGGCCTATTGGTTTCTGAAGACGGATGAATAAACGAATCTAACTAGCGGACGCGACGCGGTGCGGTTGACGTTGCCGTTCAATACATCATGCAAATTCAATCGTCGATGAAACTGGTTGAATTGGCCGTTGAGCGCTACGCTCCATATCCATTTGCGTGTCGCCTGATTGGCCGATAGCAGAGGCGTTTTGGGCGTCGGTAGCCGGGGACGACCTCGTAACTCATTATTTCATTCTGCTGTATTTGACCTTAATTCAGCAATGGAGCATGTCAACTAAGTCCTCTACGTCCACTACGATGCATTTCTATTAATAGGCTAACTCGAGTAGACATCTCGTTGTCGTTTTGCGCTTTTTTAATAGACGTTCAATAGAATCCCAAATGGGGAATCATGCGTACGATCGTTGTATTGTACATATCCACTGGTGGATTGGTGACGGACCCGTAATGGCGAATGTGTTGTCGTCGCTTTAGTTTAGCTGAAAATCGTGTCAGGTATTTAAGCAATTAACCGGCGATTATAACGGTAATTATATATATATATATATTTGGTTTTCTTCAACTTCCTTCTAATTATTGTCCCAAATTTATTGCATTTCCAGCTTTATATGACACGACGAGGTTTGTTTTCGGAACTATAATTTCGCAAGCTTAAATTCTCGTAATAAAACCGTAAATAAGAGTAAAGTTATTATATTTACTTAGTTCGCTGATTTTCTCAAAAATGGTCAGCGACCTACCAATATTAATCAAGGCGTGTCATACGCTGCTCAACGCCTTTCTTTACGCAGACAATCTCGTTATAGGCGATTCGTCTCTACCTCAGCTACTTTCACTCGTCATACGTTGCCACGCTTGGAGGTGAAGTCAATCTGTGAACGACCTTAGCAGTGGCTCTTGGCATTAACTATTTTACAATATCTCGAAATAGCTATGACTTCCGTAGATCTTCTCTCCCTTGAATATCGCATACAGTTAACATTTTGGAAGACGCTCGTAGCTCCGAGAACTCCGTCAAACTTTCCTCGAACACGGCGTTAGCCTATTTGACCTGAAGCTGACACCCTGCGTGCCTTACGTAGTGCCGATACTATGGGTATTCCTGACCTCCAAACAGCTGCACATCAAATGACCAGTACGCTTTCGGAGAAAAGTGGATATCGAACATCTAACCTGACACGCGGAAATCCGGTACTCGGTGTAAGTTCCACTATGCCCTCTGTCAAACACCCACTGGCCAAGGCTTTGGAGATGGCTACAGTTACGCAGGGTGTCAAGGACTGCCTGCTCGGCAGAACGAAGGTCATTGCTCGTCACTGACTCCTCTAATCTAGCGCACTCATAGCCTATCGTACTATTCACAGTTCTACCGGAGTTAAATCGAGTTTTAGCCTGTATATTTATCTAGTATACGCCATATATTACATTTATCTGATATTCATAAATAGCTTATTATTACTATTATTATTGTTATGATTATTATTATCCGATTACCCGGCTTCTACATATCGTTGTATCTACTCGCATTTCTGTGTAATATTTAGACGATCGGCAACTCTTTCTTGTAAGACTTTCAATCATATTGTCCCTTCATATCTAAATTGTGCTTCTCCGCTAGGTTAATCTTTCAATTAGATGTTTGGCTCTTCTTGTTTCCTTGATTATAAGTTGTATTGCCATATAGATAGGCCTTAAAATGATAGTCAAGCTTGTATCAATTCCTTGAAATGTCTGTCTGTCGTAATTGGTCTATCACGCTCTTATAGACATGCGTGCATTGTGCAATTACAATCCGCAATATGTATATCCGTAATGTACGTACCAGTATCCGTTCCGAGCTTGAAGCTCCTAAATATACAATAGGACGTTTAATGGAGATCAACTTTTAATTAGAGAACTCTGTCATATCTCCCAGATATGACACAAAGTCGGACATATCAAGGGCATGTCAGTGCCGTCTCTTCATTTGAAAACAAACACATACAATTATAAATTACACATTATAAATCTTTAGCGTGAATCTCTCTCTCTCTCTCTGGCTTAGGTTAAAAATTCGTTATACGAAGTCGACGATGACGAAGGCCAGTTCCTTATTTTCTCCCCAGTGATTCACCGTGTTCCGGCTAGTATATATTGCTTAAACAATTCGACGCGATGCCACGTCTCGCGCGCTATGATCGCGACCTAGCACGCATGTACCGTCACGGTTCCTGCTGCCAATCGCAGCAAGTTGCCATAGGCCCTGCAGGCATTTACTGATGCCGTCGCTGAAGTCGTTCAAGGTCTGGTTCAAGACTGCGGGGGTTGGGCTTTGGCCGGCAGGGTAGAATGCTTTAGATCTGAAGGAACCTAAAGCCGAAAGGGGCGGCGACGCTGATGAACTACTCCGAGTAACTGGCGTGGGGGCGCAGAAACGCGCGCGCTTACGAGGGAAGAAACTACAGAAGCCGAGAAATCGAGTCCCGCACGCTGCGAGGACACGTTTCCGTGATGGATGACGCAATTTCGGTCGTTCGCTTTTCGTCGGCTTTTGGCCTTGTGTGCTCGAACACGGCTGGGCACATACGCGCTGCGCTGAGCGATCGCGCAAGTCGAAGGCGGCTTGCAAATCTACGAAGTCTCCTATGGACACGGCGGGCAAAATGGCTGCAGACTTGCCAAGGGGTGGTTGAGGAAGGCTGGAACGGGAACAAGCGAACGATGTCGAGGACTATCGATGTCGAAATCATTGCTGTTGAGATAGTAAATATCGAGAGAATGATAGCGAGGTGTACAGTGGTATCACCCTCAAAATCCCCGCCAACGCTACCCGGAAGCAAATAGGTGGATAAAGGCAGAGTTTGTATCTTTGACAGCTCGCCTTCGACCAGAAGGGGAATTCAGGGGCCATGTTTCATTGGGTTAGTTTGGTGGTAACTGTCATTGTTCAGCGGCTAGATCATTGTCTTACAGATGAGATATATATATATATATGTTTTAGCATGGCCTAACGTTCACACTCTCGTGCCTTTGATCAAATGGAACTGAAGAGCGGGTGCTAATTTATGTGGCTCTACCTTATAAACGCATGTACCTGGAATAATCATATAATATTATTCTCCTTATACCTGGTACCCCTACTGCCTTAGGAAAAATTCTATGTTAAGAGTATATCCTTCGGAATCGCCCTATCTCAGTCGACCTGCTCCGCTGATCGTGCAATTCAAACACATTACGGCACTAGTCTAAGTTGTATTAGTACATACATCTACAGGGTTTCTCAACGATCCCGACAGGGCAACTGGTTATCGTCCAACAACGGCTCGTTGGACAAAATAGTCGAATGGACTCTATCCATTTCTCCTATGTTTCTGCTCGCCCGCTGCAAGCAGGAAGGATTGCCTGTTGCCACGGGTCGGTGGTAACAGCGAATCAATGAGCTAGGGACAAGCCTTTGTTGCTCACGACGCCATAGGAAGTAAGTCGCTCAGGTGATACCCCTCCACTGGCTATGCTCGTATGTAGGCACCGGAAAGTCACACACGCTCACACGCGCCCCCGCGAACGAGACCCGCGAGTTGAAAGAACAAAGCCTTTGTTGTTGCTGCATGTTCTTGAACTTGTTCAAAAGAGCAGTATTACCGGGCCGCACACAGAGAATGCCGTCTCTGTACTTACTGTAAATGAAGCAGCGCATGTCGGCCGGAAGTGTTGCACAAGGCAAAGCAGCGCTACACCACACTATATGCTAATGGACGAACCACCCGCCTTTTCTAAACAGACAGGCAAGGGCGCCGGCCCGCGTTGCTTTACTTGCTAAAGTTTAATTTGGATGCACCCTAACGACAGTGTTATGGCGCAGTGACCCGAAGGGCAGCGCTTGAAGGAAGAATTCATAGTGATCTAGTGTTGGAGAGCTTCTTGAGCAAAGTGAATGCCATATCGCTTGCACACTTGTACTAGTTTAGACGAAGTGGCTGCCAAGGTTAAAGGTTCTTAGGCAGTGATCGTTTTCCCGACGCAGATGGAGCCGTTCGTAATATATAGGAGTTGATGAGCAGAAAGCTTGATTGATGAACGAAATTGTGTTTGACCTGACACTACATAAAGAGTCATCATTTTTCTTCATTAGAGGCTATTTGTGCAAACGCTCTACGGTTTTGATCTTGATGATATAGGCATTTAGGTATTGTTTGTCACTTTGGGGTCTTCAGGGTCATTTCATTATCTTGATTCCTACGTGTCTCCGCGCCCTCGCTGAACGGTTGATGTGAGTAGGCTTAATTAGGAGGCGGTAGCTTCGGTGGAGACAAGATTTTCACAAATGCCGTTGGGTTCAACTAACAATGTCAAATATTGTGTCGTCGAAATGACCACGTCTGCGAGATGACAGCTCGGAGGAGACGAGCGCGAAAAGTTCAGGGACGGCCTGTTCTTGAAATAATGAAGAACTGAAATTGTAGGATCAAGGCTCTTTTGCCAAACAATGTCAGCATAGGACTAGCTGAAAAAAAAAGCTAATGCCTACCACATGCCGTCAAACGGGTTTCCCTGGAAAAGTTCTTGTTTAGAACCTCTGTTCGTAAGCAAAGTGGTTTTACAGCGTGGGCCATTCTGACTTCTAATATATGTCATATATATTTAAGTTGGTGCCCACCCTAAATCACTAACCTGTCCGGTGGGCTGACCTGGGTCACTCAGAAAATGCAATAAAAAATCCTCCTTACATTCTACTACGCATAGTGTGTGCGTATTCGTATTGGTATGATCACATCAAAATCAGTGAATCTTACTTAGAAAGGAGCTTGCAAAGAACACCTTTCTTTGTATTTGTATACAAAACGAATATTTGCATGTTAGTTATTTCTTATTAATTCGATATATCATATATATGTAAGGATGTCGCGGGTTCGGATCATGTAGTGGGTGATTTCGCCTCCGAAAGCTACAGTCTTCTGTAAGAGAGATTATACGCGAGGGGAGAATATATAAAAAATATTATATATGTATATATATATTTTTTTTTCCTTTTTTATATATTACATATATAGTAAGGTTTAACTTTTTCAAGATGTCGGGTCCCTTTTCGAAAACTGCAAAATCCTAACACAGGAACCTCTATTTACCAGCACTAAAACTTCCACGAAATGTCTTTTTCCTATCACGTCCTTAGTTGTATAAAACTGCAGCTGACTCTGACTCACAGGATTACCGTGAGATCAATAAACGGAGCTCAGTTGAAAACGTGCTTATTCGGTACCACCCAAACGGATATGAAAATTGCGCATGTAATCCCAGACATGCTCAGCTACCGAGTTTACAGTCGACCGTAAGTCAACTTGTTATTTTTCTAGCCTCGCATTTACAATCGTCGCGGCTTCTCCGAATAAGCATCTCAATGCATCTTCAAGTCGCGACACGATGTCTGCCGTACTGCGGTCCGCATGTTTTCGTGCCGGCGTTCGAATGGACACCCAGCAGGCGATCTCGCCAGGTGTTGCTTCGAACAGGGTGGTCTACGATTTCAAAATCGTCATAGCAAACACACAAACACGTTGCGGTATTCGCCCACGGTCGGGCTAAATCGGCAATTTGCAGCTGCATAGCATGGTCCAAACGTTATCGCAGTCCACAAACGAATCAAAACCCCTCAAGTTAGGTTCCACCTGCCGTCCTGTGGTAAAGAAAAAGTCCTCCTAAAACGATTAGGTTTAGTCGTCGGGTCGGTTTACGGTGATCTATTTCAGCTTCAGAGAGACGCTAGCAAAGCAATTGTTTAGACACATGCGGCAAAACGGTGCACGAAACGTGGGTGGTGGCACGGCGACCGCGCCGATCAGCCCACATCATTATGGATCTTGGTCTGGAAAAACATCAGCATGATTAAATCGCTCAATTTGCGTCATACATGAAGGACACAGGCCCACCGACCAGTCGGTGACCGTCATCATTTGGAGTGAGGAATATAGTTCAGCTCGAACGACAGATCTAGTGGGGGTCCGACAGGTCCTCATAGTAATACCTAAAGGTTAAGAGCTGAGGCCGCCTGTCAGATAGGGGAACAGTTGAGGGTCAGCTCAAAAAACAATTAGATCTTGTCGGGCGAAGGGGAGGAATAGGTCTAGTGGGGACCGGACCTCTCCAGTGGAAACTGGCCAGTCCCAGTGTCCTTTGAAATCGGGTTACCATCGACAGAATGAAAGGAAACCAAGACTTTTGCTGTTGGAAAGAGGAACTCCACTAGAAATGACGGCATTTTTGTCGACTTATGAGCCGACCGCTCAGCAGCTGAATCGCTGATCGCACAAGGCAACCTGGTCCGCGAACAAAAAGCCGACAGATGCAATGAGTGCTGTAGGGAGGATGTAGAAGTTTTTGTAGCCATGAGCGTACGAGCGGTGGACTAATCACGGTAAAAGCCTAATACCAATAATTGCCGAATGCAATTCCCTCATACAACGACGTCGCAGAGCCGACCGTGCATCGGATGGATGCGTACGCTGGTGCAGCAGATCCGTTCAAGCAGCTTAGCAGGCCACCGAAGGAAAAACAAGGTAAGACACTGCTTACGAGTCGCGCGACCCCGTTCTGAATGCCGAGGTACATTGGCCTCTTTCTTGGGCTGAACACACACACACACACTCATAGGTTCCGGTGGTAAAGGGTAAAGCTTTATTGATTTATTTAAGGAACTGCATACAATGCTCAAGTTCTCGTATATGTCATGCGACAGGATTCGAACTGCAGTATCTGGCTTACAGCCAGAGACTCAGCCGTCCAAGCCACCACGCTGACATAGACATTGCACAATGACGATATGATAACAGTAGACGATACGATTACCCGTTTGTGGTAGCTTTGTAATTCAGTTCAGCTCCTATTGAATCAATAGGGTGACGCAGTTACTCCTGTTCATTAGCGAAATCACGACAGACTTCAACTGTGTAAACTCACCACTAATTCAAAAGATCAACATCGGGAACGGAATCGCTTGTGTGAAACGGGTATAATAGATAATCCATTAGAGTAACTTCTGCTCGATCCCGAAAGGTATCTAGATGCTTTCGTCTCTCTTTAATCAGGTAATCTACGTTGTGGAAAACCTGATGCCGCCCGCTGATGCAGGCAGAGCCATCCCATCATGCACAATCTCTGCTCTAAAGGCATATCCGTACGACACGCTGACCGGCGTTGCTAGCCGCCGATTCATAATCGGACTTCATTTACGACCTAGACGTGGGAAAGTAACTTTGGGAATATTTTATAGACTTCCCCACTGTTAGAACTCTACGTAGTCGAAGAGAGATTCACGGAGAGAGAAAGCGAGATCGGATAGCTGAGCTATGAAGATTGAGACGCGATACACCCCATATATTGCACGACGACCGCGTCCGGCCTCCTGCCGACGGCTGCGGAGGGGATGCTCTTCCAGAACTTGACCGCATACTCCGCAAGCGTTCGCACGCTGACGAGGCCGCACTACGATCGATATGATACTTTGACGTGAGCGGCTATGTTGGCAATGTTCGATAGCAGACACATGCCACGAGAGGGAGAAAGAGAGATGCCACTCAACAAAATCATCATGGAATACCTGTACACATTGGAACCCTTGCGACAGGAACTTGGTAGGAGCAACCTTCTCGATGATCAGATGTGGGCCACAAGGGAGGAGACACAGCGGGTGTAGTGGTGAAGTGCTTCAGACTAATTTGTTCGTATACAAAAAAACAGAGCCTGCAGTGATCTCGTTGGTTATACTTTGATACAAGGATAGTTATTATTGTGGTTCTTATTTTAACTCGACAGATGTTTTCGAAGTTAGCTAAGCGCGATCCTCAGTTCTTCCAAGCCCATTTACCCGTAGGATCTCATGTAAGTAATGGAGATGTTTGCCCTGTACGAGCTACAAGATATTTTATTCTTTTACCATTCGTGAGTAATAATGATGCTACTGGAGGTTGGGATTGTCGCTTTTAAGGCATACGAGGAAAATTTGGGTGAAATCAATAATCGGTCATGTCAGTAAACATTGATTCGAAACTTAGAGATAAGCATGATCTTCTCTAACTGTGACACTTTGAATGGAGCCTTCGGCTGATTATGATCCGGGTTCGCCGCCTCGTCTCGCAGGTCCCAGGAACGACGGTATCTTGACAACGTGCGATCTCCCCTAACCGACTCTAGAGATTCGTGAGAATACATCCGCATCGGAGATAGGGCAGCTATTTATGTCATTTCGTTCCCTTCAACCTAAAAATGTCGGATCTCGTTTCCTCCGGCCGTCGCCTCCTGCCGAAGCTGGCAATACTGCACCTCAATCATAAAGAGAACAAAATTTCATTGCGGAAAGTGGCCTTCTCTTGTGGGCAACCAGATCGTAGCACTTCGTGAAATCAGACGTTTCAGACTTCAGTGTACAGAGAAACAAAATTGGTAACTGAGACCGAGTGGGACGACAAAGTCCGTCGTAATCAAACGGACTCGGCGGAATCGGTGTAATCTTCGGCAGCGATGGGATAACATATTTTACCTCAGTTGCGTCTCTGAGCGATTAGTTTCAGGTGAAATTCCGCAAAACATATATATATATATATATACATAGAGAGAGAAAGAGAGAAAAAAAGGCGAGTGGGTGTGGGAAGAGATTTTCAGTTCGAGGACGGAGGTCACACTCCAGAAAAGGACGATCGCATTGCCCCCTGCTCACACAGCCAGGTAGAGGCGCTGCCGGAAAGACGAACATACGCGCTTGTCATAGATGGCGTAAGCGCGCATTTATTATTAAAAACCCTATGGATAAACAGTAGGCCCAACGTCCGTACACCCCATATGAATATATATATATATTAACGCACGTGAACGTTCGTTACCGGGACAAACAGAAGGTGAAACAATCCGGGTGCGCACCCGGTCGCGTACATACATTTGAGCCGGCACACCTATCCAGGAAACGGGCAAGAAAAACGCCGTGAGCCATTTCGCAGCTCGTGGGCGGCGACAACCTCCTGCCCAGCAGGAGGTTCGACGTCTTGTTGAAGTTCGCAGACCTTACCGTCCGTCCCGCGTCGATTCCATCTTTCTCTCGGAGCTCCTCTCTTGTGTGCGTTAGCTTTGCGCCAATCCCCCGGCGGGATTGCCGCTGTCGTCAGCGTGTTCGTTCGTCGCAGTCATGTGGTCATGGTCGAATGTATTTGTTGCGACTGCTATGCCGCACTACTACAAAAACTACGACCGTCAGCCGACTCCTATCCCCGCTCCGCGCGTCGACTCTTTCTCATCTCTGGTCGTCGATCTCCCCTTCGCTTTTTTCCTTCCTTGCTTTCCTTAAGTCGTTTTTCTTAGCACGCGCTACGGAGTCATCATCATCATCGCCATCGCCATCATCGTTGTGCGGTTTAGTTTTATGTGACTGGGCGACATATCGCTGTCGTGGCGGCGCGGCGACGGACTCGAGGCCGTGGGCGCGGAGCCTCCCCCGGACGTGGGGACCATGTATGCATGGATGTTCCTCTTATGCTGGTTACGACAACTGCAATGCAGGCCCCCGCCAGGCCTCGCCGGCCTGGACAACCAATGAAGGCGAGCGAGAGAGGCAGTGAGGCAAAAGAGAGTGAGAGAGAGAGAGAAACGAGGAAAGTGCCGAATCAAGGAAATGGAAGAGGAATAAGGGGTTAGGCGATGCTGGACCGGCACACAATGGAAGCAATTGTATTCTGGACCGCACCCAGAAACGGTGGCGGGCAATGAGAGCGAAAGTGGAGCGTGGGGAAGGCGACGCCAGAGTTTTGTGCAGGAGGGATAAGAAATTGGAAAAGGAGAATAGCAACAAAAAAGTCATTTGTGTACGCGAAGACGGGTGTTAGAGCGAAGCGCATGGGGGCGAAGCGGGTTTTAATGGCAAGCCTCATACGCGCGCAGGCAATGTGGTGTAGGACACATGCCGTCGGAGGGATTTATTATATGTGGGTCGGGCATTGTAGCCGTAACTACAATGTCGTCAATGATTTCTAATGCAGCGGAGTCGTCTGGACTATTAGTGAATATTCAGAGCTTTGCCAATTCGGCAGCTATTTTTATCTAGTGAATATAATCAACAGCGTTTGATGCTGCTGATAAACTCATTTAAGGGCTGAAGTAACAAAAGCCGACCGTCATCTATCTATCGTATATATATATATATATATATATATATATATATATGCATATTATTTAAGCCACGTATAAGAGGATTCTTAATAAATAGGCATGAGTGTGTAGGCTTTGGGTTAAGCGGTAGCTCAGCATACGGCACCAGAATACCTTATCACAAACCCATATATATGGAGCGAGCGCGCTGAGAGAGATAGTGAGAGCAGTGATGCAAACAACTAGGTTGACCCAAAAAAATCGCACACATATAAATTTCAATATCGGCTAAACGTAGTAAGTTAAAACAAAGATTTTTTTAGTAGAGGTAATGGTATGCACCTCTTTTATTTATACACTGGTCCCAGAGCTCTGGTAGCGTTTAACGGCTAGATATCCTCTATTTCAATTACCATTTATAACTTCGTTATTTAAGGCCTCTAGGAGTAAATAGATGTTTGTATACCTTTTACCACCTATGGCCCTCTTTCATCGATGGAACCAATCATAGTCACACGGACTTAAATCGGGAGAATGGGGGGGGGTGGGTGATGATGCCATCGCTCAGCCTTATTGGCCTTAAGCCAGGACGTAATTTCATTGCTACGATGTGCCCTATTGTCATCGAGCAGCCACACTCGGCGCTTCCTATCGGCATGCCAATTATTCATGAGTCCCTTCAAGAACTCGAGATATCGAGCCGAGTCCATTTTTTATTTTGGGCCCAAAATATCATCGTAACAAATTCCGTTGAAATCCGTGGCAAGTGCTACAATTATTTTAGGCTCGAATCTATTTGGTACTGCTACCGCCATTGCCTGTTCACCTGGTCGTAGCCACTGTTTCACTTGATCTTTTTCCGGTCTACTGAACAGGCTGACCCATGTCTCGCCGCCTGCAACGGTATGCTCTAAGCGACTCCTTTGCTGCCTATATATTTTCAAACTGTCTCGCGGACACTCCTCACGCATTTTCAGTTGGCCAGGACCGAGTTACTGAGAGACCCATTTTGTGTGTTTTTTCTGCATCCTCAGATTATTTTTAATAATTCGACGACGTGTTTCACGAGGCACACCAATTTTAGCCGACAAAGTCCTCAATGACCAAGCTCTAGTTTCCTCAAAAGCCTAAACTGCGCACACCAATGGTAGACCTGTCGTCGACTCAGGGCCTTATGGCCGTGCACACTAACCAACTCTAGATGGATTTCAGCTGGACATTTCTTCTGTTGAAACATAAACCTAACACTTTCCCTCTGAGAATACGAATCTGAGGGACCTGTTCCGCCGGCCGCCATTTCGAACGCCCAACGAAAGCCGAATGCTAGCGGCTTTTGCGCCGACTGCTTGCTAATTGTTGTGTCTCACTTCCCGCCAATTTGGAATTCAAACCGGCCAAGAATAAGAATTAGGCTCAAGACGATAAGAGTGTGGTTTTTTTTTGGGTCAACCCTATTATTATGCATATCTCATTATATGCTTAATTACATTGAAGATTCAACTCACTCCAATGGTTGAGTCTTCGAATAGTATTAAACAATTTAAATTAATAATCACTAAATTAAACGTAGATGTATACTTAAGTACCCAGCACCAATCACAGCACACTACTAGGCAACGCAAATATAATAGCTATGATAAACAGCGTGAATAGTTTTAAGGATAGATTGTCCCCTCGGCACGTTAGGCATCGGCACATTTGCACCCAACTTCAGTGACTCTTTCTCCGACAGTGATGTGTCCCCGACAGTGATCTCTTTCATAACGTCCTCTTAACAGTCGTAGTTTCTCTTGTCGATTTCGAGCATGGTTTTATCATACAAATAAGTCGAAATCTGTCTACGATACTTGAATAACGTAGGTAATAGTTTTGTCATTGTGAATATACAATATATGGTATAGGCGAGAGAGTGCGCTGCGAAGGTGCGAAACGATTGTTGCCTTGTCGGCCTTACCACCCGCCAGGGTGAGGTCCAGCCGGATCAAGTCTCACCATGCACACGCATGCCCGCCAGATAATATTCGACGAGAGCTCTGTTCAAGTCACTCGTGATGGCTTCGATTCTGCGCTACTTGCAACGCAACCAAGACCTATGACACTTGCACCCACCCGCCCCATAGTGAAGCGATACTGATGCAGAACGAATGGCCTTCAATCAAACAATTGTTTCCCACCTTCAAGTCACCACTTGTCAGCAGATACCGTGTTACCGTATGTTCTATGAGTGCTTTTCGGTAACAAATAACCTACGGGACATGGTGTTAGTTACCATCGCGTAGACAAGCTTCTGTATTCACGCGCTTTCGAGATATCGAGTTATCGGCGCGATTGTCGCCTAATCCGCTTATCGTCGAACCATTGCCACTGTTCGACCCTTGCTGTCCGACACCGATGTATGCGTCTGTCATATGCATCTCGAGTCTCGCTGTTCTCTTGCTGCCAAAAGTATGGAGTTGTGACAATGAGAGATATTAGCAGCAATTCGTGCAATGAGAGCAGCAGAAATGTCATCAGGGTCCCCATTCGGTTGGAGAACGGCCGCCTCGAGCCAGTGACACTCGACAGAGGTCTGATGAGCGGGATTGTTGCGTAGATCAAGAGAGAACGAGTGAGTTCGAAGCAACCGCGGTGGCGGCGGCGGGAGCGCCAGCAGAGAACGCCGGGGAAGCTCCGGCCCTTGAGCTCAGCCAGCCGAAAAAGTGGACTGGTCGAGCGTCGAGAGGCGAGAGAGAGAGAGAGAGAGAGCGAGGCACTTCTTGTCGCCTTCCCACTCTTCAAAAAGTTTGTCAAGATGAGCTTCGCTATGCGTTCCCGTATACTGACCCCTGCTACATGGGCCGAGCCGCTGTGGCGGCCGTCCCGTCTTAGCCACCGTCATGAGAACACACAAGTATAGGATAAGCGCATTCCCAGAAAGCGCTCAAGTGGAAAATGCGAGAGGATGCCGACAAAAAAAAACACAGCAGCACACAACAGTGACAAAGAGCAGTCGGTGTAGAGCAATCGGGGAACAGGGATGGGAGTGCTCAGGGGCAGACAGCGAGAGCCGAAAACGCTAAAGAAGAGGTGGAAAAAAACGCCGTTGGAACATGGAATGTTTACCAGGACACTTCCCCGAGGAGATCCAGGACAGCGTATGGCAGGGGGCTACGAAGCAGTGCCAACGGGTGGGCGTGGGGGGGGGGAGACGTCAGCGAGAAATCTCCGTTGCTGAGTGTCTCATGTTGGCGTGCCTCTGTGGCCTCGATGCACCAGCACTATGCTCTAGCCTAACTCCCAGCGGAAGCACCACCGCCACCCGCATGAGAATACTGCGTGAGCTCTAGTATATTTGAATATGGCATGAAAAGATTGTCTATCTTGCTTGTGTACCGATCCCGCCGCGAACTCGTGAGCCTGACGTGTTTTGACTCCTCGGGGCGTGGAGAACACCGGAGAACACTGAATCGTTTAATTTTGTTGGTTGACATCATACCATATCACACCGGCGTCAACGAATTGCGCAATTTCTCCCATCCGCGCATTTATCCCAAGACGCGAACAGCCCTATACCATATCTAGGTTAGAAAGTATCATTTCGGGGCGCGCCAAAGTAGCCTCTCCCTTTGTTTTCCTATCCTAGATCGCTATCGCTTGTCGCCATCGTCTCTCCGCCTCTCCACCAGCCCGCTGTGAACATTTCTCGTCAAATGGGCTCGCTCGACGACGAAGCCAACCAGCAGCAGAAGGCTTGCCGTAGACGACGTCGCAGCGAGCAGTGAAATGGTCTCCGATGAAATTGCTGGCTGTCCTCTGGGTCGCTTTCTGTTTCCATTATTTCTTTTTGGCTGCTTTCGTCTGGCCGAGCTCTCGGGAACTCGCCCGTCCCCCCGTTGATACCGCCCAGCCTAGTGGAGGAAGAACGGTTGGACACTGGGCGGTTCCGTCGTATCTGCGGCCGACGAGCAAAGGCCCACCCGGGAGATCCGAAGCAGGACGACGCAACGGCTCGACAGTTCCAGTTGATCGCGAACGAGGCGAATTGAGTTGAGCGCGAGATGGCTGAACGCTGGCTCGGGGCTTTCGGGATGCAGCTGTGCTCGGGCATCAGCTTGATTAGGTGACGATCCGACGTGAGGAGAATTTGGCAGCAAAATACGGAGGGGACAACGCGCGTCAACTTCTTGATGTTGACGTTACATTTGTGTAGCTAGTGCACATAACCGTTCACAGGGACTTCGGGCTACGGGGGCAGGGCCGGATAGCTACACAGTCGTATGTTACTACTGTCTGCTCTATACAATGGTGGGATTTTTTACTGCTTTGGTGTTAGTATATTTGAGAGTAATAAACGCTAAACGTAACCGGGGCGGGAGAGTAGGCGCGGTGTGAACTTAAGTGGGGAACTAGCATACGCTAAATATCTGTTAGACGTGTTTGGTAACATCGTCGCTGTTGAGTATTTAGTTCTCAATACAAATTACTCCAAGCAAGTGTCACAGAATTTCAAGGCACGACTCGCTAGGCAAACTGTAGACGAGTAAATATATATGTATATATATGTATATCTAAATACGTGAGGTGTTACCTTCGCTGTAAATTCAGTAAGGAGCTATTATATGTCACGCTATATATATATATATATATATGCCGGCTTGTCGTCATCTTACGATAACCAAAAATTGTCGGTGTGTATTGCCACCCAAATAGTTACAAAGGTTATCCAACTAACAATATGTGTTTGCGCACGCTTCTAATTACTGTGACAGTCAAATCGTGATTCTGCATCGACTCTCATCGTCGCAATGACTCTATTAAAATTGTCGCCGGTAGAAATGCTTCGTTACTAACACAGCACGCGTATAGGGTATTTTGCTCACCTGAGCCAACAGAGCACCAGGAACCGGTGAGCTTTGCGAGCGCTCTGTACAATAGAATCCCCCAGTCGGCCCTTGCCCTTGTCGACCCAGCTGTATTGTGCCCCCAGTAGCTGAAGCCAACTCCGCGAGGTATTGCAGAGTGATTGAGCGATCGGGCAGACGAGATCCAGCGGCTTCGGTGAGGCAGTCCGCGGGTGAGTAACGGACGTCAAATCGACAGAATTCTTAAGTTCATCTTTCGTCTCGTATCTCGACGTTTTCCCGAGAGAAACAACGGGAACAAGGACGCGGCGCCTGTATAGCCAAATAGTACATATGTATGCTACGGCAGCGACATCTCGAGTAACGCCGACAGCTGCATCAGCCGAGAGGCGGGCGGCGACAGCTACACCCACAAGCAGGGTGAAGATTCACGCCCGCGCGCATCATAGCGCGAAGGCATGTACGCAGACCCTATACGCTACAGGACCGAATTGCAAGGACGCCCCGGCGAAGAAAACTTCGGGGAAACTGTCGCGCTGCAGAGGCCGGACACAAGCGAGGGGGAGGTCTTCGGGCGAACAAATGAGAAATGCCATTCCGCTTCTCGGGGACGGAGATTGAGCTTACACGAAGGATCCAGCTGGAGTCCGCAGGATAGACTTCGTCCGCGGGTGGACACTCCACCCGGGTTCGCGCCACGTCGGACTGGGCACTTTGCACTTGCGTACTCAGGCGACGGACGCTTGGCTGGACTAGCAAAATGCGGCGGACATCGCTGAACGCCAATGAACAAAAATAACTAGAGCGACGAGGCAAAAGAGGACATCGTAGTGATACAGTCAGTGAGGCGGCGGCGACGATACGAGAACGGCGCCTACGTGGAACGTGCCTGGCAGACGCCGATGGACAAAGAGGACGACAAGAATAAAGGCTCGGGTTGTTACACGGTCCTTCGTTTCCGTCGGCAGGACCGAGTAGCCGGCCCATTCCTGCTACACTGATCCAGCTAAGGCAGACGAATTGTTGTCCACTATAGGGCATCGATGCTTAACGCTGATGATGGCCTGGAACGAAATCGAGCGAATGGCCAGGGGATGACGAAACTGAGTCGCTACGATTGCACGATGGCTTTGAAGATACAATAGGAGAGTGGGTGTAAAGAGTGCCTGAGAATAGCGGATATCGGGGAATATCGAGAGACACTCAGCGAAATAACACGATATCATAAGGACCCGCTCGAGTTCAGAGTGAATTATAAGCAATATATATATAGCATAAAATTTACAGAATCATTTTTGTGTTCGGGAGGGAGAGGAAACCTTTCATAATAACGTCCACGCGCATACAGCAGCTGTTATATGTTCATGCGTTCTTTTTAAAAGATGTTGAAGGCTAGATGCGCTATGCAGGTGGGACTTCACGACTAAGAGGTATTCGTCTGATACTGTGGGGCACTCCCCCACTAAAAGCCTAGACCCCCTCTCACTTGGGCCTTGATCCGGAAGTGATTTTGTACAACCTCAGACCAAGGCATGTTTATGCCAATATGTAGTGTCCTGCTAAGCCGTTATATTAGCCTGCATTGCAAGAAACCTCGACGTCGTCGTGCTCGTTATTATATGAGACCAACAGAAGCCTTCTCCATTAGATGTCTATATGTTTTTACCATTGACGACATTTTCTTGTAATGTCACATGTCGATATTGCGATTGGTTGTTGGCAGCCGTGCAGCAGCGCTCTGTGGACTCAGATCCAGCGGTGAGTCGGGTGTTGTATCTGTGGTGTACGTGAACGCCTCTCGCTTCTCCTCCCTCAGGAGAATATGGCATTCATCTGCACACCTGCTTTCTTTTTGCAACGATTCCTGTCCAGATATTAGATATTATTTCACAATACGCGCAATCGTTGAAGCAACTCTTAGTAGGATGATTGGATGTTCGCGGTTACGGCAATTTATTGCACCGTCAATAATCGTCGCACCTCCATGACATTCTGCTGCAGGCCTGCGTCGTCAGCAGCGGCGGCGCCGGAGTCAGCCCGCAAGCATATACAGTGTTGTCGTGGGCCTAGGTCAATATTTATCATTCGGATCTTCTATTTTTGACATGTGCCTTCATCGTTCCCGTAATGTCCTCCACAACCAGCAACATATCGTATATAGTAACACTTATCTTATCCGAGATGGTGGAAGACTTTTGCTAAACATATATCCGGCTGTTTCTGGACTGACCACAAGAACTACCTTGGAAGCAAACCACCAGAACCAGCTTCTTCTCGAAGAGCGGGAAGAAATCGCGCCTCAGAAAGTTGTTGGAAAGTTGGAGGTTTCCATCATAATTCTCACTAATAAAGCCCAGCAAGACACATAGGCCATATCTGAACGTTTCACAAGATAGGGTCAGGTCGACAGGTGCCAGAGATAAATTATTGTCACCAGCACTAATTCACTTCGGTAGATGGGAACAGAACGAAATGTGCAGCAGAGCTCAGAGGTGGGAGCGAGATAGTACCTGGCGTGATAAGATGAAGCCAATGCTTGTTGGATATATATATATATATATATATATATATATATATATATATATATATATATATATATGGGCAAATGCAGCGAACGCTGCTAAGTCACAAGTGTGGCTTAAACTCTCCCAATCGAACGGTACTAGCTAAACAGGGTGTATTGAAAGGAGCTTAGGAAATTGTTACCGTTTCCGGATCATATGGAAAATTAATGATTGCCACACTTATTAGTGACGACCATGGTGAACAAATTCGTCATGAAGTCCGGTGTGCGTCAAGTATTTAGAGCATCTATCCCTCTTAAAATCGTATACATACGATATATTGTTGAGAGAATTGCTCTCCCAAGAAAAAACACCTTACAGACATTATATAATAATATTCATATAGTCCTCCTTGTTTATGAGTGTCCAGTCGCCGATATTTCCTCTGACATCAGCGAGAGTTGCTTACGCATTGATTGACAGTCCCTTTTTCCTATACGCTTTGAACGTGCCAACACGCATTTATACACACACCATATATATAATTTTATGTAATATTTCAAAGATCAGTATTTTTCACCAGCGGCAAATTTCGCCCCTCGACTATTACGCAGCGACCTGTGTTATCCGTTTGTTTTTTCGAGCTCCAGTGGCGGTGAATAACAAATAATGGCAGCAAATTGCCTAAACATGGCTCGTAGCTGCGATGTTCTGTATCACGTCGGTATACGCGTGTGCTTCAGTGCTCAGCAAAGACCGGGTAAAGGCCAGACTGGTGAGTGGCCCCCGCCTGGCAAACAGTGCTGAGTAAGGACGTTGCTTGTTGGCTGGCGCTTGATAATAAATAAGCTCACAGCCTCTCATCGTTCGCCTCGCTGTGGTCTCGCCTCCGCAGCAGCAGCAGCAGTCGTTGTTGTTGTTGTGGTTGTGGTGTTGGTGGTGATGTTGGTTGTGGCGGGGCGGAGGTCGTGGCATCACGGCTGATAGCTGCATCACCGAGCTACTCACAACACCTGAGCTCAGCGCGATTCAGATAATAGAGCTAAACCCCGAGCTCTCTCCTCTCTCTCTCTCCCCTCTATCTTCTATCTGCTCGTCTGCCATTGCATTCCTTGTATAGCCGGTGTTCGCCGCATTCGCTGCGTCTCAAGGCAATTTCGCGCCGGCAGAGGCGGAACTCAATGCGACGCACTCAGCCGTTGGAAATATCAGGCCCGGATCTCGCTGGCCAAGAATGCCTGCTGCACACATCGGCCAAACTCCACTCGATCTGACGCGATCCGACCCGACCTGGCGCGATCCGATACCACGTTCCGAGCGGATCGCAGCATATATATATATATATATATATAAGCGGGGCGTGCTACCGAGCGCACGTTCTGCTAGGCGAGCACAGTGAAACGTTTCAAGAAGTGCTTTCCGTGGGGGAGGACGGTGGCAGCGATTGAGTACGACAAGGGCCTGACGAAAACGAAGCCAGGACGAAGGAACAAGGTTAGGAGTGGTCCTTCGTCTGGATGGGGGGGGGGGGGCTGGATGTTGCTAGCCCGATGTTGCTTCTGCGTTGGTTGAACGCGCAACCTGCTTTTGCTGATGGGGATGCAAAGCGAGGGTGTCCTGCTTACGAATGCGGCAAGATAAAATTAAAATACGCTGCTGACTCATACGAGAAGAAGACAGGAGTGCGCCGGCGGGAGTCGTGCGGTCGTTCTTGATCAGATCGCGCACTATTTGATAGCCGGACGATTCCGCGCTGATCTGCTGAATCATTGGCCATTTTTGCGGCTGATCGATGTCGTGCCTACATAACAATGTTTATTCATTAATGATAACCGTACATCAGAAACATTGACTCGTATGGGCGTCGACTACAGTATCTTAATAATGATAATAATAATAATAATAATAACAGTATCGTAATCGTAATTATCGATCTGTATTATACATTACGCTAAAAGTATCGAGTAGCAGTGATTAGACAACGAGCCGGAGACAGAGACATTCTGCAATAGCATAGTGTCCCATCTGTGGTTAAAATCGCGGTTGCAATATTTGTTGTCTGCAGATTTCGTATATTCCGCTTTGGGACGTGAATGTGTCCCAGTTTGATTCGTAACTAGATATTTTAAACTGAGAAGGAGGATAATGCCACTCATTGATATTTAAGGCTGGCGATCGATAAAAAAGACAACACATCTGCTATAAGATGCGTAAGATGGCCCTATCCACAGGTTAGATTGACGAACAGCTTTTTTTAACGTTGGTTGAGCCAAACGATACAATTCATCTCGAAGTTAGGCATGCAAAGTAAATAGATATAACTGGCATTGCCTTACGATACACGACAGCGAGTACAATTCGAATCATTTAATACACAACACACATAATAATAATAATTAGCATTATTATTATGATATGTTACGAACACACCTATGTCAGTTTGACTCCTTAAATGAATACACGGATATGGCCGTTGTTTGGAGGTAGCCAGAGATGAACGGGAGACCGTGATGGGAGCCTGGCTGTCGTTGGCGATCCCCGCAGGGACGTGTTAAAAACACACGTGTCATGGAAAGAGCGGGTTCGCTGACTGGTTCGTTGCCACTCCTGAACGTGAATTTAGGTGTCGGACTGACAACCACGTCTCGTTAGGTGGCGCCAACCTTTCATTCATCCTTGTCCGTCGTTCCGTTTACTTTTCTACTCATAATATTATATATATATATATATGTATATATATATATATATATTTCGGCATCTTGATAACCCCGCCAAAGTTAAATATGTCTACGACAACCACGTTCATCACATTATATGTGAGCAATATATGAGCTATATATATATATATATCTATATTTGTCCGCACTTAGAATCCAACGAACTTCACTCATGGCAAGTACACTACAAAAATCAGATACGAACATTGTGTAGCAGCTGATTTGTTCAACCCTCTGCGCAAAAGCAATTTCACTGTCAGCTATCAACGACAACAGCAGTGGCGGCAGCAGTAGCATAGAGAGGTAACAACTTGTAAAAACATCGCCATTATTGATCAGGTCAGGCTCCATCCGATTTGGAACGAATGTACATATTCCGCTGATGATTTTGTCATTGTTCTCGGTTCATGTTCACCCTCATCGCCCTATTCATCCTATTGTAAAATGCAGTCAAACGCTTTTACGAGTGCTGCACAAACATCGCAAACACAACTCTTAGCGCGAAAGCTGCGGCGGATCTTGTCGTCAGGACACCTGACGCTTGGCCGTCGCCGCCCGCTCGACTGCGGCTCACTCGTCCTCGCGTTGCTACCGGAGGGGCCGAATCTCATGGCTGTTCGCGCACCAGATACATAATAATATCTTATTCAGGTTGGCCAGCGAACGCGGACCCGTTCGCCGGCGTTAATATTATACCTCATGAAGAATTAGAAATTATGCAAACGTGTGTAAGTATTCTCAGTGAGCGGCAGGCCCGAAGTGCTCGCGTGCGCTCCAGCTAGGCTACATGGCGCGACTCCGTCAACGGAGTAGGCTCGATGTGCACAGACGTAATTAGCACATAGTGCCCATGGCAACATTTGCCAGATTTAAATATCTTACAACGAGAGCAGAGCCCGGAGTGGAGGAAGCAGGGATAGACTGCTTGCGCAGATGGATACGACCACTCTGGATGCTCTGGAGATAGACGCCGGCCGACACGAACTCAAAAGGAAGCTCGCCGATACTATCGGCGTTGGGCACCGCTTGTGTTTGGCATCGACTCCGACGTTGGAGCTGGCGCAGGTAATAATAGACAGCCAACATCTGTATTTATTTGTTCGTAGAGACGCGAGGAAATTTAGTGGCTGTCCGAGAGTAAATTGACTACTAGAGGCCGAAAGCGCGCGTGCGGTGAGCACGCGGATGAAGAAAATAGCGAGAGAGATTACGGGAGCTAGGAAGAGATACAGAGAGGCCGCGCGATATCATGTTATGTCAATAGGAGTGTGCATACTTGGCCAGCAAAGCAAGGCAACAGGGTCGTGCTTGTAAAATGCCTGCAAACCAAAAGTAAATAAATAGTGACGTGGAAAAGTCGTAATAGCATCAGATAAGATTTGATCAGATGATGGGACAAAAGGCAACGATGCGCTTTCTGATCTGACAGATTATTATTATTATTATTATTATTCTTATTTTGTAGTAACAAGCCAAAAGAGCTCGATGATATGCCAGCAGCGAAACGGCTAGGCGACGTCTTATCTCAAGCAGCAACCTTCGCTACTGCTCTTCCTGTTGCTGTTTAGATAAGAACACATGTTCTTATTCTTAGTAGATTATATATCTATCTATCTACTATATAACAAGAAAATTAACGAAATGAATAACTTGTTCGAACAACTGCGGGCGTGCTCTCGCCCGAGATGATGTTGCGAAATAGTACAGGCAGAGTGTGACAAGTATGGCCTCGACTAATTTGCTAATGGGAGTGTCTACGGCGGCGCGTCGCACTACGAGGCAATCCAGCCGCCGTTGTCGTCGTCTCCTCCGTCGCTGTCTGTTGATATGCACAGCTATAGGCCGATCGTTAACGAACGACACGCACTCGAAGTACGTGCGCGCAAGCGATGCGTGTGCGTGTATTAGCGGCTGTGGATGCTACTGTCCCTGTGCTCAATCCGAGTTTAAACTTGATCATCAATCGATTAAAGCACTCTTAGCAAGACAGGGGTCACGATACAACCCTGCAATCGTGTAGTGATCAGCGGTAGACGTTGGTGGACTCGGGCTACGTTAGCTTGAGACGTCGGCCGAATACATACACACACACACACACAGTGGGTGTGCCTGATTGAATAAATGATTGAACCCAATCGATGAGGGGATGTTTTGTACCCTTGTGAGCTTGAGGTTCAGGTTAAGCTCACGCTAGTTCACAAGGTCCCTGCATCCTGGACGGCTGTGGACAACCCCAGCCTGTTGACTCCTTTGGTATTCTATACGTTGCGTTGAATTTGTTAGCGTTGAATTTGTTCTGTTTCGTTTTAAGCCGTTTGTTAGCGTGTTGAAACGGTCTTTTTGATCCTTCACTAGGGTTCGACTGTGTTCTTATTCCCTTATAGGCTCTCTCTCTCTCTCTCTCTTTCTCGCACTGTTTTTCCTGCATTCGCGCCGACACCTGTCGACACCAACACCACCGTAACCCGCGTACCCCACCGCTGCCCATTCAGCGTTCTCCACGAGCGGCTTTGACAATCGTCACGGGGTCAGAGTGTGGGCATCTCGTCCACGTTACTCTTCCGTCGTTATTCCGGTTGGGCCTTTCAATACTAAATACATTCGTGTCCACTATCGGGTGGGACAAGTGGCCAAACGACCGCTTTGCCGACAAAACTGGCTTTCCACCAATCAATAGTCCCTACTTGTGGCTCTCGTCTTCGACAACCCGCCATCCGAGCTGTGTCTCATCACGCCGTATCTTTCTCTCGCTCTCTCCCTTCCTCTATCTATGTATATATATATATATATATATGTGTGTGTTCGTGCACCCGAAGCGTATGGCAGAAGCGCGGGAAGTTATGGGTCCGCGGAGAGAACGGATGTGATGAGTCCGCCTGCGTTTGTTGGCTGCGATTTCGCCGATCGGTTTCATATCGACAACGATTGCATGATTACAGCGACGCCGGGGGTTGTCGTTGCTTGCCGCTCGGTTGCGCGCCTTTGCGCACACCCTCCCCCCCCCCAGCTGCTAAACCCCTGCGTCGGGTCCGGACTGGCCCGATAGGCGGCACTTGGTGGAGCCACTTCTACCGCCCTGGCGATTGATCCCGCCCGGCCCCGGCCTATCTCAATGACGGATTGTCGCTCACGAACGCTGCCGCATCATAGGCCAGCTCGGGCACCGCCGCCGCCGCCTCCTCCTCCTCCTCTGTTTGACGCAGGCAATAGGCCATAGCAACCCAGGGGAATCTGCGATCATTGGTTGTCGTCGGCGTCGCACATAACGGATACATAGAGCGATAGATAGTCCGACAGACACGGAGACCATGGCATAGAGCGCATGAGTGTGACGACTTCGGGGGCGGAACACAGAAGCTGCTGCGTCTCCTTGGGCCGGTTGAGCGGATATGCGCCGAGTGGGTGGCCAGATGAGAGAGATCGAGATGCACTTTCGGACAGGTCGCTAGCTGAGCCGTCGTTCGTTTTGGTGTTTTCGTTGTTATACGTCGTGGTTTGGCGCCCTGAATGGCTACGTCAGCTCATCCTCATATTGCGCTTCGGGACAGCTGAGTACGTCGTCCCAACACGGACTGAACGGGTGCATGCGATATCACAACAGTCGGTTGCGCTATGACTACGCGATGATTCAAGGTGATATCTTTTTGTTTTTTTTTTTGGAGAGGAGAAGATGTCCTTCAGACTCACGGACGGACATCACTAGAGATATTCTAAGCTTTACATCGAAGGTTGGCCGATCCTGTGTAGGGTGATACCTTCGAGTTGATATCTAGTTTGGTCCCGCTGGGGAGAGCGATGGACAAATTTGGGCGTTGGTAGTTAAAGAGCTGGATCAGAATCTTCGATTAGCGATTATTGACATTTTGTAGTATATACAGATATATATATATACACTTAGATAAATCAGACAGCGTAGTTATGTATGCGTTGTGAGCACATTAGCACCGAGTACATATTGCTGTGTGACTTTGTACAAGGGATTATCGCGGACCGAAATCCAGGCAACCGTCATTACGCAACCGTCTAGCGTTTGCCCCGCTGACTCGTAATGTTTGCAATATTTGTATTCGCACCTACAACGTGAACCAGAGACAAACAGTAAGCCGTCCACGCCACTTTTCCCGCCTCGTCATCAATATGGCAACGGATAAACCCTTGCAAATTTTCATTTTCGCCATCCGGGACCTCCAGGAAACACCCTCCTGTTTTGCCCAACGGCACAGTGAAAGCTGGCACGAGCATCGTCCGTTCGCATGTCATGCTCGTGTACACACGATACTGCCTCCGCTCTGGGTCTCCGTGCTCGAATGTGTGGGTCTGGTCTGGGAGACGAGCACAAGGGTTACGGAACTGGCCGTCATCCCTGGTCGAAGTGCGTGCGTATCTCCTAAATTGCAGCAATATAATGATAAGCGGCCTGTCCTGCTGACTAGTACGTGAATAGCAGTGCGATGCTAACGGCAGGAAGAGGGACTCTAACCTCTGCCTATAACCACATCGCACGCGATGAGCGGAACCCAGTCGACTCGGATCGCGCTGCGTTCGCTGGTGGGGTACGGCAGGAGTACGAACAAGATAATGAACGTCCTCGTTGCGATCATTGTTTTGCCTAGCTGGGAGCGCTTTCAACAGTGGAGCCCAGATCGCTCTGAGCGGGAGCCTTTTTCCCTCGGACTGGATATCCTGTACCGGCCCTGGCCGTGGCACACCTCTGTCGCCGGTTTCGCGGTTAGGGCCAGGCTACCCGGCCCTACCACCATATAGCTACAATACATATTAGAGCTGTCAGTAGCACGAGCCATAAAGCTCCCGTGCGGAGACCCCAGGGGCTATTTATATGCAGGCGCAGTTCGCCGTCGGCACACGTGCCCTTATCCGTATGAACGGAAAACGAACCGTTCGGGAACATGGCTCTCTTCGTACCGACATCCCTGCGCGGAAGTTTCTGACCCCGTGCGGTGCCAGCGGTACAGCACGAGGATCGGCAGTGGGAGATGAGTGTCGAATGCATCTCGATCGCCTACGTGGATTTATGCTGGGATAGGATAGATGTGAGTGGGAGTCGCTCACGGTGCCATAGAATTGTGTTGGCCGCATATATATATATATATATATATATAGTAAACTGACTCACAAAGCTACTCAGTTCTAAGTAAAGTTTGCCTTTATCTATTACAAATGCTTCTTTCTGCCAGCGTCCATCTTGCCCACTAGAATATCGGGTACAAAAATCCCATTCCTCTGCTCCAGTTATCCGGTTGGCCCGTTTGAATGTTCTGCTGCTATGGTGCTTAAGGGCTCCGTCTTATGAAGCAATGCCGAACGCAGTTCCGTGGACGTTAAATGTTTAAGGCTGAGAGTCACCCCGGGAAAGAAACTTAGTAATAAGGGTAACTTATTGTAGTTATCCCGTCACGCTTTCCCAACTTAAAACCTACGCGTGGCGTTCATATCGCACCCAGCCTAACCCACACCGTAGTTCAGGTAGAGGCTTGTTCGAATCATCGAAATCGACAATATTGTCTACCACGGTTTTTTACCTCGCTTGGAGGAACATCAGGAAAGGTTATGTAATCAAACCCAAGGCATTAATTACCTCGGACCGAAAAGATTAAGTTCCTGTTTGAGTGAACAATATCGAATATCCTAAATCAATCAACAATTATGGATCGAACGAATGAAATAATCAAGACTATACCAATACCTTCTGCAACGCCTGTGTATGTGAATGCATAATACATATATAGATTATATATATATATACATACATGTCATTCATGAATAGTTTCCATATTGCATCATCATACCCTTCTGAGAAAAGTCCCAGTGAGCCTAAATAATCTAGAATCAAATTCATCTTCAATATTTAAATAACGGTGCCGGAACCAAACGGCTACAGCTACTCGATATGCATATCAGCCATCTGATCCCAGCAGCAATTGGATAGCCCACGCTATTCCGTATCGGCTTCGGTTTTCTCTGGCGCGTTCTCGTCTGAACGTCCACTTGTTGCTTATTCGCAGTGATCTGCCCTTCATCACAGCTGCCCCCAAAACTTATTTAGAAAATTCTTTCCTCTCTCGTAGTTTTCCAAAGGGCACCTGTCCAGAGTGGATTTTGATGGTTGAAAGAGTCGGCTGGCAGCTGCGTCACTGAGTTTCGGGACAAGGCCGAGTTACCAGGCGAAATGTCGGTTCTGCAATCGCTCACGGCGGTTACTGTGTGAAAACAAATTCCTACCCACACAATTAGCGCACATTGGTGACTGTTATCCAAATATGACAAAAATATAATCAAAATCAAGCTATTGAGTCATTCGAGAGAGAGATTTTCCCCACATCGGTTATATGATGTTCGTAAACGTATAAAACTTGCGTCAGAGTCAAGGACAAGGAAATGCAAGGCGAACTCCAACGCAAATGGCTACAGGCTATATTTAAATGGGTTTCAGATCATCGTTGACTAAACGCTGATGAACTGGGCAATCGACAAACATGATCAACAGCGCAGACAACAACAATAATAATAATAATAATCATAAGAAGAATCACGGACAGTAATGGGACGAACGAGTGACAAGGCTGGATGATCGCGTAAGACAAATTACATTTCCTTCTCATATAACAAACTAGCCAACAACACTGCCCTGCAATTCATCTAGGATTTGTGACACTCCTCGCAGCTCGGAAAGCCGCCAGCAGCCAACTAAATCGAGCACGACTGACGCGAAACATAGATTTCTACCCGGAACGTCGGAACTCGACCACAAGAAAGGCAACCAGTTGTGAGTCGACGCCGCACTGGCACGCGCAGCCAGCCACTTACTGCCGCCGCTCAGCGAGATCGTCAATGCTTCGGGATAGCTAGCGCCGATGTTCCTTAACACCACCGGAAGGAACTTTGCTCGCCATCTCATTTTGTCTAACGTGTTTCTAGCCGCTTCCTGGATAGCCCTTCCATCGTCCTCGTCGCAATCGGCGTCGTCACCCGTTACAGGACAGTGGACAACATGAGTTGACTCGAATCCTCCTTCGCACGAGAAGGATTGCCACCCATTCGCCCGCTGTTGCCGATGATACTGATTCGCGGTTCGATTGCATTGGGTGTACCCGCACTGAGGCAAGCACTCGATTCGGCTCGGCGATTCCCTTGCTTTCGCAGGCACCAAGCATCGTCTTGCTGCTCTCCCCTCTCCAGGCCCTTGCCAATGCCCTTACCACGGTTTTCCGGGAAGCGAGACGCTGTAATCCCTCTTCGACAAGGGGACTGGCGGGTGGCCGTAAGCCGAGCCGCCCGAAGGCCCCGGCGCCTAACCGCCAAATACTACCGGTGCTGGTCGCGAATGAGAATCGGACGACAGATCCCGTGTGCAGGGCAATAGATCCCTGTTTATTTGCTTACCCGTGACGCGCAACCAGAAAAGACGGACGTAGCGTCGGACGAGGACGGCACGGCCACGCCGCAAGGTTCACTCGTCTTTCTCGCCTTCGAGGAGCGACGGCCGGGGAGGCGCAACGGACGAACGAAGATATATACAGCACGGGCAGGGGTGACTTGGGCCACACTGTGGTGGCGGGTCCCGGCGATCACTCCGCCCGTCCGAATGCTCACAGAAGCAAAAGAAAGCACGTTTCAGGGATTAGTGGACCTCGCCGATATTACGCCACGTTGGCGTTTGGATATCATGGCTGATGTAAACGGTATAGCTATACAGCGCCTGTCAGTGGCCGGCCATTAGGCTCGAGCGACATTGTATTCGCATGTGACAGTTCGAAGTGGAATAGCTCGGAGGGACGGCGAGGCCAGATCTCCAATGTGCTCCAATGTATCCTGTGGAACGAGCCCACGTCGCATACACCATATTTATCTGGTGGCCGAAACAAGCGCAATGAAACAATCAACGATGGATGTTGAGAATAGCCTAAAGGTGTAGGTGAATGCTGTGACATCCGCCGGGCGGAAGAGCCAACACAGCCTGTGTGTTCGCTCGCACAACCAGTCTGCATTTATTCTACATTGACATCAAGGTGTAACGATACGTTCGTGGCTATCGACAGATGCCGAAATTTTGACAGACGAAATTGACGTCGTAACTCTCGGTCTAAGCGTATGTACATCGGAACGAGTACATCGTTCTTATCTCGACGGGGTCCGCTGCTCGTGAAACCAGTAGCACATTATCCATGGAAATCGAATATTATATGTAGATATCGAATCGTCGGGCAAATCGGTACGATTAGCGGTGAGCTATAACATTTGACGAGATCCAAACCCCTATCCACTGCCACGAATTCGCCATTCATTCTAAACTCTACTCACTCGATGCAGGAACACATACAGTGACGATTCATTGTTTAATTCAATGTTTTCTAAGTGATAAAACATTCTCCACATATTCTCAAAGTATAACATACCTCTTCTTCGCCGAATAACATTATACACGTGCGCACTGCGACAAAATGATTCAAGCCCAACCCCGCTTATTTCTCGAACTTTTCCCCTCTCATCCGTAAGTAGTGATGCAGTTTCGCTTTCAGTCATTCAAAGGTCATCACATTTCAAGAATATTCCACGAGTATTTGATTATCCAACTAGACATTCTGGTCTCGCGGCCAACTTAGTGAAGATGAGAAAGAAAATCATTTTCAACCTCAATGAAGAAAGCAAGTCAAGATCGGGAAGCGCGCGAATTTTGAAAAGAAGCAGAAAAATGATTTCGAATATTCTTAAAGAACCTGAATGATACGGGGACCGAGAAGGCGCCAAGCCGACGAGCGGCAGTAAGTGCGCGTGAGAAACGCTTTCTCCTCCGAGGAGTCTCCAACAGATTTTTGACTTGGCGCGAAATTGCAGCCGGGACTCGAGTCGAAACGAACGTCCGAAACGTGCAAAGATGTCTTCAGGCATTAGAACATCTTGTACATATAGAAAACTCAAACGAAAACCTTCTTTAACATTGAAATACAGATCCAAGATTGGGCTTGTGAGCAAATTTCGTTTGTTTTTGATCAAAACCTCATATGTAAAAAAAAAATTATGAATCTATGCCCAATCGATTAATTTCTGTTCTGGAGAACGGCGGTGACCCCACAAAATACTCAGTTTGTAGGAGAACGATGTTCGAATTCAGTTGTGTTCGACAACCACCAACTGGGCTGTCGTTGTGTCGCACCCTCAAAGCGACAATTTCCGATATTAAACGTCTGCATCTGAGTTAGATAGCCAAATATTCGTGGAATATTCTTGAAATGTGATGGCTTGAATGACTGAAGGTGAAACCGCATTACCACTTACGGTTGAGAAAATAAGTGAGAGGGAAAAAAAAAAAGTCAGAGAAAACTGGCAAAGCTGCATCTCGAGTTTGAAAAGGCCAAGCCTTAGAGCTTTTCGAGCGGGAGGGGAGAGGCGTCTCGGATGGAAAATCAATGTAAAATATATGGGATAAATTATATTGACCAAAGTGAAGCTGGTCAAACCCTTATCACAACCCTTATCTGGTATGGATGCGCTAAGGGAGATAACGACTGCTGTTAGGGACACCCTACCTCCAGGGACCTTACTTTTGAGGGTTCTTAAATATCCCACTGACCACGACATGTAAATATAATTCTTATCTCACATTGGTAATAACTATTCTATGCCAATGTATAGAGTATGAAGTCATGTTTGAAGTATTTATTTATCAATTTGTTGAATCGTGACATATGCCCGCAAATAGCTAGCTCCATCTAGCTATTGCCAATCAGGCAAAAAGCTCATTAAGGCCGCAGGATGCGTCTAGCTGTACTGTACTGAATGCAATTCGGTAAATATCGAAAAGTCTAAAAATAGCTCAATGGCAACACACGGCACACAAACCCCAATACACAGGTTTCACTATGCTGCTTGTTTCATTTTGCTCAGGTGACCATTCCAGAGACGGAGCTGGCGTTTGCATGCGGGAGCTTTCCGTCTGGCTCGATCGGTCTCTTCGCCTCGACTTGTTATCGTATGCCACGAGCTTCATACGTACAGGCTTGAAACCGGATAGACGTGCTCGGCACGCAGCAGCAGGGCCTTTGTCGGCGAGTGCTTTTGATGTCCTGCTTCGTCTGCATTGATGAAGCTATGCGGGAGCTTGGCAAGCAACAAAGTATGAAGGTGCTTGAAAGGGCAGGCGGGGGCGGCGATATGACGCTCTGAATCGTCACGAGATGACATGGAAGGGCAGCTACAAGAATCTGTGGCGTGTTTCTGCCTTGTAAATATCGAAGGAGGACATTTATTGGGTATATTTGTGATTGAATCAATAAAGGATGATGTCAATGCTGTCGGACACGCCCAGCCTAGTTTCACTTGTTTATGCCATGAGCACATCCCTGGCGCAATATGCTCAAATGGCATGTAGCCGCGCCACATTCCACCTAACCCAATCCTTCTACGATCGTTAACCTATGACGTTCAGCTTGGACCGGTCGGTTCGACCCGAGCAAGCATCTTTGTTCTTAAGTTGAGTTAAAAATGTTGCAAGATCTCGCCACTGCGATTTTTTCCATTGTAACTATCTCGTCCTTGTAGTTCCTTCAATATTCTGTCGTATTTCAGTTAACATGCGGCATTGTTGTTGTCATGTCTTTACCTTGCTTGCAGCCGTTAGCGCATTGCACTGTATCGGCTGTTTGATCGCCCTGCCCTGCCTAATCTGTGGTTACTCAATCACCCTGATGGCAATGGTGGTTGTGGTATAACATATATATATATATATATATATATATATCTCGCATTAAAAAATTGCAGTTCCTTCAATAAACCAATAAATCTTTGCAGTTACATTGCACCAGTGGCACCAGTCTGTCGTCTGCAAATACAACTCTTAATCTGTTACTGTAGTGGAAGTTAGCCAAGTTCCCAATGGCGGTTATCCCGTCATCTCCAGGTGAACTGCGCCCAACCTCCGATATTCCCAATGAATTCTCAAGCAATTTTCATTGATACTCTAAACACATTCTAAATGGCCTTAAAAATGGCCATATTTACCCCCCCCCCCCCCTGCCGAAATAACGAGAAACATCGTATTTTTCGGAAATCCAATTTTATGCCTATTGTGTAGAGCTAAATAACGAAGCAGTTTCTGCATTTGAATGTTGCAGTTGCACACAACTAATTAAGCAAAATTAATTACTCTTATACGAGATCTAAATGAAGTTGTCCCAACCAGGGCACAAACCTTTTGCAGATAATCTCAAACTATACATGACTCTGTGAGCAGACATGACCAACGTAACAAGCATCATTAATTATGAAACTGCAATTAATGATGTCGTAAAACGGTTCAAAGAAAACTCGATGCTCATTTAACTGTGGTTGAATGTGCGATGCTCCGTGCCACAGGATACACCACGAACCTGGGCTCCGTGTAGCCCTGTTAGTAACATAACATAACATTTGTGGTTTATTTCCGGAACTGCAATTTTACAATGCTTAAGTTCTCGATTAAAAAATAGGGTAAAAGTAAGAGTGTATTATCACCAAATTGTTCATGCAATTACGATTTCACAATTATAATCGATTATTCTGTCAACAGATATATACATTCACTCAAATTATTTACAATTCACAGTATTCAGGTTATTTAAGTAGAAAGCTGAATGATTTTGACAGATTTTAGTTCGATTTAACATGTAGCTTGTGCTGTTGGAAGCGGTGACTTTATGATTCCACATCCCCCCGCATTGCCTCAACGCTGCCCCGTTGGACAAACAAATCTGCCAGCTCTATTTGTAATTGAATTTTTATCTATAGCGTACAAGCAACACTTTAGCGTGATCATCGACTAGGTCTCTGATGTAATTTTGCAGCAAAAATCGAACGTCTTAAAACAACAATTATAACAGCGATTTTCTAAGCGAGCGAAACACAGTGGCATTAGGTCTGTACGAAGATTTACTGTAAACAAAGCAGCGCGTCGAACAAGCTGGCTCACTGTTTCTGGCTTCTTGCCTTAATCCTAGATCGTACTCCGCGAACGGGTCTCCAATAACATCCTTGTCCCAAAAACACTTAAAACAACCAAATACAACCCTTGACACGAACGAGATTTTACACTCAAGGAAGATGGGGGGGAGAGAGAATTTCATGAGGAAAATGCAGAATTCTTGCAACAGGAGAACTTATGGCGGATCATCGTAGACATTCTAAAGGGAAGGAACGAACAGCTGTGCCGTACGCGTCATCACTTCCAATGAGAGTAACGTTGAAGCACCGCCCGAACCCGCGCCACCTCCCGCGACAGAGGTCACTTTCTCCGAGCACATTGTGCTTACTTCATAGAACAATGAACCCTGAACTACATATGTGTCTGTGATTGTAATTGCATACAAATAATAGCATAAGTAAGTGTTACATGTATGGGCGTCCATTAGCGGTCGCCCTTTCAGTGAAGGTATACACGAATTGAATTACGTTCATTTCAATAGATGCTTTCCGTTGAAATTTCATCATCTACTACATATTATAGCCGCTGATCAAGAAGCGGAATCGGTTCAATCACTGATTAACGGGCATAATTTTCCAGCTAGTGTCGACCGGAGGCCAGGCGAGCTTTAACCTCGCACGGTTGTCGGAAACAGAAGCCGAGTGTCGTCAAAAGAAGCAGGGAGGGAATCTAGTGGGCTATTTTCAACGTTCAACAACAGGCGCAGAATTTGGGCAGCGGCGGTGGCTTTGGAAGCTTCCAGTGATGGTAAAAACAGTTTGTTTTTCTGGTCGACGACGATCGATATAGAGCAGGCAGGTACGTGAATTTGTCTTGGAACGCCTGGGAGATTGCTTCAGCTATCCTCGACCTAGTGGTAGCAGTAGTAGTAATTAGCAAGCCTATATAGTATTATAATTAACCTGCCATTGTTGTTTGTCAATCCGAAACAAAAATACGATGTTTCATACCTAAACTACGGCCTTGCACAGCGCTTCTATGATACCCGCGAGCTAATGAAGCACATATTCTTCAAGTTTAAGTTTCTTTTGTCCAACAAACTATTTTGCATGTCGAACAAGTTGTTTATCATCGAAGTTCAAGATAGCACATGACCTATGCGGAATTCGTTCGGCAGTTGCGTATTGGCAACCATCTCATTCCCAACCTTCCCAAAACAGCCGATAATCTAGATCTAATCGGGATCTAGAGGGCCAAGAACTGCGATACGATATCTAGCCCTGTCATAGAAGAAGTGAATACTAACCCATTTCAACGGTGTTGCAATGGTTAATGCTCAGCTGACATTTAGTAGTGCTTGCAGTGGTAGCTAAGCCCCCAGGCCCTCTAAAATGATCTTTTAGATACCCGTTTCTTCCCGTAAATCTCGCACTTATTTCTTCATAACCACTTGAAGCATTCGTAGTCGCACCCAATACTTTCATATATATATATATATAATCTTTCTCGACGTTATTGGCGCCTCCTCTTGTGACTTCCCATTTACCCGTGTTCCTCGCTTTTTTGTCGTCCATGCATGTGCGTATATGCACTCGCAGGCGTGTATGTGGCAAGCACAATTAATAGCAATTAAAAGTTGTTCAGAGACTTGCTGTGCCTTGTACTTGAGAATCCGCAACATCTCCCAAGCATTTCCCCCTTGTCGCCCAAGCCGTTCCCCGCCATTGCCAGCCACTGCTGGTGAGCCCCGTTTCAGAACTCCGCCGTCTCCAAGTCAGCCGCCCGCGTGCCAGCTACATCCCGGCAACACGAAGCCCACGCCCTTTGACTGCGAAGTCCAGAAGACTGCTCTTTCACGTATGCTCCCTTCTGCTCACGCTCTATAGTTCCGAGTCTTAATGAGGAGTGCGCCGCAGTGAGTCGATTCGTCGACTCTCGCACACGCTGCCTATCGCTGGAACCTTAACCGAGGGTACTTCCGTTCCCGGCCGCGACCCTTCGTAATCCCGCGCGCGGAGCGTCTCCATAACAGCCCTTCGCAAAGCTACTCTTACGAAGTCAGCACTCGGGGGCCGGCGAGCGCGAAGTGCTTCAAATTAGACAGACTGAGGGAGGCTATAATTGTGAGTCCCAGCATGGCGACTGCCAGCGGCGACGTGAAACAGAGCAACACGTGTGCGTACAGCTGAGACCAAGAAGGAAAGTAAGAAGCCAGCGAGCGGTTTGGAGCTCTGCAGCCGGCAAGTTGCATAGCGAGTTATCCTAGTGGCAGTAGTTGAACTCGTCTCAGAATCTGTACTCAGCTGTCAGCTGCGCAGAGACTTCGTAGATAAGGACAGATGCCAGTCGCTGCTGAGCTTCTCGTTGCTGTTGTCGTCGCGAGACGGAGTCGTGGATCTCTTGTCGCCGCTAACATATCGCCGGTAAAAGACGTCCATTTAATTACGTGACGTGTACGCTTCATCGGACGAGAGGTGGGCAGAAGAGACGGGAAATGAAAGCAAGGCCAATGGAGCGAAGGCTGGTAAACGAAGAAGTCAAATGAGTGTTCTCGATGGGGCCCGCCGAAGGCGGACAGGCCCGGACTTCTGAAGTCATCGAGGCTCGCCGGAGGACTGACAAGATACCACGCGTCGCCATGCGATAGCAAGGAGTTGTCGCGGCAGTGTAGCAGGGCAAGAGGGCCCTCCTTCGGTCCGTTGTTCGTTCCGGCTAGAGGCCTGCATTGGCAGCCAACTCCGGCTGATCCTCGCCTTGTCCTTCGTCCGTTGACTGCTACCGCCGTTGCGGCTGTCGTCGGCGGCGCCACCCTCCGCTCCCTGTCTCCTGATAGCAAACAGATCGCGCTGCTGAGAGCCGAGACTGATCGCACAGCAGCAATAGTTAGCCTAGGACATGAGGGATATCGGCGCCAGCCAGAAAGCGACGCAAAGACAAGAAGGAAGGAAAAGTGACGCGACGGATCTGCCGGGGGCAGAGCAAGGCGAAAGCGAGCGAGGGGGCTTATCTTATCATCGGGGAGGGAAGAAGGCTGCTCAACTGATTAACGGCGAGGGCCTAAGGTCAGAGCACAGGGCGGAAGGGACATACAGAGAGAAAGCAGGGGAGAGAGAGAGAGAGAGGAACAGCGGAGAAAAGCGGACAATGAAAGGATGGAAAATCCGAGAAGCCATTGTAAAAGTTCGCCGGCTACGCAACTACGACGGAGATAATCTAACGCCCGTTTAAAAGCTAGCCGTAGCCAGCAAACATGGCAGAGCGATGCGATGAGGGCCGACGTCCGAAATCGTTTTTTCTCTCTCTCTCTCTCGCTGTTGGACAACGCCGACGATCAGCAGGAGAACGGACGGAGGAGTAAAGTGGACAAGTGAAGGTTGACAATAGGTCCGGAGGTCAACGAGTAGCTGACCACTGATCCATCTGTGGACAGGCCGAACTGGCCAGAGGTGATGCGCTCACGTTGACACAATGCTATAGGCTTTGGTGAACAAGGACAGGATTCAAGGTAGAAGGCGGATAAAAGAGCTGGGCCTGGATGAACACGTATGCGAGGTTGGGCGCACGCTAGCTACATGTCTAGACATGTGCAGAGGACAGTACGCACGCTTTGTCTTACGTTTTGCGACGCTTACAGCTCTTGTGCTGTGGTCCTTAAAAATGTCCAATGTCGGTATGGAGCAACGCTATCCTAAGTATTCTATCGCAGTTCGGCCCTCGCCTAGCAGTCCTAGAGTGGATGATCTTTAGGCGTGGCGCTTCCCAAAACCTGCAGGCTTGAGTGAAGCTCTAGCCGATGTTGAGTGCTTGAACAAGGAAGGATGTCTCAGTTTCGTCCACTATTCAGTTAATTCATTCATTTATTAATAAATCAATTGATTGAAAACATGTGTTTAATACTGGAATCGATATACTTGCAGTATGCGATGAAACAGCCTTAAATGAATTAAGTTTTCCTTACGCATATGCGCTTGTTAGAGCCCTATTGAATACATGCGTTTAGTGCCTAGGTCTATTATTACTATAAGTCAATATTAAAAAAATCATGTTCATGAAATCACTCTGTTATTTTAGATTGACCTCCCTAATGATGAAAATAGAATTCACGCTTGACGAAGATGAGCAACGGATAGATTCCTACTCTCGCCTACTCAAACGAATCTGATTAAGAAGCTTTGTATTTGCAGAACTGCATCATACATAAACGCCAAACGTGACGCTCTGACCTTAAAGCCTTTCCAACGACTTGAGCCATAGAGGTCAGTACAGTGACTCCGTTCAGCGCCTTACTGCGGGAACCGTTTTCCATAAAGTGTAGAGCCACGATCTTAGATACAGATTGATGGTCCCTTAGGAACGGTGTTACGCATTTTATGACTTGATCCAGGATTATCAACGATAGCAAGTTTGTTCACTGGCGTCCTTCTGCGAGTAAGAGCCAATCCGAGACAATTACAGCAAGGCTGATCCTCAGCCCTTTATGTTGTAATCTATAGCCTGTTGGACAATGGATATTCTCTATTTCGATGTATTGTCCATTTCGACGTGTAATCATTGATACGATAATTTTCTTTCTGATTAGCCAAACTGGCTTAATTTAACTTATATATTTGGTATATGCGGTATGTTGTACTAACTTGTGGAAAATTTTGAATTATTTTCAAATTCGTTTGTGACTCCAAACACAACCGTAAACCACACTTCTATTTGAAATGTGTAATCCACCTGCACCAAGGAACTTACGCTTGCTTCCAGCTTGCTCCTGATTAAAATTCTCCATACATAGATCTTGTGTGTGTTATCAAGGGCAGCGTTAGGGTTCTGTACCATCGATCATTACGAACACCTAATTTGATTAATCCACGAGATTAGATCGCAGAAGGTTTATATAGCACCTCATAATACCCTTATCGTCAAATGTGTTACTTTCTCTACCTATCTCAATCGCGTTTATTTTTGTTGGTTGTTTTATAAACGTTTTTTATCCACATGCACCGAGGACGATTGTGTGTTCGATACAAATGCGGCCCTGCATAATCTCCCGTCCCTGGCACGATTACTAGCCATACGGGTGAAATCGTTGGGCTTGTACACCAAATTGTAAATCAATTTCGAGAGAGGAATGTGTTCTCTCGAAGGGCTCTCTTAACGAAAAAACAATTTTATCCGTACACGACGCGCATATGCCACAATATTTTGTCGTCGCACACAGGAGCAGAGGTCGCCCCGAGGCCAGCATCACTTTGGGCGCGCAACGGACACAAGGTGAAAAACGCGCAGATGCATATATACGTACATATGTAAGCATAAAGTTGGCGCTAATACAGACAACAGCATAATAGCCATAGAGTCATGGTGGGCCCACCATTCGTCGCCTGCTTGCGTTGGCATAATGCGATCGACCGTTTGGCCACGTTGCTATTTCAGCTCGAACAGACACACCACGCGCACAGTCATACACAGTATGATAGGCACATGCAGGCAGTCGCTCCGTGACCGCGCTCGGACGCGCGAGCCCGTGTGTGCGGGCGCTCGTGCCTCTGTGGAATTCTGTCGAATCCGGGAATACGTTCGAATGGATCAACTGAATCCAGCCTCGGATGGATTTTTGAGGAATGCGCCATGCACCACCCGACATCGGCCAGGCATCGCCGCATCGCGATGACAAAGGACCTCGGCCGCCCCCTCGGGGGCGTCGCCTTCGTATAGCGGCCTATCTGAGTTGGAAGCCTCTTCCGCATCATGAGGGGCCAACGTGGGAAGGTCGGCGTGAGTTTCCGTATTCCCTGTCACCATCACGCGCGCAAAGGGGACTGGGAACGTTGGGGCACGATCTGACCGAGGGGGAGAGAGGCAGCAGTACAGTCTTGCGCTTTCTTTTCTGACATTGCGTCCTGCCATCCTCGCGCGGCAGGCGTTCTAGGCCGTGGCGGGGGCGGCGGGGGCGGCGGCTCGCAGCACTATTTGGGGTTATTAGAAATTCCACTGCGTCGTTCGAGCGGGCGCCGCTCGAGCGACAGCCGGCCGCTCCAAGTGGGTAAGCGAGTAATAGTAATAGTAGTAGTAAGTGAGTGCACACGTTCCTCGGCGAGAGCACTGAGCTTCTGTGATGTGTGCTTCCACCACTCGTGGACCGCTAGACTTCCTCGAGCTTCGGGCCGCGCTCCGTTCTAGCAGTCGGGAGCAGGATGAGTAGAAACGATCCTTTGCTGGCCTTTGCCCCGAGACACTCCCGACCCTCGAAGAGTAAGAAATCGCGCGAGAGAGAAAGGAGAGATACCCAGCATCCCCAATGCCCGATTGCAGGGCCAGACCATGAGCTTAGTCCTAGCTGCCGTTAGCCACCTTGGTTAGCTCCGCTTCCGTTCTCGTCCCCACGCTCACGCGCATTTCGTTCCTCAAGCATTTCCCCGACCCCAGCACTGAAGGCAAGATGATCCTTCAGCATGATTCTCGTCATCCATCTTAAACTTCCTCCGGCAGAGGCGGCGGCCACGGCGGCTGGTTTCCGAAGTGGCTCACGTGTGCGGCGAACTCCAGCAACTCACTAAGCGACGATACGATGAGAATGAAGGAGCAGAATGAAGGTCGACAGTTGACTCCCAGTACGGCAGCACCCCCAACAAACCCCTGCCGTCTCCGGCTTCCCAATTCCTCCACATCCTCCGATGGCCCCTTTGAGTTCCGCGACTTCGTTCACTGGTGCCGGCATCGTACTGCTGTCGTGTCTTCACTGCGTCACCACACGCTGCATACAATTTCATTGGCACACAGACACACACACACACTCCGTATACGTTATTCAATGACGCATAAACGTGCATACCGATAGATGTACAGCTGCAGCTCATACTCGGGTCGACTTAACCTAGTCGCCAGACAAGCATATCACCGGCTTCCTTTAGGATCCCGTGGAGATACGCCCTCCGCCCAGCCAGCCAGCCAGCCTCGACCCGGTTCCGGACAATCGTCGCCGACAGCGGTCGGACTGCGCCACACAGGGAAACGAACGACTATGCATGACGATATGGCTAAGTGTGACAGAACCCCGATCTGCTTCCTCGTCTTCGCTTCAACGCCACCACTCCGCCCCTTCAGCCTGCTCCTATGTTAAGCCTCGCCGCTCTAAGCGCACTTCCCACACGCCTCTGTGGGTCGTCCAGTCTCTGGCCAGCGGGGCCGGGGCCTCTTCATCATATTTCACAGAGGTCAAATTTAATTTGATCTTCTCATATTAACCGCGACGTCAGCTTTCGTGCGGGTCTCGCCCCGGGCCAAGTTAGTGACACGGCACACCACAGTTCCTGCAGGACTGTAGTGGTTGGCAGGAAGCCCCCTGTCGCCTGACCGTCCTTGCGAGCCGTGGTCACAGCTGCCCGGCCCTGCTGCGCCTAACCCCTTCAACTGAGCATCGACATGGGACTGAAGGGCGAAAAGCGCTGTATGCTATTCTCATCTCGCCTACGGCAGGTACCTAAGCGTGGGGAAGGCCGGGCCAAATGAGATTCGCTTTTGCTGGCTGCGGCAGCTACGACTCGTAAATACCTGCCACGTAAAGGCAGCCTTTTCTTTTCTTTTCCTTAGCACGCCACCACTGCTGCGATCTATGTTCTCGTTCGCTGAGTGCACCGTATATTCGTTCCAATTTGACGTCATTTTTTTCTATCCATTCGAGTATTCAGGGAAAATATAATTATGTTTATAATTACGACGGATCTACTAGATGATAAGTAGGTGGCGGACTATATTCTATTCTAGTATAATAAACTGGTTGGGCCAACAAAGGTGTTATGCATATGATAAAGCACTGAACAATATAAATAGCAAGCCAAGGAGGAAGTGAGACAGATTTTAATTGCTATAATTTTGGTGGTGGCAACAACTTATTAATTAGGTTGCGGGCATTGAATAGAGAAGAGTTTATGGAAAAGCGATTGTATTCAGTATGCCTTCGGTAGATTTATCTGAAACAGATTTCTCCAATTTTACACAGCCAACGTAATATAGTTTCGGTACAGTTTCTACAGCGGTGTGTATAAACTTAAGACATCCCTATATTTCAACAAATCGTTACAAAGAATACACATTTGAGGCAGTTATTCTGTATCAGATTAATGTACGTGTCAAATAACATACGTACCACAAAGAACAGCGCATACGACGGCGCAAACAACAATGCAATGCGTCATTTTTCGGGTGTGCAAAATTATAAGTTACCCTCAGTTATGAAGTGTTTTCACTGGCTTAATTCTAGCTTTCTTGCGCTAATTAGTACCGTGTGGTACGCCTTCGCTAATTATAACGTTAAAGATTCGGTTTGGCATGCAATCAACGATATTTAGCAGAATCTGGGCGCCGACCCCTTCCCAGACCTTCAACAACGCCTCTTTTAGTGCTTCCACAGATGTATGCTGCTGATTCGACGCATATACTCGTCGGACAAGAATGCCTAAAAGGTTTTCCATCGGGTTGAGATCCGGCGAACACGCTGGTCACTCTAGGATTTTAACTTTGTACCGTCCTAACCGCTCACGTGTACTCGCGCTGACATGAATTGTTGGAAAATAATTAGCAGTCGATGAAATCTGGCCTAAGCTGTAGTAGATTGTCGATCAACATCGGCTGATAGTCCTAGCTATTCATTCGAGATGAAACGAAAGCGAGCGCGAGTTTGCCAAGCTCCCCAAACCATAAAGCACGCTCCGCCGAAATTGCGCCTCGAGAAGTACCGCGACTCTTTACGTACATCATGCCAATAACCGTTAAATCCATCCAGCCCATCCAAATTTAACTTCACCTCGTCACTGAAGACGATCTGAAACAACATAGTTTATCTATCTAACAACCTTTTAGATAGATGTGCACCCTGAGGATACTATTTAAAAATACGTTGCCCTAATATTCACCAGTGTGCAGTCTCTGTCCATATTGTTGCGAGCGAAGTTTAGTTGGGCAGTCATGTGGCGTCGTTTGAGACGAGGACTTGTCTTCATTTGTCTTCATGATATGCGGATAACGCTTAATTTTCCTTAAAACTGTTAATCTATGAACCTGAAGGTTTAACCCTTGCCTACTTGCTTCACACGTTATGGTCGAATTGGAGGCCAGTCGACAAATGTGAACGGCTGAAACGCAAAAACGCTAATTTTTCAATCCGTCTGCCAAGATCACGGCCCCTCAGCTATGAGATTCGTCGCCGAAACCACGCAGCACACGCAGGACACTCACCGATTCGGTCATTATTGGCTGGTGGAGAAGTCGATGTGTGCACTGCTCATGTGGCACCACGTTTCGATGCTCGTTGCGAAACTACTCGGTCCATACAAATAGGATTTTAAAAATGGTTAGGTAAATAAAATTGGTATAGGAGATACCAATGGAAACGGAATAGCCCTTCATTTTCTCTCTATGTACAGAGCGGTGATAGCGTTTGCATATGTTAGACTATGTTTTTAATATAGATTAAAGATAAAGGATAAGGCATACCCCTGGCAGAACTTATTGCAGTTTCAAGTAATAGTCGCTGAAGAAGTCAGATATTTCCAGAAACCCTGAAGGTACTCCATTGCACGTCGAACGCAACAACATAACAAGCCGAACACAATGCTAACTATCCAAACACCGTGTGTTTATTTTTCGTTTACTAAACAGCAACCTTTATCGACTATACACGGCCCGGAAGCTTACATTTATAACCATTTAATATACAGCGTTACATTTCGATTACGTTTATACACAGTTTTACATGGTGCTCGCAGGTGTACGTGATATGATGGACAGCCGCCGTCCTCTCTAAGCAGGTCCTCACGGCAGTGGAACGCGTGAGGTGGGTTGTATGCGGCCGTTCTTTGTCTTAGCAGCAGGATTCCACGTCATCTGGCACTTCTCAGCAGTCGAGGACCTCTTGGTGTTTCCGAACGTAGACGAAATTCGGTGGTTTCCCGGCAGCGCGCTGCGCTTACCTCGTGGGTGTGGCCGGATAAGCTACGAATTCATATTGGCTTCGCTATTGTTTCCAAGTGGCGCCCTGTCCGTTCTCTATCCCTCTTCCCTAACTCCTTGACTCAGTCGACGTTCTTCAGCAGACGGAACAGAGAGGCAGCCTCCTTAATTCGCGAAAATTCGATACAGAACGCCTGAACTTCGATTAGCAGCTCCCGAACGTCGATCAGCCGATTCCGAATTAGCGACGATAGGAACACGCACACCAATCGGACGAGCCGGTTTTGCATATATCTGTGTGTTTGGAAGGGGTCAGTTCGAATTAGGTTAGTATGTGCATTCGCTCTGCTCTGTCACTATTTATCGCTAGTCACGCGACTTAGGGTTGTTTTTTCTCTGTTAGCACGTAGCAAGAACAACAACGTCACATGGAAAGTTGATCCAGTCTTGTTTTTTAAGGCAGGTTACTAGGAAAGCCTACGGGCATGGCGTGGTGGTTGAGGGAGGGTGTATTAGAATCAAAGGGAGTATTGTAGAGTCGAAGGTCGAAATCTGAGTGGCGCAATTTAGTAGTATTTATTAACCTAATGATATTTACTTTTATGGGGCGGTATCTCTGCACTTAGATTTGGAAATTGGTGGTGGCAACTCGTGAGGTCTGCCGTACAGCTACCACTGTGCAGAAAGGGAGACACCGTAGAGCCCTGTATGTGTCATGAGTGCTGCGTGTTTACACACAGACCAAGCGCGACGGCAACAAGACTTCTGGCCCTTTCTACAAACCACAGCACACTTGCACATATCCCACCGACCTCACTGAAGGGATGCGCTAAGTGATACAGGGAAGGGCGGTGCTATTGCATATCGTCAACAGTGCCAGAAAGGGGGGGGCGCTTACGGCGTTGTCATGCATGGTAGCATGGCACCACCTCCTCTTGAAAAAAAGGTGGCTAGGAGAGGAAGATGTTCTATATTGCCCCAGTACGTCAAAACTTCGAACTCAAGATTTTCGCGGCCAGGCCAGCAAGGCGCCTCCTCATGGAACTACCATTTTGGCCTATTACCTAGCAGCGGCTACTGCGGAGAAGAAGCAATGTTATCTTTCCTAGATATGTCGATTTACGTAGCGTAGAAATTCGTTCTTCGACGCTGTACCTGTCTTTGATGGTCTCACAAGTGGCGATACAGTTTGACACGTATTGGTGAATGAACTCGGCTGGCAATTCCGTCGCTGTTGTTAGTTGGTTTACCACTTCCATTGAGTGCAGTGACAATTCCATGCTGACTAGAGCTGAGTAGAATTCGGGTAGATGCGCACAATCTGACCGCTGCAGCATGAGAACCTATGGAGATAAAGCGTATGGTTAAGAGAAGCATGATGATCATTGCTCTTATTCATTTACCAAGTACCACTGAAATATGGCAACAGGACTGGGCGAGATGGCGATAACCATGTTCCCCACCATCGGTAGCGGTGTTGTTCATAGCGTGTTCACACAAAATGATCAAATGAGTGTACCGATAATTTCGTCTATCATGACAACCTGTCCCACATAGTCCGAAAAGATAGAACCGCGTGTTGATTTTATTTTTGCGAAACACCAACGTAAACTATTGTCGAGGCTGCGCAATGTCAGCTACTACCACCAGGAGACCGTCGTGGCGAAAAACCAGCTATAAGAAGTGCGCGGCACTTACCTCAACAGCAACAGCGGGATTATTTTCAACCAGATCAGGAAGTCGCGAAGGAGTAAGGCCTAACTGCACAACCTTACGAGGCTCCTTTTTCAAATCAGCAAGCAGTTGCGACTGCTGGTTCGGCGTCAGTGCCTGTTTAAGTGCGCGAGCTAAAAGGCGTTTTGTCTCACTTCCAGCGGAGCTTGATGAGCACATTGATTCGTCCCAGAACGGCTGAAAAATGGCACACACCAATTAACATATCGTTAAGCATTTAAATAGTGAATGGGTTGTATTATAATGTATCGCCCGTCGGAAATCACCAGCAGGGTAATAACAGCTTTGTTTAGTAATCATTGAATGAACATTACAATGTGTCACCATGTTATCACCACATGGCAATTCACGTGGGTATTGCCTGGCAGATTAATTAAGATGTGACGTTCGTCTTTTGCTTATAGCAATGACACGCGTGAAACATTCCAATACTTGTGGTGTCCGATTGTACTTACACCACATGGCGGACCACACCGATACCACGTATGGCGTTGCCAAGGCTCATCGTGCTTCCTCTACGAAAGTACAGTGTACTTGTCATTAGGACAGAAGTACAGCGTCGCGAACCTATCTAGTTACCTTCAACTTGTCCACGTAATCCGAAATGGGTTCGATCCAGGTTAAGGTATCCTCGCCGAGATGCAACGGAGGCGGGATACGATAGAATACGGGTGCAAAACTTTCATACGCTCCAGGATGGGTCAACACTTCGATGGCGGAGTCGTGGCGAAGAGTTTGACCAGCAGCGGAGTCGGGAGGTGTAGGATTTCCGTCAAAACGAGGGTTGGGCACCACACGCGATACGCCTATGCGGTCTACTGAAGGAAGCTCCGCCAATTGCTCCATGAGAAGAACCTGTGGTTATAAGAAATAACGACAGATTATATATACATGAAGACTATGATTTTAATGTACAGGGCGATCCTATGCGTACATGATTCTTCTTGGATATTGAAGATGACATAGCTGCTCTAGCAGGGTCAAAAATGAAAAATTTTCGGGCACATTCTCAGCCTTGAACATTTAACGTCCACGATACTGCTTTCAGCATTGCTTCATTAGCAATGCCCTTTAAATGTTAATGTGCAACTGTGAGGATCGCACTCGTGCACCTGTGTGTTTTCTCCTGTTGCAAGGCGCTCACGAATGCACACGCCACCGGGCTCAACTTCCAGCAGGGTATATGCAACGAGAGCGGGCATTGTATATATAATAAATAGCATAGACTGCAAATATAAACGTATCGTAACCAGTTACCTAGCAGGCCAACCTAGACAGAAATCCAGCTGTGGAGGACGAACCTGAAGATTGCTCGTGTCACAAACAGTGTCGCATTCCGTGAGCGGTTTGGCAAGAACTTCTTCAGCTGTCATGTCAAGCAACGCTTGAGTAGGACCCGATTCTCCTGATGAGGAGCCAAGCAAATGAGATAGAAACCAACGCGCCTGTGAGGTTAGACGAGCCAATGAGCCAGGGCCAGCATTGGTTGTTAGCTCTGGCGGGTGCAGAAGCTTGATCAATAGGCTCAGGAACGGATTCTCGTGTGGTCTACCTTCCCTGTAGGTCACAAGAACCAACAAAGGAAAAGTTTATCAAGAACCATTAATGAGAGCGCACGAGAGTAGTCGCCGCCAGCCTACGGTTTCAAAGGCTGCCTGTTTTTCAGGTAGAGCTAGAAATGATCAATTATAAACTTACGGACAATATGCTGATTTCGATGACACATACGGCTTCACACATAAACACCCATAATTTTGTGACCGTATTATATTCACAAAATGATCAGCCATTTTGATTTTGGCTGATGATTTTCATAGTGTTAATGACATAGTGCTCAGCGAGATAAAGCCTTAGCGAAGGCATGTATGTCGATTTATTTATTGAATTATGGACAAGATTTTACCTGAACGCATCATAAATAAGAAAGGCTGCCCGAAGCTCTTGCGCGGCACCACCAAGCAAATCGCTTCCCTGAAGAAGTTGGCTCAAGCCGTTGCACACCTGTCAAGAGAAATATAACCTGTCAGTTAGCCTCGCACAAACATAAACAAATGCTAATTACAATACTATATACGTTCTCTTGTTGGACAGAAATCCCATGACGAAATAACTGAAGGTAGCGTTACAGCTGAAGATTTTCACAACGTACAAGCAAAGTCTCTCGTAGTGTACCTAGTGTACCACTCCACATATAACACATACGGGGTGACCAAAAAGTTGCAGTGGGAAAGAAAGTAGATTTACACTAATCACACATCTGTTAGTGTATTTAATGTGTCGGATCCACCTTAGATCCGGCGACAGCTATAAGTCAAAATAGACATAAGTTTAAAATTCTATATAGATAAATTCGTGCTAACGGTTCGTGTCACCGATATTAAAATATATCAGTGTTATATTGCTAATAGAATCACCTTTCCATTGTGTTCTGTCATTATGTCATCAGAATGTTTATCTCCCCGCCGTCTTACTGTGCCATCACCAAAAGACAGCTACGACGGTAGTGTACAATCGATAAGTGCAACAGGATGCTACGAATGATTAATCCACTCATTAAGTTTGTACCTGTCCAACCCCTGCCGCTCTGTTTCCTACCTTGAAGTATTCGCTCGGGTCGGGAAATCGCGAACGAAATTGTTCAGATAATTTGTGAAAATTCGATGTGCAGTCGAGCACGTCCAAAAGCTGAACGACCTCCCTCGGGTTGAGAATCTCCACTGGCATCTGAAGAGAGTTGAATGAGAAAGGTGCTTTATTCACGCCATGTCAAATAATGTTGTTCAGTATTCCGTAAATTCACATATTTTTTTCCAAGATATGAATGTCCTGACTTTGTTTTCCCACTTTTGGTTCACGACATCCTCAACCTCTTCGTTTGTCTCGAACGACCCATTATAATAGGTACTACATCACTTCAACTTCATTGCCAATGATGTAAATATTTAGCATCCAACACATAATCGAAGCCATTTTCTACATAGACACTGATATATATATATATATCCCTATATATATATATATATCTCCCCCGACTATCGCTTGACCCCCTGTCAGAACTGAACACAATTGACGATTTCACATAAAATCTAACCAAATTCTAGAACTTCCGAAAATAGTCCGACCAGTACACCCCTTAAATGTCCATCAATTTCAATGAGACACACAGCACATTCAGCCGAAATCATGGATAAACGAACAATCACCTTATCGACACTGTGCGTTATTTTCACTATAGCGGGACACTGCGGACAGTTGCCAATTCTGTCTAATTTCGCGAGCACGATCACCGTACAAAGTCACAGTACAAAGCGTCCTATCGTTGTTTTTTTTTCCGCTTATCAGCGGTGTTCGTCCTCCTCATCCAAGTGCGGCATGTGCCCCTTGCTGTGTTATTGTTGACATCCGTTGCTTATGCATAGGCACATAGTGTCCACATTGGCTACGGTAGCACTGCCGTTCGATTTTCGCTGGCGCTCGGGTCGTCGAAAACAGCTGTCCGAGCGACTTGGTCAGACGACAACACTAGCGAGGACAACATCTCATTTATCCATTAATAACGAATGCTCATCACGAGCGTCGCTCTCGAAAGAGGAGAGGTCCACGACAACGACGGGTAATTAGCTTCAAATCGCGTTTATTTTATCTATCTCCCCCTCGTTCGTCCCTTCGCGCTCTGTTTTTCCTATGGGACCACTGTTCCCTCTCCCACTAGGAGCGAATCACACTCTCCCGTTAGTATGCGCATTCGTCGTGTGTTTTTGTTCGCGATGCCGCACTCCCCGCGTTCCGCTCGTTTGGCGTGAGAGCCCCACACAGTTCGACGAACTACTCATCGTTCTGACAGCACTTGTGTATGCGTCGGCTATGCTGACGTTGATCGTCCCCTCCGACAGCTACGGTCGGTCAGCAGGCTGTCAGCCAACGGAGCAGGGCAGTGACGGAGAGTGTGCGGAGTCCTGTGTCCTGCTGCTATGACGCTGCTTGCGGGTCGGTGACGAGGACAGCAACAATTAACAGCGACAGCAGCAACGCCGCCGCCGCCGCCAGCTCCTGCCACACTCGCGATGTGCTCGTCGTCCCAATACGAGAGGTGTCACTTGCGCTAGCTGGCCGAAATAATGTGACAGAGGCTGGCCCTCTGCGCTGCCACCGATGGGCTCCTGTATCAGTCAGTCGGTAACCTCAAAGCCCACCGGCCACGTTCGTGTTTTTGTATGTCGCGTTCGACTCTCAGCTGTGTCGCATCGACTGACGTGACCTATCTGTCGCCTGGTGTGTTGGCACTGTGCAGCAAGTCAGATCTGATTTTATTTCATTTGACTACTGGAATTACGTACCGTTGATCTATATATATATACATACATACTTAATATACTCCGTCGTGATCCAATGTAGTGCAATCGTGTGATCTCTACATCTATTATGTTCGAGTATTTTAAATCGAGGATCTGTCTGCTTTCTCGAAACGGATAAATCGCCCCGCAATGTTAGTCATCTACCCTGATTCAGAACATCGGTTGAGGAAGAAGACTCTGCCGCACGTCATCGTAGAAGAATCACTGAAGAACGACAAGAGCGACAGCAACAACGAATCTCGTATACATGACACATTGGTATTCGACCAATCCATTCGTGGGCTATAGAACTTCGGGCTTCCGGTGAGGCTCGCAGAAGACAGCTTTTTTCTCGGCACGGGGCTCGACGCGATCTGCCCGCCGGATGGATGGCAAAAGTCGTCGACTGGAGTGTGTGTGGTGATTTTGTTCGTATAGTATTATTAGACGAAAAGGGGGTCGTGAACGAGGTACGTCCCCTTGTGGAGATCGGTCATCGGCATCACTCATCGGAAGTGTCCGAAGAACCCAAGGTCGTGTCAAAAGGATAAATATCAAGCATTTCACGCCACGACGGATATCGTGGCATTCACTAGTTTTTAGCATTTCATTGTACGATATATCTTGTCGATAGTTTAATTGTCGTTATTGTTGTATTTGCCGAAGATTGCTTCGTACGATTATCTCGGCCAGTATGTTCGGACTGCGCGTACTTCGACTGCACACCTGTCGGGTGATCCTGCTCACGTCGCTGGTATGGTTCGTCATTGCAGCGCTAATCTTCATGTACAACAGTGAGTGTCGTGGCTCGGAGTGTCTAGACAAGCTGCCGAAGTTCTCCGTCGCCCTGAAGCCCGTTGCGGAGCCGCAGTCCGTTTTCGTACAGTGGTCACCGGTGAATTTAGGCAAAAATCCTTCGCATTGGCCGGGCGAGAATGGCAAGGCTGTACAGATACCGCCCGAAGAGGAGCAACTCAAGAAGGAGAAGTTCAAAATTAACCAGTTCAACCTGCTGGCGTCCGAGCGGATCGCGCTCAACAGGTCGCTACCAGACGTACGTTTGGCTGCCTGCCGTGATAAGACGTATCCGTCCCGCCTGCCGACAACCTCGATCGTTATCGTATTCCACAATGAAGCGTGGACGACACTGCTACGAACGGTGCACTCGATAATCAACATGTCACCGCGCGAGCTGTTGGCCGAAATCATCCTGGTTGACGATGCCTCGGAGTTCGACCATCTGGGCAAACCCCTCGAGGACTATGTGGCCAAACTCCCTGTCCCCGTTCACGTGATGCGAACGGGAACTCGGTCAGGTCTCATTCGAGCTCGACTAATCGGCGCGGAGTCGGTTACCGGACAGGTGATCACCTTTTTGGATGCGCATTGCGAGTGCACCGAGGGCTGGCTAGAGCCATTGTTGGCTCGCATCGCCGAAGACCCGACCCGTGTCGTTTGCCCTATTATTGATGTCATCTCCGACGAGAACTTTCAATATATCCCGGCGTCGGACATGACCTGGGGGGGCTTTAACTGGAAACTCAATTTCCGCTGGTATCGCGTTCCGCAAAGGGAAACCGACCGCCGTGGAGGCGACCGCACTCAGCCTGTCCGAACACCGACCATGGCCGGGGGTCTGTTCTCGATGGACAAGAAGTACTTTGATCAACTCGGCCGCTATGACGAAGGCATGGACATTTGGGGCGGCGAGAACCTCGAGATGTCGTTTCGCATCTGGATGTGCGGTGGCACCCTCGAGATCGTCACGTGCTCGCACGTCGGACACGTGTTTCGAAAGAGCACACCGTACACGTTCCCCGGCGGCACGGGCAAGATTGTCAATCACAACAACGCAAGGCTAGCCGACGTCTGGCTCGACGAGTGGAAACATTTCTACTTCTCGATTAACCCCGTCGCGAAGAAGGTCGATCGGGGTGACACCAGCCCACGGAAGAAGCTACGCGAACAGCTCAAGTGCAAAAGCTTCCGGTGGTACCTCGAGAACATCTACCCAGAGTCGCACATGCCACTCGACTATTACCATCTCGGTGAGATCAAGAATCTCGACAGCGAAATGTGCCTGGACACGTACGGCAAGAAGAGTGGCGACGTCGTCTACATGGGCAAATGTCACGGTCTCGGTGGCAACCAGGTGTTCGCGTACACGAAACGGCAACAGATCATGGCGGACGACTCGTGCATGGACGCCTCGTTGCCGTCGGGTCCTGTCAAACTGATCCGCTGTCACAATATGGGCGGCAATCAGATGTGGATGTATGATCAGGACACGCAGCAGATCAGGCACGTCAACACCGGCAGGTGTCTTGACAAGCCCAATACGAGTAAACCGAACGTGGCCACACTGAAAGAGTGCAAAACAGGCAAACGGAGCCAGCAATGGCAGATGGCGGGCAAGTTTGAATGGCAAGCGCCGAACGACGCGAACAGGTGACGCCTGACAACGCCGATAGTGAAAATGCCGATGACTGCTGGAAAGCGACGATCTCGCAGTTAGGATGACAGTCAGTCGTGTGCACACGTGTGAGTAAAGTATATATATATATATATATATATATACACACATAGATATTTATATAGCTAATGCATTGGCAAACGCCATGTCGAATTGCATATAGAAGTTAGATATATAGTATTACATGGATTTTACATGGAGCTGATCTTATAGGGTTGGGCTTCGGACAGGTGTTCGCAAAGGGGAACTTGCGTTGAGGCGGGTCTTTCCCAGGGGGGGGGGGTGTTCCAATGAGCGTAGGGAATAGGGGAAGGCGGCATTAACAGCATCATTTTCACTGAAACGGGAAGAGATAAGTGGTTTGCTCTGGGATCTAAAGATAAAAACTAAAGCCCGGAAATGTCGGGCCAACAGCATCCCATGCCGCGGCGATGTAAAGACCATTGACCAAATGTTGTTCGTGTTTGTATAATGCATTATATTTATATAAGAAAAAAAAGGCAACAACGAGAACAAAAAAAACAATGAACAGAAAACGCAAGGCAATGTGAATGTTATAGAAACGAGCGATGACGCTCTGCGAAAATCGTAAAGGACAATAAATGTTATAGGTATTGCATAGATATATATATATATATTATGGAAACATGAAGACGAGGAAAGGATGATTGTATTAGGTGACTGAGGAGAATAGACACTGTTATGAAGACGACAAATCGCAGATAGGGAACAACAATTGAAATTGAACTGCAGCAGCTAATTAAGCACCGAGCAGAGGCGCTAGGGAATTGTAAGATAATGCTAGAGACACAGAGCGGCGTTGTACCTAAGTGAAGAATCTGAAGGCGAATCTGTATTCCGGAGCGGTAGATATTGTACGTTACTGTGAATGATTGAGTTGAGTGATGGGAGCAAAGTGGTTGAATTAAAAAAAGAAATGCGAACAGCGATGTTTGCAGTATAAACTTGATCGAATTGTATTTTCATTGTATCTATCGCATGGAAATAGGTGAAACCCTGCTAGTGTTTAGACTAAACGGGGGATATGTAGCAGAGGAGAAGTTCTGCGGCCTCTGTAGAACTAAGGCCTCTCATTGTGCCGTAGAAGATGACCTTGTCCATGTGCAAGGTTATCACAGGTTTGTGGTAAATTACGAGATTTACGAGTTCAATGGTTTATTTTTATTGTTATTATCTAATAGCAGCGCTTGTATTTTGGGTTTACTTTGTACTTTGTCTTGACCGCTCGTCATAGCTTGTAGTTGGATCATTTGGCTGCATGTAGGGTTATATTATATATTTCCTATAATAGAATAGCTAGAAATGATTCTTGTCAAAAGTCGAAAGTTGTTTCGGCGGCAATGTTTATTGCCAACGTAGTTATTGAATCGCTTGATTACGTCCTTGTCCATATGCCCTCTCATTCAGCATAATCGAAAGTACGTGTACGGGGTTGTGTTGTCGATTTGCGTTGTGATTGTTGGCACTGAACGTCTTCGATGATGACCCTCGCTCGGAATAGGCGTTACGTCACCCCAACTTTTTATATGTTATTCATATATATAGGTGTTCTGTGTTCCGGCCAGAAGAATGAATCAGATGTTTTTGCACGGATGTCGTAAGAGGGACTCGATGAATATCGTCCTCCGGGTGAATCGGCTTACTCAATTCCTCATCAACGGTGCGCGCAGTTTGTTCGCTATCGGAGTTCCGGAGCCGATATTTGGAAGCTTTTGTTGGTCTAGACGAAATACGCGACTGTCACCAGTCACATGAATGAGTGCGCTTGCCCCAACTGTAACGACTTGAATTATATTGGTGTCCCCGTCGCGCTGCTCGTTGACCTACCGGACAGATCGACTGGACGCGTTCGACTTGAAATTCGTGGAATATATACAATACCCCGATATATGAAGTGGTGTATGGAAACCCGTCGCATTGGTAGCGCCACTACCTGGATGCAGGTGGTCACATAGTCTAGTACTGAAGGACGTACCCATCAACAATTCGTTCGTCCAATTGAAAACGCTGAAAATGTTCATCGGCTTCAATGCTCTGCTAGTTTACACATATCCCTGACAGAATCAGAATACATCTATTATAATACTATTGTACAGTTAGGGAAAATTCGTGTTCTGGTGGTTTGACAACGTTCCACTGCAGGGTGTGCTCACCCGACGTGTGGCGTTGAGTGACCTGACTTGACTATTTAATGATTCGTTAGGCTGTGACTTACGTTCGCACCGAGAAAGATCAAGATCGCTTTACTGTGTTAGTGTTCTCCATTGTACAACACCGTAGTCGTCGAGCAACTTGACAACGTCCCCACGACTCGAACGCCTTCGACTTCGACAGCAGTTCGGAAGCCCGTTCCAACAGCATCCGGTGCAGATCTATCGTGAACTTCAACGGTTGCCACTTCGTGGCGGAGCCGCCGACGCTTGCAAATTTGCCGGACCTCTGCCCACAATTGTCAACTAGATTCGTCTCTACGATATTAGCCGAAATAGCCAGCGTTCGAAATTGACAAAGTGTCATCCTATTGTCATGATCCATTGTCTTTCCTGTTACGACGACCGACCCCCACCCTCCACCCCCGCACCGATCAATTTGTCCAGTTCGAATAATAGTAGTATTATATTATTGTAGTCAACTCGGTGTGGACAACAAACATTCTAGCTGTCATCATCCAAAGCGCCAGTAACAACACAAATGCAGCAAGTAGACGCGCCTCGTGTGGTCATCCGACTATCGAATCTTTACTATGCAAACAAAACGATATATTATTTATATATTCACTACTAGGTGAGGATTATGGAAGAGGTTGATTTCTCCTCGTATGGAATCATCGCTGCTGCTGCTGCGATGCGGAGCGAGGTCCAGCAATTGGATCGACCGACTGCTTGTCTAGTGTAGAACGCTGTTGGTGACGAGTGAATATGAATATCACAACGTGTCAATTGATGTCCCCTGCTGTTGGTGGCGACAACGGTGGCCCATGTCACCACCGCTGTCATCCTTTGAGCAGAGTAATAGAAGCTGACCAAGATCTCTATCGGGCGAGATCTGCGTTTCTATATATCTCAACCTACCTTTGTCCAGCGTTCTAGCGATTGGCGATTTGCTGGTGATGGCGGTGCCGGCGATGCTGCTGGTCCCGCCGCTATTGCTACCGTTTCCACTCGGTCATTGTCGTAAACAGCCTCTCACACAAACGCACGCACACAGCGTCACCGATCGAGACAGAGGCAGATGTTCAGATTCACGGCCACCCTGTCAGATTTGCGCACGCTCGTTGCGTAGTTCCCCCCGCCGGCGATGGCATGGCCGTCGGCTTCCTTGGCCCGGCGGCCGCTCTTCTCAGTGACGTCGCTCGCTGGTGAATGCCGGTGAATCAGTCGTTGTAATCGCGTGGTTGTCGTGGTCTGCAAAAGTAACGCGTATAGTTGCTGCCGTAGTCGTCAGTCACCCCCGCTGATGCTGAAGGCCCCCACGAACTGTACCCCCGGCCAAGTCCACCCCCGCCTCGATGCTTCGGCTACACTCACTCGTTCATTCGCTCGCTAGAACGACTATCGGAAGGAATCCCCAGCCAGCGAAGCTGCACTGCCACTTCTCGAGCATGACTGAGGATTTTGCAAGCATTCGACATCGGCGACGGCGGCGGCGGCGGTCGACAGCGGTGTTCGACCGAACAGAAAAAAACAACTCTTCTTTTCCTCAGGCGACCACAACATCGCACCGGGCCGGCACACAACGCTACACGACATGCAATCGGACGCTTCTTGCGCGGCAAATTTTTCTGCTCGTGGAAGGCACTGGGCGGATTTTTTTCTCTCCACTGGTTCTTATGCGGCGTCCTTTTTTGTTTCGCAGTCAAACGGGATGTGGCGCGCAAAAAAACAGCGATCGCGATAGGCTTGAAGACCCTGAGCGATTCCGACGGGCGGGTGGGGGGTGGGGGTGGTCGGTAGAAACATTCGGTGCGTGGTAGTCCGCAATTGGCCGCCACTTGAGCGGGCTGCCGTCAAGACGAGATGCGCGCGGAGGCGGTATGTTAACGAGAAGCTGAGCAACTTCCGAACGCGATTGTGCAACGGGACAGCGCGGCGGAGAGCGAGAGAGAGAAGAGAGAGCGCGGGGTGTGGGCTATGATCGTAGATAGCTCAGCTATGCTGATCTCCTTCGCCGTGAACAGCACGCGCATTGGAGCAGAGTGCTTACTTACATCAATTTAATAGTTAAGCGATGTCATTTGTAGCTCTTGTTCCTCTTGTTCGGCGTTGCGTGCTGCACCGATGTAGCCTGCTGTGGTCTGATTTTCAGGGTATATCAGGTATATCATTTTGTGGTGTGTAAACACGCGCGTATCCGCCGCTGCTGCTTCGAGTCCTAGTTGTGGCATCATTTCGCGGCGGGGGGGCGGGCGGGGTTTGCTAGCGGGTTCGTGTGATGTGCTGGGATGATAAGACGCCTCTCGATGCTAAGAGATGCTCTATGTCCTTTGCCGTGATCTCTCTCTGTTTGTGTAGGAGCAAGCGTGTTGTTGACTCTTCCACTAAGCGCTTCGCATGCATATGGCTTGCGTAGCACAGGCTGGCTATTGTAGGTAGAATGCTGATATAGAAATCATCAGTTTCTCTCGCCTACGATCTTGTAGTCGATCGCACGCCCCGAAAGTTCGCTAACGAACAGGGCACTCGCCACAATTTTATAACATCCATGTCACGAAACATGGTCCGGCACCTATACTGAATGTTACAGTAGTAGTACTAGTAACAATGATAAAATTCGAACGCTTCAAAACATCTGTTGTTATCGCATATTTTTATTCCATTTGCTCTATATTCTACAACGGTGTCGTGGTAAGCAGAGCCATGCACAATGGTTCTCCAGTGTGCTAAGTCGCCTCGATATATTTCACGGTTTATAATGAGCGACAGGTATATTTTGTCTCGTTGGACGGGCTGCCGACGGTGTCGTAAACCGCTTGAGGGGACGTTCGAGCAACATACGTCCTCAAGTAGTAGATCTAGAAACTAGGCGAAAATGCGTCTGTTGGCACAGCTGTGGCATAGATGTTCACATCTGTGGCGAGTGATACGCTGTGCTAAGCTTGCTTGGCCGTGTGTCCTTACGAGGTATACGTACACAGCTATATATATTCATATCATGTACAAAAGTTGAGAGTGTTAGGAGGCTTGTAAGGGTGACGCCTTCACATCCTATCTGACTGAGATACGGGCCGTGCTCTTTCGATACTAAGTGTTGTCAAAATACGTCTATGATCACGTGTTAATCGGAATTATCATGAGCCGCTACTAATGCATAGGCAAGGTGGGGCCCGTGTTGTCAGCCAGGCGATTTCTGATTTTCCAAGTTGCACAGTTCGATTGGGTGAATTTCAAATTCAAACGGGTACCGATCTGACTCCTCTCGAGCGCCTCGTTTCGTCGGTCGGCCTTGCGTTTGCGTATTTGTCGCTGCCATCAAAGCAGACACAAGCCTCCGTTACCCGTTCTTCGGGGGAGTGTTCGGAAACCAGTGTACAGGCATCGCCGCCGAAAATTTCAACGGCGAATACAGTGTTTCGCCAATCGTAATCGAGTCAGTTCATGGCTCTGAGAGGAGAGTGGGATGGAAGACAAAAGCGAGGTAACCACAGCATGACTACAAGACTACGTAAGCTGCTACGGCGACTACACCGAAGAGTATTGCACCGAAGGAATGGTTTCCAACTGATGGTCGACCCGCAGGCGTATGAAGAACAAATCTGGTTCAATAATTTAGAGCGATTTCCAACAAAACAGATATAGCCAACAACCGCTCCAGCCGCCGACATCGAGACATCGGTTATGTGAGTGGAGTATCCCAGATCTGTTCGCAAAATTCATCGATTTTCTACGGGTCCCACAAACATCAGCGGGTAAGTATGTTAACGTACATGATTGAATAGAAGAACAACATATTGCTCCTAGGAAAGCCTGTGGCCGAATGTGGTTGCGGAATTCCGGTATGGTCAGTTACGCATGCTGCCTTGAGATTGAATCCACCACGGAAAGTTACCGAAGAAAGAATCGAGATAAAATTTTAGGTGAGGCAAAAGTAAGATTATATATTTGTTTATTAACGAAAATGCAGTTTTTTTTCTCTGTACCTTTCACTAGTAAAATACAATAAGAGAATAAGTAAAAGATATAATTTTACTTATCTTTATTATTAATGTAAATATTCTACTTATATATATATATATATATATATATATATGACGATGATTACCATAATTAATTTAATATTTTTTTCTAAATCAATAAAATCCAGTGATATCGGTGATGCTCGAGGATAGGGACGGGCGTCCCTATCCTCGTACGGCACTCATCTGTATCCAAAGTGTAATATGCATTATGACGGTGACGCCAATTCATGGTATGGGATGTCGATCTTGTCGTCTGGCAGTCACAGACGATGCCAATTTCTCCAACGGAGGGACCCCAAAACGGATATTGAGATTTCAGCGACCGTTGTCATCGTCTAATCGTCAGCGTTTTCAGTGTTCAACACAACGACTTATTCGTTTACGTTCGTATGTGTTTCTAGCAATTCTGGATACAAAAAGTCTATTTCTGATTGTTTTTTTGCCATTCGTGTTAATTTGGGTGCTATCATGCAAGCTACTAAGGACTGATGTAATCAATCATGTGCCGCTGTAGTAGAAACTGTCTACAGGGCGACTTGCAGTGGGAAATAACTAAGCTGCCCAATAGTAATTCACTTTTAGATTCGAATTGAAGAACGGACTTCGTCCACCTTGGCACCAGCATAACCACGACAGGTTGCAGGTACAGGTAAGCATCGTCAGAAGTATCTAAAAAAAAAAATGTTGGCCGCCTCTACTTCTGAACTTTCCCAAAACGTATCCCAAACTGTATCATCTAGCCCAAGCCAATGTGTGGCAGAATTAGTTTCAGAATAGCCGGTAGATGATGTAACTCGCGATAGACTGAATGTGCCGTTGACGCGCCGGCAGAATCTCAGCGGCACAACAGGGTACCGCGATTCAGCCAAATGCCTCGGAGCGAATTCTCCTCTCCTGCTTTCCGCCTGAATACCCATGCGTCTCTTTACTTATGCCCGTAATGACTGTAGCAGCAGCGAGAGCCGTAGACTCAATTCACTTAGCGCTTACTTAACGTAAGCGGCTAGTTACGCAACATGTGAGCAGGAGGCATCTCAAGAAACGACCTTTCCGCCAACAACGACGTGGCAACACTATCGAGGATACGATTGAAGATCGACGTCTACTTGGTCCGTCCCAGAAACCAAACTATTCGAGACGAAAATGATTACGAGCGTTTCGCAGAAGAAATAAACGTGTTTTTTGGGGGGTTGGCGGGGGGGCGGGGGGAGACGATGTCCGAAGACTTATCCAACTCTGGCAGCATTTTCCCATAAGTTGTCGTTGGTGCATTGACCAAGTGACAGCTCAAAAATGGTTCCGGTGCGGCGCCATCGGATGGAGTATTCTACTTCTTCCAATTTCTTTATGGCTAACACGGCGGATATCGGGTGTAGTTACAGGTCTTAGACGACGAATGCAGTCGATGCCTTGGCTTGTCCTGTTTAGGCGACGCCACGCTAGCTTCGACGTGGGACAGCCTGACAAAATGTTCGGAAATCTACGTCACCGAACGCGCGCCTGAGTGCCTGCCTGCCTGCGGGCTAGTGTTGGTTTTCTATATGTTCACATATAGTATATTCGATGCAGGCTTGACCATAAGGCAATGGACATCGTAAAATCTTTAAGATTCGTAGATCGTTCCCGGAAAAAACATCTCATAGTGTTCCGTATAGCCCTATAAATAAATCCCAGATTCGGTTAGTTCGCGTGTCCTCCACGCACATCGGCGGTGGAAGCTAAAAATACAGATATATATATATATATACTAGCCAACCAGTGTTGACAAATGACAAAGCTATTTCGGGGTGTCTAACTGTCACTGTATCACAGCGAAATTATCGTGCCGTACCATCAACTAAGACGTCTTTGATGGTATCGTGCTGTACACGAATAGATGTTCGCGCGGACATACTAAATCACCGAACGGTGATCAATCGAATAATCGCGTGTCGACAAGTAGCTGTGTCGATCATGATAATGTCGATGTGATCACATCATAGCAGGAATTGTGTGACTGCGGCAAAATCAACGTGTTTACCAGTGGCCAAGTAGATTTCGTATTGGCGGGGGTGGGCAATTCGAAGTAAATGGGGCGAGTCTTGCGGTTCGCTTGGGTCAAATCCATTCGCCGGTGGTAGCGTGACTCGGCTAGACACCTATGGGACACGTAACGGATGGCTGCTGAGAGGGGATTATCTACAGATGCTATAGATCTGCCCTGCGACATAATATGGACCCATGTGATTGAGCATCAATTCTGGGAGATGATGATACCCGCAAGCTCAACCGGGAACGCGGGTTGGACGGCGCGTCAAGTCCAACTTTATGTACTAATTACATCTGGAGATTGGCGCACAACGGGGCGGCTGTCAATAATGTTTTATGCCGCACTAGTGGCAGGGGCGCTATTGAAACTCTTCCCCAATTTTTTGATCGCGAGTCGATTTGACAAAACGTAATAGTATAAACGCAGAGCATCCAATTTCGTACCCCGAATCGAAATCGTACACAGGGTATCCCCTCATGTATCCTGTTTTCCTCCATTGACGAGGGCGTTTCCTGACGAGTATCTAGGTAGATGACAAATTTTGTCAGACGGATATGTATAATAAAAACTTTCTTCGTTTCCTATGCGTATTCATCCGAACACAAAAAAACGCCGTTAGATCAGATATGACAACAACGTGCATTGCGCGCCCATGTAAAAATATCACCTTTCAATTTTCTATCTAGCAAACTTTGCCTCGCATTGTAGCCTAGCCCTTTCTGCGTTAGGCACGCCAAATACGTCGCCGGTGCAGTGTTCGTGTACTCAGGATCCGCAACGAGTCAGCATATCGCTTCAACACGAGGTAGGCCGGGTCCGGATTTATTCTATCATGTAATACGCCAGGCAAATGAAACCCTCCTCATATCTTGTTGCCCGTGAGCTATACGGGCGCTATCATGCCCACCACTTGTATTCTGCTTAGATTTCCTTGACACCTGCCAGCATGAGCAAATCCGCCGTTTTCTATGTAACGAAAAGGTCAACATTGTAGAAAGATCATAAGAAGGTTACTTCAGCATTCGCATAAACCGGAAGGAATACCAAGCAAAGATTATTATATCTAGCACGACAAGGTCTATCGATCTCTAGAAGACCAGACGCTAACAAGTAACAGAAACGATGCTAATCTCGGCCTCGGGGGGAAAAAAAATGTACTAACTAGTATCCTATGTATGATGCACTTCCAATACAAAATATTTTGCACCTTATTAATGAACCAATTGGGACTACACTAAAGTGGTGACCCGCGGTGCAATACATGGTTTTTCTTATCATGCTTCTTGCCGGGCAGTAAGTTACCTACGACACCTATAAGATAACTCAAGCATTGTGAAAAAACTGCAGTTCCCTAAATAAGCCAATAAATAAAACATTCACCTGAATGTGTGTGTGTGTGTGAATGCTCAAAGTGTTTTGGGAGCGTGCGAAAAAATGCTATACGGCAGTGTCTTGTTCAGCGGTACCATCTTTCTTTAAGTAGCATTCGTTTGTAGATAATAGCCATGCTCTCTGATCCCGACAGACGTTCGTTTGTATGCGTTATATGTACTTGTATTGACCAAGGGTATATGTAGTATAAATTCATATATATGTTGTTTTGTGCATGTCATATTCGCCGAGTGAACGGTGCTAATGAATAAATGAATAAATGCGATTATTGTTATTATCACTGCCTTATTTGTTCTTAACGAAGATGCCTTCCAGGAGTTCATATGTTACTCGTATCCACATTCGTCGGTGAATCAGTTCGCCAGCAACAGAACTGGAGGTTTCAGGATAAATAGTACCTCCCGCAGGAAATCGGCAAAGTGAGGGGTTTTCGTCTCCATTAGCTATGTAGCTATTTGATGGACACGGTCGCTATTGTGGTATATACATAACTCTGTAAACTCGTTCTTATAGCGAAGATATTGGCAGACCAAGTGTTTAAAAAGAAATGTCCGGTAAAACGCTTCCTTCAATGAGCTTTGCAGTGCATTGGTGCATTTGGCGCTGAAATGTTGACATTTTGGTTCCAATCGACGACACCGCGCCAGTTCTGCGGCGATTGCGTTAGCTACTGTGAAGGGAGCGGATTCATCAGGGAGTCACAAAAAATTGACGAATGAAGCGTTAGTAATCAAACGAAAATCGACAAATTGCAATGTGTGATCTTGCTTGCTTCGTTAAGCTAATCAACGACTCAACTACCTAATCAATTCGAAGCTTGCGTCAAAAATACACCACTTAGATGGATATATTTAGAACTAAGCGAGAACTTGGCTCGTATTTGATTCTTCTACCATTATAATCATTCTAATTACTATCATTATTCAACGCCATTCACACGTACACACATACACGCTCGCACACAGATAGATATACAAACATTTAAATAAACGGGATACATTAATCGATACATCCTCTCGATCGATATCGTGTGAGACGAGACTCCGACAGCTGAGAACGAACATAACACACTGCTAAGGAGAATTTGCTCTGCGACCAGTCGGACACGACGACGACGACAATAGCGGTAGCAGCAGCAGCAACAACAATAACAATAGCAACAACGACAACAAACCGACGCCAGAAGATGTTTCTGGTGCGTCTGTGGCGAAGGTCGGGTCGACGTATCCGATGAGCGGGCGTCAACGTCAACTTCCGACGACGGCGGCGGCGGCGGCGGCGGCGGCGGCGGCGGCGGCGGGCGGCGGACGGCGCCGCAAGAGCGGACGTCGAGGCAGACAGCAGTAATGATAAACCAACTTTGACTTACTAGCTGGCCGGCCGACCGGCCGACTCACTGATGGGTGGCCGCTGATAGCGTGAGAGGCCGCCACATCAAACACTTCCATTGGCAGCACCACCCGGTCTCCCCACCACCAGCAGTGGGTAACCTGGCACACGCACGTGGCGGTAAACCCGTCCCACATCGATGTTCGATGATGTCAGCTGCTGTTCCAGCTGACAGCTCGACGTCTCGGATGTGTGCCCTACGATGACTGTTTAGGTGGCTTCGCCAACATCGCCGCTTGGCCACCAATTTTCGACGATGATTACTCGGGGTGCCGCCAGCATTATTAGTCGCTGAACAGAACGCGCTGAACACTACGACAGCTGCCCACCTTGGGGCCTCTGTTTCGTCGTCTGTCGAGAAATATTCGACCAGTGTGTTAACATGTTCCGTTTGGAGGAAGGATCTCTCAAATGGAAGTGGCACAGCGGTGATGAATTGGGTTGATGACTTACGCGCGAGGTGTAACGCCGAACAGGTTACTGAACAGAGCAAGCCGCAGAGCCGCAGAAAGGTGGTTGCGCGCGATTCTGCAGTTGGATCAGGCAAAATTCGATCATTTCGACCTAACAACGAGTAGAATTGCGACGATTTTCGAAAACATCGAAACATCGCTCGGAGACGTTGAAGCGTTTACCGCTTCGTTTGAGCGAATTGGTCCACGGATTGGTCTGAGGATTGATCCACGGATGTATAGCGCTAGTGAATAGCATTGTGGGCCCTTGCTGGTGACATTGCCTAGATTATAATATGATCATCCGTAATCAACGTTCACCGATGGTGCAAATATATAACTGTTGCTACATAAATGTATGAAGAACCAGTATCGTTATTATTAACTCGTGTACTGAGCAAATTTAGGGAGGGGGGGAAATACGATGGGTCGTCTTAACCAAAGTGAACAGGGTACCTCATTGAACCGTCGCAACGAACCTGTCATGCGGCCGCTCGCTTGGAATCCGAAGGATTCTGATGAGCTATAGAAGAATGAGATGTTTATGCGCCATAATTTTTGATCGTATCAACTTAAGTTAGCAGGCCACCCTGCCGATCTGCAGGGTAGCGGAGCCCTGAAGAGGCCATTCCAGTTCGGCCTGGCCCGCTTGTCTGCTAGAGCCGCGCAAGTTTCATTCGGAGACCTTCCTAGCTATTCTAGTTTAGCTGAATTTATCGCCTATCTGCGTTTTCGAGTAGTCGGTAGACAGAGAGAGAGGCGAGAGGGAGAGAGAGAATGATTGTGTCGGCAGAAAATACGAAGAGTTCGCCATCTCGGTGTATTACTGCTCGCTATGAAACACTCGAGAACTGTTTCGTCTATGGGACGATACTGGCATAAAGTACAAGGCCGTCAACTTAAGCTGTTTACAGCGAAGGACCCTTTAAAGGGGAATTCCGCTAAAATTCTTATAGACAATAATACTAGAGGGCCAACTGGGTGGTTTTGCTGCACCGAACGAGATAACAGCTTTAGTAGTTTTCTAAATCTAGAGAATGTTTTATCTACGATAAACTCTGGCATGCGCTAGATACGGACCACACTTGATTCAGGGAGCCGAGCACAAGACCGTAGCATACAGAACAGATGAGATGTGACACTGATCGGCAGGTGGGGCCTGCCTCGGGCGCATTTCACGACAGGGATATAATGCAAAGGCCACGTATGCACGGCCTTCTTTCAGCTCAGCGTCATCAATGTGGCACGTTGAGACACGAGATGAGTGTTGCTCTGACCATTCAGTATTCATAATATCGCACATATATAATAGGGATTTATTGTCGTCAACCAATAACGATCTACTAGTGAACGGCTTGAGTCGCGTACATCGGACAAGCTGATCGTTGAAGCGGATAATCTGTATGTCCCATATTCGGACACAGCTCAAAAAAAAAAAAAATATATATATATATATGTTGCTCTCCCCATTCAGTATTTATAATATCGCACATATATAATAGGGATTTATTATTATTTATTTATTTATATATATATGTATATATATATATATATATATATATATATATACGTGTACATGTGACATATAGGTGGGTGCTTATTTATTCGTAATCAGGTGTATTCAAGTTCATTGATTGTTTCTACCAAGTAGTACCAGATGGACTGTACGACTTAACCAAATGACAGCCCCATCATCAGCTTGTACGATGTACGCGACTCAACTGAAACCACGTTCACTAGTAGATCGGTAATGGTTTACGACAATAAATCCCTATTATATATGTGCGACATTACGAATACTGAATGGGCAGAGCAACACACACATATATATATATATATATCTTGCGCTATGTTCGAGTATGGGACAGATTATCCGCTTCAATGGTTCGGTCGTCGAGCTTGAAATTTGCACATATATATATATATATATATATATATATATGTGCACAAGCTCTACATATTTATCCTTTGATACCTGTCTTGTCGCTGAGCAGCGATCGGACCGTGGTCTATTGTGTTTGCTATGTCGCCGCTTCGGCAAAGGGATTGCTTAGTCAGGCAAGTCCGTTCCGATGAAGCATATATTATTATATATATACATATATAAGAGGATGATAGTTCGGCCGTATATGACGGTATAATGGACTAATGCGATCGAGCTTTCATTATTTCATACTAACTACATCACGTTGTGATGAGACCCGGTCTCATCTTCTCCTGTGTCCAGAAAGCCAGGCCGTTTGCAACAAGAGACAATTTTCCTTCGCAGAATTATCGAATTGTGTTGCTTTACATTATATTGGAAGTACACGTTTTACGTAGACCCGACGTATTTGAGGGGGTCACTGTTTTGACGATTTTGGCTGTATTTCATGTGTATGATACTTTATGGTGACGCCCATTGACGTGATATCCTAGAGCGAGGGTTTTCGCAAGCCTGAGAACGATATGTTCAACAGGGTCGGAACTAATTCATTCGCTTCCTTGTTGCTTAATGATTCCGAGACGTCCTGAAAGGAGCCTGTCCAAGACGTTGTGCAAGTCGTGCATACGTCATCCTTGGGACAGCTCGCCAGCCTCGCTCGTCAGCCTTGGGCTAGCTTATATATAGAACAACTGAAACAATTAAGTAGCTGTTCGACAAAACGCGAGATGATCATTGCATTAGCGATGTTTTTCATTGCAATTATCTACTCACATTGTCACCATATTCTCCGATTCCGTTGTTAAGGTTTAGCCTACAAAACGACCGTCAGCTATTGGGCAGCTTTACGGAAAAGCACGTGTCCATCACGGAGGCCTAGATATGAGAGAGAGAGAGAGAGATAACATGGATTATTATTATTATTATTATTCTACATGCTTAGTCCTGTCGAATGTTTCGGCGGCCTACATAACACCCACGTGGATGTTATCGCCGGTGCTTCGTATCTATCTATTCATTATAGATTATGTTGTTGTAAAATGGAGGGAGCGCGACCTCATCAAGGCTAGCACTCGTTTAACAGCTGGCAGAGCTGCGGATTCAGTTGTGCACAGAGCATCTACAGGGTTTAGTCGACAGTTACACGACAGCTGGTCTGTTAGCGCGGGGCAGTTAAATGACAGAAGGCCGAGCGACGTCATCATCGTCGTTGTCAGCCAGCAGAAACAGAGGAAGGATTGAGTACAAAAGGACCGAATCAAAAACGAAATAACAGGACATACTCACAATAGGACGTTGAACGGGAACGCAATTCGGTTGCGATGTAACAGCATCCATCGAGCATTATACATACATGCATTTACATAGACTAAGGCCGTTCCAACGGTGATCAACGCTGGCAGCTAAACTGGATGTACAGACTGCAGAGTTTGGAAGGTAGACACGGATTTTCGTATTTTTTAGGAGACCCAATAGCAAATTACTGAAATTTAAAGTTAGAGAGCAAACTACGTCGGGGTTGGAAAAGGCCTTTGATGGAGTTATCGGTGCGTGCTGAGACGAGTCAGCCCTGGCACCCTACTATACGGGTATGAACGCGTCTGTCATGGTTAGAAAACATCAGATCATGTTATGGCCGTAAGCGAGGAGACTATTCCAGCTCTTTGCTGCGAGAGTCTGCCCTCGTTCGTAGCACAGAGGGCACCCGTCGTCCCTTCGAACAACTGAGGCAGTGAAGGGTGCTGAAGGAACAGCCATCCGCTCCTGCGTCCCTAGAGGCATCCCGACTGTCTATCTTCAACACGTGTGAGAGGAGCCAAGGTAACGAGTTCAGGGCCACCTAGTGTATCGTAGGCCAAAGATCAGAAGATGGGGTACTCCTAGAGCGCCGCATTCTTCCCTTGGGGACAACAGTATCACCGAGCCTAAAGGCACCGCGGATGGCATACGATTGGGCTATAGTGTCAATCAACGTCCCAGCCACCGAGCTCTTGCTTCTTTGGCAGATCAGTGGAGCTGTCCTATCCGGATGATGACTCTTATCTTGGTGTAGGCTGCATAGCACCTGGACGCTGCGTGATGTCCTGGCCAACGTTTCCTTTATTAGTTGGCTGGCAAATTAACGCCACCTCGCGAATTTATCTAGGGTATATCGTATGCTTGCGGTTCCGCTTGAGATTAGAATATACATTTCGTATGATACTTTACGCAAAGACGGCCGACACGCAGGTATTTACAATTCTTGTGAAACTGTGCGGGAACATTTGGTGGGAAATTGGCGGCCTGGCGACTCAGATTGCTGAAGTTGCCAAGGCTGCGAAGTCTAGTGAGGCGTGATATCCTTGTAATGCTAAGATAGTAAACACTGGTTGAACTTCGTTTAGTAACCGGGCTGCCGTCGCGCCATGGAAACGTCGCTCGTTGTCGGACCAATGTACCAAAGACCGTGAAAAGAGTGAACGTTCCAAACCTGTGACAGGCTTTTGCAGGATACCATAATCTTGTCTTGCACACCATAAGCTTATAATATAGTATATCACAAAACACAGAACGCCCTAACATGAATTTCGACCACAGAGTGTTCGGAGAGTTTCTCAGCCCTATGGGTGACTAAGCACAGTCTAGCGGCTTTTAAGTAATCCACCGAGAGTATTTGTGCTATTTCTACTACTATTTCTTTGAATACACATCTAGACGTGAACGTCCATTCTTATAGCAAACAAAAAGCAGACAAGAAATACCCGTAAAGGAAGACGAAATGTTACTCAAGATCACATCAGCTTTCTTGGAATTCCCATTAAAGTGTCATGCTGCCTCGGGATTTGCTTATTTTTCCGTTTTACTCTAACATATACAAAGTACTATTTAAACATCTACTGGAAGAAAGAGGAGAGAGAAAAATAGCAAGCAAGGTTACCTTCAAAACTGTCACTGTTGCCTTCGAAAGTCTGGTTGTCACCCTTCGGGTGGTGTAATTTGTCGAGGTCGGTGGCTAGGTGCATTCGCGTGCGCCTTGGATTCGAAGGAGACACGTAGGTGCACGGGTTCGATCCCCACCGATGCACATTTGCATTTAGGGGTCCGTCTTACGAAGCAATGCTAAAAGCAGTACCTTTGGGTGGTGGCCCCAGCCCGAAAACCTTTGGGTGGTTTAACTTTTCGGCACACCCTGTAGTATGAACGCTTGAGATTAGAGCGTCGTCCAAACAGTTGGACAGGTTCAGTCAGTATTTGACGTTGTACAACCAAACAACGAAATAGAACGCTATTATATGTCATAGAAAATATCCTCTACCGCTTGACGAGCTCTTAACTAACGTCCGAACTTTAATAGGTCACACAATACTTCCACTATGAATGTGTATGGAAGATTTTCTTTTGCTCCTAATATATATATATATATGATTGTATATGTATATCGTTGTAATATAAATCGCTAGTTGACACAAACAGTTACTGGTGCCTGTTGACGACTGTCGATATCCATGTCACTACCGAGCGGACAGAAGTCGTAGTAGGTTCGAGGCAGACAGCGACGATGACTACCTCGAGTCGTTATAAATAGCCATGTTCGGTTTGACAGGCGCGAATGCCAACCAATGTGATGTATGATTTGTCCAGATTACTTACCATATCCAGCTGTAATTGCGCTGGGCTCGATGGAGAGCCGATGTGGCGACAGGCCGATTGGTTGATGGATACCGGTCGGAAATGCCACGCCTCGATGGACCCTTAGGTCGCGAAAACTACTACAAACTAATTCTTCGGCCCAGCAGCAGCAATTTTAGCAAATAAACAAATATTGCATATAGTACACTCATAGTATATGCTACGATACGTAACAATCGATCGTAACGAGAAGGACATCTTGAGATACCTCTCCTGCGTAGGGGCTCACACACGTTCAGATCTCTCAGCATTCATTCACCGCCCACTGACAGTCGGGTTCCGCAGAATTGCGTGTGTAATCCTACAAGCATGTTGAGCTAACAGTGGCCTGTTAGCGGCGTTGTAGCAAGTGTATAGACGCGTGTGTGGTCGGCCACGTAAGCGCTGGGCTAGCATTGCTCGAGTTAGGCATTATTCACATTTGAATGTCTCTGCTACAGTGGTCAGCGGCGGGATATGCACCGACGAGATGGCTCTGTCCGCCGGCTAATGAACTTTGCGCATTGGTGCTGCTCCCGACCATTTACAGAGGAAGCTAGATATCGGGTAAGAGGTGAACTTTTCATAGATGCATCTTGCCAGCTCCTCGCTATCGGTGATAGCTCTATCTATGTAAAGAACTGTTCCCAGTCAAGCTAAACTCAGATGATTAACGATAAAGCTGACGCATTCATTAGCGTATTCGTATCGTAGCAGCTATGCCATCTCTACCGAAGCGGAAAGCGCTTATCAACGAAACTGAATCTTCGCGTTAACGCTTGCTTCACGTTAAGATGGAAGAAACAAACGCAAGCAACTTCATTTTTGACATTTTATTCCTGTATGCACGCGGATGTATCTGAAACATTCTCAACAGCTCTATCCTGTCTGCACATTTGAAGTACGCGAGCACCACCTTGCCCTGGCCAAGTGGCTATCTCAAATGCTACGCTGCAAAATACTCGAGGCGAATAATTAAAAAAATCTAGGTTATATTTATTCCACATAAATTTCGCCCTTGAGATCTATTCTTTCTCTCTCTCTCTCTCTCTCTCGACCTTCCTCCGAATATCTCCATGTTGATATAGCATCGTCCAGCGGCACACGCTCGGCTCTTTGTTTCCGCCCGCTCGGTCGGCTTAGCCCAGCTCTCGGCTCGACCGGCTGTTCGTCTCGCCACGCTGCAGTTTGCCTGTCATGTGTGTACCATAAGCTAGCGACGAGTCGCCCGTTACGTTTCAGTATCGAAGCGACTACACCTACTGGTAGTCGCTTGTTGGCCGGGCCCTGCGGGCTGCTCCACTCATCGTCGACGTGGCGTCCATTTGCGGTGGGACGACGATGCGTGCCGCTCCTCAAAGTGCGAATCGATTGGGTGCGGGCAAACGTCGCTTTGGGCGTAGGCGAAACTGTCTATGATACATGGACAGGTAGAGGCTAGATAGAGGCAAGCATAAACAGGATGTAGGAGGCCTGGTCCCTCCTACTAGTGGCCTTTAAGTAATAGCGGACTTGTCCCGTTCCAGTCGCCAACCTGACAATGGAACGCTTCTGTTGAGTTCTCTCCCACTCGCTTTCTTTTTCGCCCATAGTCTCTATCTCTCTCTCTCTCTCTCTCGCTGTGTGGTGCATACACAGGAGAGCTGCCGCCGGCCAGGTCCACGTTGCCATCTGCTTCTGTTCTGGCTGTGTCGATGTGTCAAGCCGTCAGGCGTTCCGCCGCCTGCATTAGCGAGACGTCCCACAGGCTGGCAGGCCCTGCTAGGGCTGTACGAGCCCCGTACTAACGCTGGCAGACAAATAGACAAACAGCCGCGTAGTGCTGACTCGCCCTGCTAAAATGGCTTTCGGAAACGCACTCCTTTGAGCAGTCCACGGCTCGAGTGCAATCCTTGTTATCGTGACGACTCCGTTGGGGCAGTACGCAATAGACGGCTCGTTGGTGGCCAGCCCACAAGGCGACCGTGGACGGGACCACAAGGAAGACCACAAGTAACTCTATATACCGAACATGTCCATGCATCCCTGTTCGGTGGCCGTGGCCGTGTGTAATATATACCTGCTCATCCGACGTTTGTGAGTTCATTTCGGAACGTGTCGCCCATTGTTTATGAGTATCTAGCATACGTCCTCATCAAACACTGTCTCCGCGGCAGAAGCTGGCCCTTTCGCGTTCTCTACGTGGCAAAAACCCTTACAGAGAGATAGAGAGAGAGAGAGGAGAGAGACGGCAGAGAGAGTTAATATGACGGTACGAACGCCGTCATCGCTATCGATCCGTCCGTGCGAGCAGAGCCATCCCTTTTTTGATTGCGCGACACCAATACGGCGGTAATGACACTAGCTAGCACTGCGCTGTGCGACTCCTTGCCGTTCTGTCGCTGCCGTATGCTACTACCGCGGCCGCATCAGGTGAAATGCGCCCGTGGAGACGTAGAGAGTAGAACAATGAGATGATAAGACGTCCGCGCGGTCGGATCAACAGCAGCGATGACGAGAACAGCATCGCTTGTCAATTCGACGAATACCCGCTCGTCTCCCGTAGGATGCCGTGTATCGTTATAACGGCGCTCTGGCTGGCTGATCTGCCGGCTGACATCGACGACAGAGGAGGGCCAGCGTGCCTGCAATGAACATTTTAGAGGTTTTCTTTGTTTACCGATTGACTCTCGGCCGGACGACGGCAGCAACGTGGCACGGGTCGAAAACGTGCGAGTCCTTCGCCGTTGGTGTACCTAGGGGTCGGCTGCGAGCACGAGACCACGAGACCACACATCATAGCACTCGGAACTTTATCGGAACTTGACTGGACGGGCGTCGCTAACGCCGATGTAGACTCTACGACATCAATGAGTCCTCGAATATAGTGGCACTATTTAGGAGTCGAGCGACCATTGTACTGTGTTATCGTTCCGAACTATCCACAGACGTATTTTCTATCAAAACGCATGGTAGTTTTGAAACGACGGCTAACCCGATAGTGATAGCTTTCTTAGTTGGTCACCTCGACGTTCGGACAGCCACCGAGAGGGTGAGCCACTAAGGGCTAGTTGGTTTCCGAACGAGAAATTTTAAATTGACTCAATCGAACGGATTGGGCCAGTTCAAAACGGGGTTTACTTGGGAAGCTGCGTCCTTCCCGAGTTTTAGCTAGCTTTTTATTTATGAGCCGTCTTAGCGTCAGTCAATACATATATATATATGTATATATATATGAAATCCATCTTGACTGATATATATATATATATATATATATATAACTGGCTAAAGACGGACAGCCATCACAAGCAGGCACAATGGACACACAAGTAACACCACACAAGAATATGGGGCAGCTACAATTGGCTAATTGACATCTCGAGGGCTCAGTATCTATTTGTAATAGTGATAGGCGCGAACTTGTCATCGTCTCAGCGTGATGGCCGTGCCATACGAACGACAAGACGACATTCGCTCACCGCGTAGGCAGGTCAATATTTGTGCTTGTCGCTATTGGACGCCATCACTCTCTCAATGAATGCTCATACCTCGGCGGGAAACAATATCGAAATATTGTTTCCGCAGTGTAACCTTCACCCCTGAGTGGAGCTTGGCATTTACATAAACGTGTCTCGACGATTTCATTGCATCGAAGGCAATAACAATTAGCACCAGCACCACCACCGTCATTATTCTCAATCAGTCTGTCAGTTGAATGGCGTCGGGGTTGTCGTAGCTGTCATTCGCAACTGTTTCATTTGCTCGATACACGACCAAGTTGAGGAGGCAAATTTTCCATATATACTAAGAAGCGAAGCACCTTTTATTCAATTTTTTTTTTGCGAGAACTTAAGCATTGTGAAACTGCAGTTTCGAAAATAAACCACTAATGAAATGAAATGACTTGCCCCACCTAAAAGATACCATGTTCGATATCATAGAAACAACCACGCGATCGAGCGTAAATGTTCCCAACCCAATCGTTCATCGCGGGAAAACGGTGTTTCATAAACGACCTGTTTCCTAGGAGATGTCTCGCCCTCTTCGTGAGTGCAATAATTAGACAACGGGACGGACTGCAGCTACATGAAGGTTAATGTATGTGCGAGTCGACTCTACAAGATCGCAATGTAACTTTGACATTTGAATATAGTATGTGTATATATCTCAAGCTAAAAATACTTTTCGATCACACAGAGAGGAGACAGAGACAGCAGTTGAGCCCCTGTGGCGTGGTCTGTTCGTACGCGCCTTTCAATTGGTGGAGACAGATAGGTTTTCACATAGGTTCAATCTCCACCTCCAGGGACCGTCTTATGAAGCAATGCCGAAGCCAGTTCCGCAGACGTTAAACGTCGACTGTTAATCCGCCTGGAAATTTACTTAGGCAGAGACATACGTTGTTTGGCGCCTCTGTTTGTCGCAATCGAATAATTGGAAAAGGTTAATGATAGCTCGGTGCTTCCGGAGAGCGATACATTGGTTATGGAGCGAAGATGCTCCCAATTAATTAAAGCCGAGTTCATTCTAGCTAAATACTGATGCACTAAACCCTCACGATACATCATGAGCTGCAAAGCGCTGCACTTTTGTTTTAGGGTGCTAGCCCTCAGTCTAATTAAGATTTCCAAGTTAAGTATAATTTCCGATTATCAAACGCATTCGCAAAACGTCGTCTGAACAGGCGCTGCCACGCTGTTGTCCGCAAACACAACCACACGCTTTGTTTTAGGAATTATAATTATTAGTTTGCACGCATTAACGGTGGGCATAGCGGGCATCCCCAATGTTCCCGGTTTGGTAAGCACGCTCGAATACCGAAGTCGAACGCCGACAGCACATTCACCAGTTTTGTTAATTTGTTTGTCCATTCAGAATTGGACGTGGCTCTCATTCATTTACAATAGTAGTAACAGTGTGTGTGTGTGTGTGCTGCTCCTGTAAATCGATTCACTTACCACATCGTTTTGTCTCTGTTCGCCAGCGCTAAAGTGCGCTAAATTTTATATTTGCATTTTTGTCCAATTACGTTACACTATCGTTTAACCAAAAACAACACACTACAGAAACAAATCATGTATTCACTCACGCGCGACGTAGTTAAATCTGAACCGTTCCCCCATGCTAACGTGAGTTGAGCCTTCGTCCGCTGTCGACTTGGGTACCCCGACGCGGGTGAGCCACGCGCGGGAACTCCCCGAAGTTCCACAGATCTACTCGAGCTTATCGTACCTGATTATCCTGTTATAGATATGATTGCGTGAGCAGCGAACGTCGATGTCTCTAACTAAGGAGACAGACCACAGGATTTACCACGGTGTACCCTCGTTTTGCTGGACGAAGCGCCAACTTCGAGATGGTGTAAGTGCTTCCTGTACCTTCCAAACCCCGTTGGTATTGTCTGTCTGATCGACCCTTTCTCATTATTATGTGGGTCCTTACGTTTGACTCGAGATACTGCGGGATTTCAGAAAAATATGTCTCTGAGATAATCATCTCATTTGAAATCTAATTCCACATTTTTTTGTTTTGTAATAATATTAATTATAATAATAATAATAATAATAATAATAATAATACCAGCATGGGACCGAATCTGTGATCAGACGAATTGGCTACCCTGCGAAAATTTCGATCAAAAGGATTGTCTGCGAACGTAACAAGAGCTACACACCTAACTTTTAATCCTGTCGTCTAATGTATTGCCAGCAGTTCTATTCGATCGTGGCCCCTACAAAAGGTAATTGTACGTAATAATTTTACGAGGCGTCTCAATCACACGCCAATTTGGTACGTCGTGTTTCGTTTGTTCCGGCCTTTTCCTTTGGATATCATTATACATATACACATTATGCTAGCAATAGATGAATAGGTGGCTTTGACCGCTCGCAGGGAGACACAAGAAAGAACACCTCTATGAGGTACAGCCGTAAATTCGTTCAAAAAAGCTGCCCTGCTTAATTCCATAACACATTATGGATAGAAACCCCGCGTCATGTTGTACGCGAGAAGTAACGCAAGAAGCGAACCTTGAATGAATGTGTTCGATGAAATGCGTTGGATATAACGCTACACTGTGTACATACTAAACTTACAGCAGGACTCTGCGAGAGCAGCAGCATGATTCTCTAGTGCTATTATACGTACACGAACAGTTGAAACCAGCGGATCACGCATGATACGCAATAAGTTTCACTTGTTTGTATATATAATAGCACTGGGGAACGATTGACTTATGATTGAATTATCACTGCAAAAGGCGTATCCAAAATTTCTATTACCATCATCGTTTTGGCATAGGAAGAGACCGAAGGGGCATGTGCATTCGTTTTTAACGGCGACAACAGCAGCAGCTGCTGATGCGGGACCAGCGCAGCCGACCCTGCCTGCCTGGCGATGTACGCGCCCGTGCTAGTATAACGCTGTCGGCGTTTCTGCACTTTCGTGTAGAAACGTTTGTGTGTCCACTAAAACTTTGCGTTGCCTTACGGGCATTGTCAACGTCCTACGGCCAGCTTCCATCATCAGCAAAGTATCACAGCGTCAACTTGAACTGCTGCCCCGGTGGCCGAACACACACAAGCAGCTGCTCGAACGGGCCCTGTTAGTTCCACCGGCTGTGAGCGGTCCCTCTGAGCTAGCCCGGCCCGGCCCGGCCCGACCAGACCCGTGTTGTCCCTTGGTAATATATCGCAGAGGGACAATCAGAGCTGAGGGGCGGACACGGCGATGGACGGCCACCCTATCACGCTGTCGCGCAGCCTTTAGATGATCGCCTTTGACAATGAGTTTTGACCAGGCTGCAGATACAGGCCGCATCAGTCTAGCCGTGGTTTGTCGTCGCCGCCGCCGTTCACCGCTCACCGCGTCCAGCGTCGTGTCAAAGCTACCATTCTTCTATAAATACATCTTCATTCAGTCCCTCGTCCAGTGTGAGCGGACCGACGAGGGAGCAAACGATTTAATTGTTGTCAGATGGCTGCTGCTGGCCGCGCTAGTTGTGTCCGACTCAGTTTTCTTATTTTTATACCGAGGCTGGACCCCGTACGGGGAAGAGATGAACGATACAAGTGAAGAGGCATGTGTATAGAGCCACCAGTGGTCGACATGTGCGACAATTTAAGTATCTGGTATTACTGCGTGACATATAAGAGAGAGTAAGCATTGTAAAATTGCAGCTCCTTTAATAAACCAATAAACATGTACCTTTACTGCTACTTAACAATAATAATAATAATAATAATAATGTGACCCGAAGCATATCCTGGTGTAGACTGGAGCAAGCAGTGCAGTTGGTATATGTTATTTATATCGGATACTATCGATCCGCCACCATCTATGAGCTATGAGGCATCGATAGACCAGAGGGGATGAGGGATCGATTGCTGACGTCGTTGTCGTCGTTGTCATCCTTCTCAATCTTGTCATCAAAAAGACCAGAAGCCTACCGAGGATTCGGCCTACACAACATGTCCGCCTCGAAATAGGACGCACGAACAACTGCCGCCTGCTGTCCCTGCGATATGTGAACCTGCGAAATAACGGCGATATTGTTTTTGTAGCTTTTACAATGATCAAATAATAATTATTCATTGTCCCTGCTTGTCAATGCGTGCTTGCATTTAGACGCTGTATGGGGCACAACTCCAGTTTGTCACAGACTGTTTGCGAGGACATGGAACCAGCAGTGGAGCGAGTATTTGCACACAGCATTTGTTTATGCGCTGATGGTCGCATACCCGTCCTGGGGGAGAGACTGTGGCCCGTCTCAGTGGACGGGTTGATCCGTACCGTCATATGTAATTGCGCTAAAGCAATATGCTGCATGCGACGACGGGCGGTTTTTACACTGGCGTGACAAAAGTGGACGACGAACGAGCAGGGTCGTTGCGAGCGTTACCCATAGAATCGTGTACACGTAAACAGAGAAGATAATAATAATAATAGTAATAATAATAGTTCAACTCAGATATATATGTTGGTGGCATATAGCTTAAGGCTTTAGTTATTATTGCGATGATGCATCTGGCTGGTCGCGATGAATGCTCGCGATGAATGTTGTTGTTGTTATTATTCTCATTATTATTATTATTACTATGAGATAGATCAGCACACAAACGCTGCCTACTGTGGGAACAGTCGCGCCGGCCAGGCTCGAGGCACTCCCTGGGCCACGGACTGGGAGCGGCGCTGCGCTTGCTTCGAAAGTGCCAAAGAGATCCAGTTGAACCAGAAAATATTTATTGTCATGACGCTGCCGTCCCACCCATTGCACGAGTCAACTATAGGCACCATCTATGATGTATTTCTCTCACCCGCTATCCGCTGAACAGATACGGCTGGACACACGCGGGCAACAGCGCATCAACGAGACAACAAAGCCTATGATATGTTGTTGTTGTCGACGATAGATAGATGGATGGATATGAGACGAACAGATGAATGGTTACATCATGCTTTGCAGACCCGTTAAGCTACGCTGCTGTTACGGTCGTGGCGTGGTGCTTCCACCCGCGACGGCAGTGGACAGATCTGTCAACGGCGGGCGTTGCGTCGCTCAGGCTGGCAAGCGGTGGAAAAGTGGAGCGGTCCCCTTTCGTCTATGACCTGCCTGATATTTATAATAATAGCAGCGTAGGTTTTTACTAGTAGAAGAATTTATGGAGGGATTGAATCCTATACGAAGTAATTTGCATTCGCTTCGTAACATCGTGCTCGCCCCACGGCACCGCAGTGGGGCGTTCTGGGCCCGTATTGAGACCGCATTCATTTTCACGACAAGAAACACTCAGAGACGTTGCCTATCCTACCACTGGCCATCGGATGAACTCCCCAGCCGGCGCAACTACACTCATTAATGTACGAAAGTTATGACCCATGCCTTCTCCTGCCGCACGCACCATAGACCTAACCCAAAATCTATACGGGTCATAGCACCTACTTAGCATAACTACGGCGATCGTATGGTAAAAATAAAAGTTGCCAATTTCGGCACCTAATTCCATACAGCTGATATAGAACGGGAGAAGGTATATCAAGAACGAGCCCAGATTACGAAGCGTTTTTTATGAAGTTAAGGGCTGTAAGATGCATTATGCAGACCCGACTTCACGACTACGGTATTCGTCTGGTACAGTGAGACTCGCACCCACTAATACCCTGAACCTCTTCGACTTAGGTCTCGTGATCCCGGAACTGATATCTGTATTACTTCAGAGCAAGGCTTGCAGGGAGATTACGAAGCTGTTGCTCCTAAAAAAAGCAACACAACTTCGGCGACCCACACGGCGATTCTGAGTGCTCATCTCGCTGAAGTGAGAAGCATAACACAGGCCTAAACATAACACATATGAATATATCATATACAATATACGAACAATGAACGTTTTTGGCGCCCTTCAAAATGGTTGAAAGTCAGCCATCCGAGGAAAACTGCTCAACGTGGTGATATAACTAATCAATCCTCGTCCATATTTACAACGGCAACGGCCATAGCAAGGACATTGCCTATGGCTGCAACATGATACTTAATCTGGTGTAAGCTTTATTCCCTTAGCTTTGGAAGCGCTGCAATCTCAATTGTCGAATAGAATCTGTTGTATTGTAGCTAGCCCATCAACAACGTTGATGAGGATATCCTGCGGGCTACATACTATAGCTTGCGTGTGTCAGTGTTAGTAAAGCTGCCACAGCTATTTTTCACGGATAAAATACATATTACTTGCTGGAGCACACACACACACACACCTTAGTCTTGTTCGGTCGGTCCCCCGAGGAAGATAGCAGAGTAGGTGACAGCGGGGTTGAATCCTCATGATGAGCTTCTACAAAGCAGCCCAAACCCTTAGTTCGGTTTTTTCAATTTCCCTTCTCACGATCGCTCTCTCCGTTACACCCACAGCCTCGATGTAAGCTGAATAACTCCGTCTTCGTCGGGCCAACAGTTTCACTTTAGCTCCGAATGTGCACCCGCCTACTGACATCGCCACCGCAATGCCGCTGAATTTTTCCTTCGTGCCTGTGAAATTTACACCCCGACAGTGGAGTGCATGCAACCCGAAGTGAAGCTATTGTGCTTGCGTTCGAGACGCCGGGAAACCGTGGAGGGGGCCTAGCGCCAGCTCAGCTCTGCTCAACTCTTTTTGCGCTGGTCGGAGCTTTCCGCTCGGGCTCTTCTATCAGGAGGCGGTGGATTTTGGCTTTGGGACAACGTCGTTTCGTACAACTTGAATTCGTGTTATGTTAGACACCCTGTAGTGTATGCAGTGACGTGATGAGACCGGGGGCGCCTTATCCTGCAAGACTTCATTTTCGCTCCTGTAACAGAAGAAGTGCATTTTTGTTCGCTTTGATAACTCAAGCGTATTCGAGTCCCAGAAGCAGACGGCCCCGTTGACGGCCCCACCGAGCGGGGGATCGTATTGTATAATACGATCACCGCGTTGATGAAACAACCTGCCAGTGGTAGAGGCCATTGGTGGCGAAAAACGAAAAAACTCAGCTGACAGTTTCCAGTGTCACCTCCTACGATTAGAGCGTATTCACGATTATTTGATAGTAAATTTTCTATTCATAATATGATTGACAAACAACAGTATAATTGCTTTAGTGAATGTGTACCCATATTTCAAAGGCTCCAAGGTCAAGAGTCAGAGAAATCCAAGTTAAAAATGACATTTTGCCATAAGTCCAACATATTACTGATTCACGTACAGTGTCACGTAACTGTGATACAATTCATATTCACATAACGTGTTCCGGACATGTTCCTTTTGGGTCGTTCTATCCATTCGAGAAATCGTACCATTTTGAATAATATTTTTCTACGCTCATGGAGCTCATAATTGTCATCCAACTTAAACCACAAACACCAAATGCTTTCTGAGATTGCTTTGATAATTCTCGCTAGTCTGTAATATCAGCTTCTCTCTCTCTATACATGACAATTTCGTCGAATCCAATAACATAAATAGCGTTCTGATAGGGGGAGGGTGATTCTAAGGAAGGGACCCATTTGGCCGTTCTAATATTCTCACAGGGAAAACCCTCTGAGAAATTTGCTCACTGGCCGCAATCCGCACCGAGTGTAGATGCATTTCTTCAGGGACTTGAAGATATGCCGTCCCAACAAGGGAACAGTGTCGCTATGGACAATACAATATTAAAGAACGCCATGTCTTCCACCGTGAGTCAAATTCAGCACATTTACGTCGGTACTGGTTTTCTTTTTTGTTCCAGCTCGTTTAGCTGGGAAACTAGTCATCGATAAGGCATCGTATGCGACGCAAGACCAGCCGTTTCTCTGTTGTATTTGCTGGGTCATGCTCTGATGGGATATTCACTCGAGCAGAAATATTCACTCCCTTTTCGACGAGTGTCAAAAGAGTTGCGCGCAAACGGTTCGAGGCAAGGATTCAAGGCTAATGTCATACCATTGTACCCCGCCTTAAATCTGCCTTCATGAGTTACAAAATTAAAAATAGAGTTCTAATGTAAGAGAAACAAATGACGTAATCATCTATGGCATGGGCTTATTTCACGGCTGTATAGTCCGATTGAAAATCACCCAGAGAGTTCCGAAAGTATATGTAAATTTGCGTGTGTATGCGACGAAAAGGGGCCACCTCCATCTAACTATTATGAAGATACTCATTGACACTCGCGAAGTGCACATTATTTCTGCTTCATTTTTACGAATGAGCTTGGATTAAAACTAGAACTGTTCCAACGCCGGAGGCCGCCGGAAATGACGCCTCTTATAATAGTCTAACATTATATTAACTCTGGAACAAGGAAATGTTAATTCACCAAGCTACCCAGTTTGGCTAGACAGGCTGAGAAGACGAGTTCAACGTTACGCCGTCTCATATACAATGCACATCGTATAGACCATCATCGGGAATCACCACCCATAGGATATCACACGAATATGTGAAATTAGGTCGGTTTCACTTCCGGACGAGCTCGTAGTAAATGCGTAATATAGGAACATTCAGTATCGTAATAATACAGAAGAAAATTAAACAATAATAATTGCTCAACAGGGTTATATATATATATATATATATATATATATATTCTCTCGGAAGCTATACGATATATATAACGGCTTCCGGAAGCTTGATTGTGCAGCTATTTGTTCGCATGCACAGGAGAAACGCAATATAGAAACGAGAAAATAATAAAGTTCGACATTTTTCCTCATTGTCGATTACCTCGACCTGTTCCTATTCTGCTGTGTCGCACTTCCGCGGCGAGTATTTTGTGTCTCTACATAATGCGTTGATTGATAGGCCATTATTATCGAACGATGAAAGGCGACTTAGGGACGGCGTAGACCGGACGCGGAGATGATGATATCTCAAGCTGGGAGGGTCTACTTAGAAACAAAAACTCACAGGGCGACTGTTATGATCTGTTTTTTCTACGAGAACTTGAATGGCATCGACACCAAACGACCATTCTGCTAATTGCATCAAGGCTAATGATGATGTCCGCGATATGGCCGTGCGTCGACTGACTTATAATAGGTGCCGGTAGCAATCTTATTTTTTCTTTTTTATATGCCGTATACGTGGCGTTTGTAACACAGCTTCCTACCGATAACCTCACGTAGCATTGACATCGTTCTCATAGTATATAACTACGTTTACTTACCATTATAGACTAACTTGTTATTATTATTATTATTATATTTTACATCAATTTTTTACTTTGCAGGCTCTGACGCCACACTCAAACGGTAAAACACCCGCGCAGGGAAACGAACACGATGGCGGCTTGGGTTGACCAAGATCTCGACGATGCTTAAAATGCATGGCCGGTACGAAAGGCTGTACAAAATAGCCTAAGGTACACATGTAAAACAACCTGATACAGGCAATGTTGAATGGGAATGAGACTATCATGTCTTTCTGGATCAACCACTCTCTTGGACAGCAGCATGAGCCGTTTGTGAAATATGGACTATGTTTACAGGCGTCGTGAGTAGTGCATGCACGTTTCAATCACCTCCAGCCCCACACCTACCGCATATTGATACACAAAATTAATTTCATATACTGAAGTTTATTATTAAGTAAAATTAAGCCAGTCCGAGCTATATAGATCAATCTCTCCTTGTTGTACAAGCCGTTTTCTTGTTTATACAGGCTGCCTTATGCTATGTAGATGTCCAGCAAATCTCTATCTCTCCTCCTCTGACTTCTGATTTCCTGCTCAATAGAGACTATTTGATATTATTTATTGGTCGCACATTATTACAGTGAAAGTCAGCCGGTTCATGATGCCCAGCCCGATTTGGAAACATCAGGATCACTTCCGCCGAACATGCATTACACCGTCGTTAGCGCGGCGGCTTGGACGGTCAAGTCTCTGGCGGTAGAAAGCCAGAGGCCGCAGGTTCGAATCCCGCTGGGTGATGACATGTAAGAGAACTTGTTAAGCATTCTGAAATTGCAGCTCCTTTATTAAACTAATGAAGCTTTACCTTTACCCAATTGTCAATGAGAATTCGACGTCTTGCAGGATTGTTCTCCCAAGTTCGAAGTGGGAATGATTGGAAAAATGCTCATTCGCAATAAAACGGAAATATAGTTCTGTGCCTGTCTCAAATGTCTACCAGAACAGACGAGGTCGGCCTCGATATAACAAATCGAAGCTAGTACCATTGTCCACATGACTAGCTAATAATTGGGTACGTGCTCGGAGAACGATAATCGAAGTACTAATTAATAGTATTAGTAAAGCAGACAAGATGACGATTATACAACACACTTAAGTTTTTTTTCATAAATGCAACGTAATATACTTTATTCTCTAGAAACATTGCAGATATTGAGACGGTTAATTACATGCGGATAGTGTGGGAATAAAAACCACAAAAATAGAAAATTCTCGTAGAGCCCTAATTATTTGTTATTAATTAGGTTTATTCATATATACATTCGTCGTCATGTGTAACAGCAACAACAACTGTAGAGTGACGAAATCAGCAGGTACATATATTGCATTTTCACTAGGATCAGTAACATCAATATGATGTGTCACAGTAGGCAGATCATGGTTGTTTAGAGCTCGTGTTGTCAGTCTCCGCTGTCGCGCTGCCAGAGGCTGACTCTGATGGAAAGTACTCCTCAATCCGAAAGAGCTCTAGAGGCTCGAAGCGAACCTGGCGGCGGTACTGACCTCCGGACGAACTCGAGGAAGCCGCCGAGCCTAGGGCACTCTGGAACACCTGCGCAGGACACAGACAATGAAAGGGAGTTTACTTAGCAGCATTTAAATGAGTTAAAAAGGAGGACACTGCTCCCTTGTGGCTAAGCCACCTGCGGGATCGCATCCGAATGTTTAGGCAGGCGACCTCAGGTGCGAATACTCCGGACTCATACGGTCCCCCCTTCTATCGTAAGATCTGGAGAACCGGCGATTTGTTTCCAAATGATTTGAGTTCCTAGTGTTACCAAGCACTAACGTTTAACTCGCATCAATGTCATTACAATCTCTACTACAGCAATAAAGGCATATCCTTAAATCGCAACGTACTTTGAAGATTTTCTGCTGATATGAGGTCGTGAATAAGCTTTCGGCCTGTTCGACTTTACTTTCCATCGCTGTCAACGAGCCTCGCACGTCACAGATGAGAGTTTCCAGCTGATCGATTTGTGCATATACCTGTGTCGTTCAACATCATCAAAACAGTTATTACACAGTGGCGTATAACGATGTACAGTTGACAATAATGGTCCGATTGAGGGCGCCACCCGCCACTGAGACCACTCTTTGACTACGTTAGGTAACTTACGCACTTAGCATAAGCCTCTATGGATTTTGATGCATTTTTATACCATTTCTGCACGACAAAACAGACCGACCTGTTTCATACTTTGGCGAGCTGCCACTATTTTTGGCACGTTCATCTGAAGGAAGTCTGTACGTTCCGAGAGGGCCCTCAGCAGTTGGTTGAAGGCATCCAATTTTGTCAGCAGAAAATCACAGCGTTCATCGAGCAGAGTTCTGGACTCCCCGAGATCAGCTAGCGTTAACGAAGCTATTGACGCTGAGGTAGTTTTTGCAAGAGGTTCCACGACATTCGACTGATCGACCGCCATCCTCGCGTTCTCAGTTTGCCTCTAAAAAAAACGACAACAGATTAGGCAACTGATCGAGCCAATCCACTGACAACTCGAAGGTATTTAAAAAAATAATCGGCCTTGAACCTTTTCTTTTCGCAATTTTCCAGAGGAAAGCTTCATCCTTCATTTCACTAGATTACACTGTTATTAACTTCGCTACAGTAATTATAGTAAACGAATGCTAGTCCTCCACGTCTGGTGTAAGCCTATATAAAAAATTAACCACCTGAATTGCAATCTAGGACTTCTGTGTTGGAAAAACACGTCTCTCTATGGTGAACGACGTATATAGCATGGGCAATGGCAACTCTGTAGGAGTTTTCTGTTATACAATGCACTATCACTGTTATAGGCGGAATTAGAGTTCCCCCTAGACGTTATCTTAAATTTTGTATCTGTAATCGTAAACTCGCAACTACTACAACTTGTGACTTGAGGAGGAGAACCCATTAAATATAACATCATGGTCTACTATATTCCCAAAGGACAATAACACTATACGAAATTAGCTTGGAGATGCAATGCCTATAAAGTCTAATACAAACTGCTCTCTTGTCAATGTGACGAGGCTTTTTTTTCACCCAGTTGTTCACATCGAACATCGCATTAAATTCTGGTTGTTTTTTTACACTACAAACCGCGTATTGGCAAGCTTCCCGATCCGGTTAGTCCTGAACGCACAGAGAGGCAAAGAAAGCTATTTAAACACCGTATCATTCTATAGCTAGATACTTTGTTTGACCGACAGATTCATGAAGACAATCACTCTAGAGTCGAAACGGGTGGTCGTCAGCACAAGTTGACGATGAACATTATTTCTCTCTCTCTCGCTCTCTCTTGGTTCTCATTACCGCGTCCGCTGCTTAAGCCCGATTCAGCTGATATTATTCTCCTGTATGGGGGTTTGTTTTGACAGCTTATTTCGCCCCGTATAGAAGCACATGGAATGACTGATTGTAGAGAGATGTCATCCCTGCGAGCTGATGCCATCAGATTAATCAATCCTATGCGTAAATCGTAGCACAGGGATGGCTAACACTATCTGCTGATCAAACATCTCACGCCATATGACTATGCTTGCTATCCATTTCGGCCACTCCGTACAAGTTATTACGCTTGAGCGAAGCTTCTATGGGCTCTCTTCTCTTAGTGAGTGGCGGAAATTCAATGAAGTGCCAGAGCTCGAATTTTCAATCAACTTGTTTTGTGAGTAAAAGACGTTTTTGTGTAAAGTGTAATTAAGACAATTCTTCTGAGGACATCCCCTCTCCCATCCCGGCTGACACTACCTCCACCGACGCAGAACTTGTCGATGTTCTTCGTTGGTAAATGTTGCGATTTTTCCGTATGCATAAGCCATACATTGTCCGAACGCTCGCTGCACATGTGTTCGAAAGACGAACACATGTGATGCCCATGGTATAGAGTCATTTCGTGAGTACTATATGCAGCTTTTTTAGCGCTATTTCTACTACCACTACTACTACTGTTGCTGCTGCTGCTGTGGTTCGCTTGCATCGGGATAAGACAACTCGGAACAAAAGGCTACACAGAATTTGCGACTACGTTGTGCTTATTTATTCACATCGGTACCCATAAAATGTATATGTTGACAAGCAAGTTGATTGGCGTATGCAAACAGTGGATTGTACAACAGTTATGACATTATGCTAATCCCAACGAGCGGACTGTGTTATCCATCATACACGCTGTAGAAGATATTCAATGTATCAGCTGACTGGGCGCGATCCTTTTACCTCCATTCTTGACAACTATGACACGGCCTGAGACGAAAGTCTTCTTTTTTCTTATAACAGGTTTCGGGTATCCATGAGGCCTCTCGGTCAATACAGCTGCCAGTGCGAGACTCCCCTAGAAACCCACTATACCCGAGTTCCAGCCCGCTCCAGGGCCCGGATAATTGCTAGGCATTGCGATAAATTGAGTTGTGCAATCCCACGTGTGAAGGTTACGATACAACGGCCTTAACTGAACACGAAGAATATAATTTTTCATGTGCAAGGATACTTATTTTAGTTATACCTAAACGTTGATCACGCTGCACTCGACAGTTCGTTGAGAGAAGTTTTTTTTTCATTTCAGGCGAAACGGTCCAGGAGGTTGAACGAGCCGTCAGGGCTTGTTGACCACTATTATGGCTACAAAAAGTGATGCTAGAGGTAGCTCGTCCGATTGTGCTAGTGTCGAAGAGATGGCAGAAATGGCCTACCTGCTTCTTATCGATCTCGGCTACTCGACGGCACATCACGAATTTAACGAGTGAGTGCTGAACGTATTGGTTCGGTGTAAAGAAGGCGTCCCGTTTGATACTTTTATGCTTGAATCTCGGTTTGTTGCAGGCGTTGATGTACGTAAAGCTATATGAACTGGTTCATATATACATTATATATATATATATTTTTTAGTTTTTTTTGAAAAAAACAAACTTACATAGGTTGGGCTCCACAGCTGCTGCAAGTATACCACTGCGGTGCGATTGATGCCGAGAGATGCCAACCCATGAACAATAGGATACAAATAATTTGTTGATTGTTAACATGGTCATTGAAATTTACACGTAACTGTTTATATCCAACCTAATGACGTCGTTCCTAATTTTCTTTTTTTTTTTATCTACCGTGACCATCTTTCCTTCGTATCTCATCGCCATCTGATCTAGACGACTCTTCATTGTGCCGAACAATGAGGCGTTTGTGCCTGTTTTCCAATTTCTCCTGACTATACTTGATCGAAAAGAATACCGGGAACGGTTCAAGTTTGTCCTCAAAGTTGACGACAAACGGAAGGAAGCCGAATTTCGAAAGGTGAGTAGTCCACAAAAGCGGGAGAAAATTTAACAATAAGTTCTATTTAAATATTAGCGAAAATGTTTGCAATTAATACATTTTATAGGGAATTATAACGAGCTTCTATGGGTTCTGCAGAATGTCTGGGTTCTTTTTTATTATTCATGTCGCGGTGGGGATTATGACAACTCTTCCGTAAACGTATATTGGTGATTGCCTATGGTTTAGAGTGACTACGATTGGGTAGCAATGATTTTCGATAGACCGCAATCGGATCACAATTGTAGTACCCTGTTATTGTGTGGCGCTGCACGTCAGGTCTACCGTTTTAGCTGATGTCATATGCTGCTGGAGCAGTTTATACAAAATGATTAAGTGCTGATTTCACATGTCCACATCCACAGAGAGCGTTCTCTCAGCTGATATTATCTTATAATCAAATTATAGAGAAGACAGCCTAACCTAATACTTTTGCACAAACGGTTTATACAAATGATGTGGTTAGAATACAAATCAAGGAAGTATTATAGTTGAATAGTTCGCAACTTTTTTGACCCACCAAATAACTTTTCTATAAACCACCTCTTTCTGATCGTTTCCATCTTAAGGTAAATAGGCAGCCAGCCGGGGATTTTATCCTGTGTTTGAATAATACGAATCACCCAGCACAGAAAACGTGCTGTGACTAATTTCAATCAGCGTTTCGGTATTCGGTTTCCGCTTAGGTGCTGTGCAATTATTTGCAAGACTTAGCAAAGGCTGGCGAGCTGGGATCCGATGTTCCGCCAATAAAGATGGCACTCTTCACAACGCCGGGTATGCCTTGACGCTGTTTTCGCTTTTACGTTCAGTCCATGCCGATATGCCTCGAATCAATTGCATGCATCGAGTTCGCTGCCAAATGTAGAAACGTGTCATTGGTCATGTAGGAGGCGCATGCCTTTCATAGTTCACTGGCTGCAAGGGAACGCACACACACAGAGATCCACGCGTGGCGAGTGTACATTTGTATTTTACATATCGTTTCGCCCTTACTGAATTTGATACCGGTCACCAGCCCAGTTGGTGGGACAACGTAGCAGAATGTTTCCGATGTGTATACGATTGTTTTTGATGTGAATACAGGGCCAGTCAGACCGATGGAAATAACAAGAAGGGAGAATAACGTGAAGGCAACTGACAATGACGACCATGCATGTCTTGGTGTCAATCACAGAGGCGATATTTGTCACGTTATTATTATTATTATTGTTGTACGATTTTATTATTAAAATGTATAATTATTATCAGAAATTAGAGCAAAAAATGATAGAAACTTTATTTATATTTCATTTTTTTGTTGTTACCTCTCTTTCGGACGGCAATAATACACTTTTTACATTTCTAGCACAAACGTCTCTGTGAAAATTTGTTTTATTATCATGTTGAGACAAGTTGCTCCTTGAATGGCAGCTATATCACTGTTATAAACCCGTGATGCACGGAGGCGCTGCTAGCAATACAAACTAGTATCGTAGAAGAATATAATCTCTATCAATTACCTAACAACAAAACAAAAAGAGTAAAATTCAGCTCTGCATCTATGCATGTATTTAGAACCTAGGTATATATTTTGTAGAAATTTTCTTCCATATTAACATAAGATCAAAAAAGAATTTCTTACAAGTATCTCTCCTATCCTGCTTCTCTGATCTATGCGTCCGATTTCTCATCTTCGCTCTCGGACGAATCCAGCCTTATCTTTCTGGTGGTTTCTGCTGGTGGAAAACACACCTGAAATAAGGCAATGGTGACGACGACGATAAATATGGCAATATATTTATATGAGACAACTTTACCTCGGCGCTAATTTTTGGTTGAATAAGAAATAGCTTTCTTTTGTTGACGACTCGAAGAGATTTAAATTATTGAAACTGTCAACCCACTGCACTTTCGGGGAAACGACAAAGTGCTTCAAGATTAAGCTACCTTCATAGAAAAATCATATAAATCACGTGGTAATCGAATTTGAATATATATTAAAAAATTCTATAAATTGGTTGTGGTAAAATCTGCAATCTAAAAGAAGTGCACGCCTTCGTCATAATACTATAGATTCCTGTATTGTGTTATCCATTGGTGCGGGCATATACTTTCAACGAGATGGTCGATGCAGAGCGATCGATCTGACGAACACCTACCAGCCGGTCAATTTCTGCATCAGTTTTCGGCAGGCGGCTTGGATTGAATGACTTGTATATCTCACGCTTCTTCTGCGCTTCCGTTCGTGTCGATCCTTTTCTGCTCTGTTCGTCATCGTCGGACGAGTCGTAATCGATGTCCTCACGGAGGTCCATCCAGCGTGTGGACGCCTCATCGGAGTCCTCACCATTGGCGGCGACGGCCTGAGAACCCTCTCGGGGGGCTGGATATATCCTCGGAGTCAGCGACGCTGCGCACGACGTCTGTGACGATTGCGGCGATTGAGCCCTTGTTGCAGCGCCTTGTGATGTGTCGTCTCGCCGTCCAGGCTGCTGCTGGTGCCGTAAAGGGGTAAATCCCGGGGGAACTGTTCCTTCTCGATTGTTTTCATTCTGCTTCGCACCTATCGTCCTTTGTGTGGCGCTATCACACGACAGATGAATTTTGCGTTGGTCACACAGCGCCTGTAGAGTTTGTTCCTCTCGCTGCGATCATGCAGTATGAACCAAACCAGACAGCAAAGTAGGTTTAATCAGGGGTGTTAGACTCTGAGTAGGGGGAGATTAAAACGTCCTTAACATGCACCTTACGAGCCGGCATTACTAGCAAATAACACCAGCCTAATGAGTTCGCCCAATGCTTGTTGGCAGCACGTAATTTCGAACGTAGTCTGCCAAAATGATAAGCTGCTAGATGATTCCTGTATGATCTCCATGATACAGATGAGATATAGAAAGTTGACCGTTTTTACCTCCCCCCGCCGGGTGTGCCCAAGAACGGCGGAGTTGACCAACAATATAAGTATCTGGTTGTTATGGAATTTCCGAGATCCAAAGCCAATAATTATGACATGATTGTCCAGGTTGTGGTGTGCGTGCATACAATGACCAATTTGTAGTATATTCTAGGTGTAGATGCGCAAGGTGCACTGATTTTTCGCGAAGCCATATTGAAAAACGTTCTATGGGAATCGATCTGCAGCAATTGCTACTATACAATTCCGAGCGGCATATCCCAGAACGAGAACCGGTGCCCACAGACGTTCCAATAACAACGCATTGACAAATCGTGAACCGTGTCGTATATTGGAAGTGTTTTGTACGAATGTTCGAAGCCAACACGATTCTGAAGCAATCACACCGAGCACAGCTTTCAAAGACACGAGTGCGAAAGTCACTTGGGTCAGTCGAGAAGCTTGAACTCGCCGTCAACGCAACCTCGTCGTACAGGTGCGCAAGTCAGTGTGTCTGCAATCAAGGTCGCGTTTACGATGCGAACTGCCAATTGAATTCACGTCCAGGGTACTCATAGATGTGTGGCGGTCATGGCAACAGGCGCGTTTACCTGTAGCTCAGTGATTTCCCGTTCAGTTTTCTCATAGATGCCTTGCAGGACCTTGAGTGTCTGTCTGGCATTTTCTAATCGTCGCTGATTTTCGCAGCAACAGGAACTCGGAGAAGTACGCGCAGCGTTCATCGTGCTGGAAAATACATACATTATATAATATATTATAACCATAGAAACGTGGCTTCTATATAGCGCAATCATATATAACAACCCAATTAATTAAACGCCTGTAACAGCAGATAAACGGATCTTAGATCGAATTTGGCTAGAAAAATGTCAGCTCATATAGTGTCGCGTACGTTATATTGCGAATACTCTGTTAAACAGACTCTTTGTTGTTCGTAGATCTATAAGTTAATTAGCAATTCATACCGGGGCAGCTGTCCCTTTGTCTTCACCCTATTCATTATAGTTACTATAGCAATTAACAAAATACGAACGAGCTGTGTGGTATAAACTCGAGTTGGTGATACCGTTTTTCCATATTCAATAATAATTAAATTGTCGAATTTTTAGACACAACTCACGTACTAAGTGAATTCTTGCCGTTGTATATTATTTCGCACATGAACCTCAATCGGGCTTGATTATGTGTAAGCGCAGTACAGACAGACTTGTTGACAAACCCGTCAGCAGGAAAGTATCGATCGTCTCTGTTCGAGATCGACTTACCGTTTAAGGGGAAATGGCATAATGGTTAATTCGTCACTTGGGCAACATTCATAGGATGTATATGCATCCTTTATGGGTCGTTTGTGAGGTGCTTACTTCAGGGCGAAGTAACGCATTCACCGCTTTGCCGTCGTTTAGTACGGTGGCGATTCTGTCACGCCACCTCACAACGATTATGTGGGAGTAGCGTCTCAGTGAATTCTTCAGTTACATTTGCTAGCAGGGCAGCAGGTCATAAGATCACTTTTGAGTATGCGTAAGCCATGAGCCAGCTCTTGGAACCTGCCTCAGGTTGTTCCGGAGTGCCGTTCGGGCACGTTAGCTAGTAAGCGGCCCGAAGTTTCAATTAATTTCCATATCATGGTATTTTCGTATTTGAATTTATTCTGAACTGAACTAATGCACTATTAGCATTTACGTCGTGTACGATCTGTTTCATATCTCGGTCAGAGTGCGAGCCAACAGAGATAACGACATTGCCAGTATCATCCACTGCGAGCAGATGTGGCCATTCGCCTAAAGGTGGGACCATTGGTCTTGGCTAACGCGTTGAATTACGAAGAGATGAATGCATGAACAACAAAACGCATTTTGCACCACCGTGGGCCTAAATGGAAAAGTGACACACATTCAGGCATGTATTGGTAGATCGGTGCCAGCTACACAATAATCCTGGACAAACAAATCGATTCGAGCTAGCAAAGTGGACCGCTACGAAGGGCGACGCGCAGCATTTGTTCTGAAGTGCCAGCTCTGGTCGACGCCGAGCCTGTGGCTGGTACAGTCATATGCACCGTTGGTGAAACAACACTTATATTGCTCATGCAGCATAGTAAGCAGGATTGTCCCGGACGATGCCTTCTTTGAAATCGCTGCTGAAAGTAACGGCGATAATTCGCCCAAATTTCTTCCACGTGAGCAAACCGTTTAGCAAAACAGTTGGAAACTAGAGCGCTCACTAAATGCCTTATTTGAAACATGTAATGTCTAGTAAAAAAAAAAAAAATCAGATAATCGCATATAGAACTGAATCGATTTTGTGGTGACGTCCTGCCAGGCGACACACCTATGCTCTCTGAGACACAATGAGCAGCCTACAAAGGCTGGCATAGACAATAACAATTCCACAGTTGCTTATACGTTGCATTTGCTTCTAAGATATCGTATGCAATTAAGTGGATCACTAATCGAGTCACTTTCCGAGTACGACACAAAATATTTGACTGACACTGCTGTGTCTCTCTGGACATCGAGCCACGAATCTGCAACGAAATTTGCCATTGATCATAGCTGCGATTTCACTCATGACATCTCCACCTGGATACAACACCAACACGGCTGGCTACCCAACAAGATTAGTAAACGTCAAGCACAAGTCAATCAGTGATATGGAATAATCGAGTCATTGTCAGTATACGATAATCGGCAGCTACACGAACTGGGCGGCACCTACACATCAGCGTTTTCTTTTCGGACTATTTCGTAAAGAGCAAAAGTAAACATCAAATTGTCATCTTGACGAAGATCCACTGATTAGCCAATTATAATTGTTTGCTCTATGCATCTCATTATTGTCAAAATCAGCCGTCGTCAGCCCCGCCGCAGCCATTATATGCGTGGAGAAACAATGCTAAAAATACGTTTGTCACGAACGAAAACATTATTTGCGCTGACTTCCAGCTGACTTCCCCCGTTGTGACATCCTGCTGTCTCGGAACCTTTAGGTACAACTTCTAGGACATATCGGGTTAGCTACCTTCACATTGTTTCTCGACTTTGTTTCCGTACGAACAGATACAACTCGAATAGACAACCGACACGATAAGCTAGAACATTCGAATCCAAGACATATTCATTCTCTTCTTGGCCACAGACCCTGTAGACCTCTAGGGGGCCTTAACGTCTTGGTTGTGTCTCGTCATGCAGACGATTTCGTTGACTCTTCCGAGTTCGATCTCTCCGTCGCACTGGACAGCTGTTTTTAATGTCAATACGAACATAAAAAATAAACTTCTCACTTCGCAAAACTCACCTCGGTCTGGATAAAACCTCCGGATGATTAACTAACATCCATAGTGGCCGTACACATCGGTATTCACAGTGCAAAGTTCGCTGCAATCGGCGCGACGACATCGTCTGCTAGCGGTCCCCGGGGAGGGGGGTGTTTTGGTGAGAGTGGGTAAAGAGCCGCATTTGCCTGACCGAGTTGCGTCAGTAATCGGCGATAGTGAACAATGCCGCTATTATTACACCGCTTAGTTACACATATTGAATATACATCTAAGTTAGATATCGTAATCGTGGGCGACAATTGTACTCGCTGAACGTGAAATACCTCTAAGAACACCTTAATGAGGTGAATGATGTTGGAATTATGGTAAACAAAAAAAAAAATGAACACGTAGAGCAGCAACGGTATTAGATTCGGCACGTCTGGCAGAGCACAGCGAAGCCGATATCGTGCTGAAGAAGATCGTCTGGTGATCAAATAATAGCCAAAGTACGCAGCGGTTTAAGGCTAATTCGAAATTTGTAACCTTCTCCGAACGTGTTACTCAAATCTCTGTTTCAAATTCCAATTTTCAATATCCCTGTGTGTTCAGCGTATATTAATAATATCAGAATTAATTTCATACCTTCACCCCGACTCACACACGTTCTCTGCAAATGATACGAAATCCGAACAGTGGCTACCCAACAACGTTGGCGGAGTTCTTTTCACTCACAGATATGCATGTGTTGATGTTTTTCATATTTTCTTTCGTTGTAAAAATAAACATTGCGTGCAACGGATATTCGACGCACTCATTGTACGATATGATGTCCGTTTCAGTAGCAAGTGATTGTTTTCGGGTAGCCCGGAAACGAGCAGTAATAATATAAAAATAGCTCCGAACAGCACGATGGTTCGAGTGCTCATTATAGCCACAGAAGCGATTCAGGCTGTGCAAAGCCAACAGGTCGTGTTTCTATTGGGATGTGGCCCCGATATGTAAATGATCGTTGCGACCTCCTCACCGTGAAAACATGTTCTCTAAAACATCCATTAAATCAACTGTTAGGAGAGAGCCGACGTGTCACAATTGGAGAGACCGCAGAGCTTTCGGGGACGGCCACAATGGGTTAGATGACTACATGGGAGATTACAGCGTGATAGAAAAAGAGAGCGACTGTGATAATGTCTCATTTTTAGGAAGGGAAGATGAGTGTATGGAGTTGAGACTCAATGATCTCGTTGTTCTGAGTATTAAAACGATGGAACATTAGGTATCTACTGAACGGATTAGTCGGGGCTCAAAAAAAAAGTAGCAACCATGACAGAGTAGGCCCGGTATGTCCTGCACACGACTTGTCTCCTTTAATAGCGCCTAACATTACAACGACCTCATCCCATATGTCACATTGGGTGAAATTAGTGGTTCATGCATACGATGCTTATATGGCCGATTGGGATTTACATTGTACATCAACGCTCGATGCTCGATGTAAAATGGGCAGATTTTAAAGCTATAACAGACGTGACATTCTACAACTCGAATGGCTTATTGTTAATATGAATAGCTCACACCATCTGTCATTTCGTCTACGAGACGGCAGCAGGTGGTATACAACATTGCTAAAATAGACAATACATAATTAGTGGATTGGAAAGGTGCCACCAGAAGATGTTTTATAGCTTGAACAGCACAATGAGAACATTGTCGGCAGGTGGGGAGGTTGGAATCTATAAATGGGTGTAGTATCCGCCCTCTCGTTGAGCTAATTAATATGTTCTCGGGTGATTTTAGATAGTGTAATAACTATCCCAAAGTTACCTCGGAGTTTGACGTTAACAAGACCTACGAATACAGATTTTTTTTTTTACAGTAAGAAAAATTACTCCACACACGACCATGATATAGATGCATGCTTACGAATGCTATCTTATTGGAGTTGCAATCTGAGATATGCACGGGATTCTTGAACTAACCGAAATATTTGGATAGGAATGATGTTCGACAAATTGCAAAATGTTCATGATTCAATCCTGAGGTAGGCTGACCAAAGTATTAACTGTTTTTTTCGAGCTAACCCTCAGCTGTTCTCCTATCTGACAGGCCTCAGCTCTTAACCTTCTAGGTATTACTATGACCAAAGTATTAAAATTTTATAAAGGTAGCTCACTTTGGTGGGTTCTTCCCTATTAAACGTATTTATTAGGCGCAACGTTAACTGGTGATGTACATATGTTTGAAGGCAAGAATAGAGAAAGTTGACCCACAAAACAATGCCTTTGAGAGTATGGCACACCTACACTTGAGAATCCTTCAACGTTGTGCCAACTTGCGTGCACCCGGTACACAGATATGATGACTGCTGGAAAAAGCCTATTTCACGACCTGTGAAGTACACTTCTATAGGTTGGAGTTTTGACTGATGGTTGATTTTTACGTTCCTGTTCATATGGTCCCCGACAGGGCGCAGCACATTTCTTCAGCTATTATTGTGCGTGATCGAGGCTGTGCTTCGACGAAATGCTTCGTCATTTGGCCTCGTGCTCGCCCCAACAGGTGAATCCGTCGAGACGCTTAGCACTGGAACGAACTTCTACCGGACACAGCTTACATCGAATGTCGAGGTGAGCGAGAGCGTCGCCGTATAAAACTCACTGTCATGTAATTAATGCAGTACAGAGTAAATAACGTAGAAATAATCAAAGGATTCGTGACATGCATATTATATAATATAATAATATATTATACAATAAGCACACTTTATTCAAAGCTAGATGTAGTATTATGCATGTATGTCCAATTCAATGATATTGATTGTTGTCCCGGAAAGCTCAGTAGCTTCGCTCCGAGAATTTTCATTTTTAAAACAACTATTTTGGCAAAGCCCCAAGCGCTGTTTGTCTATATACGGATTGACTAATTAGCGCTAATGATTTGATTTGTCGCTACGTTTTACTTCATTTTATCATTTCCAGCTAGCCAAAGAGTGTCGGGGTCAGATGCAATCTCAGCTTGAGTCACTGGTAGAAGAACTCAAACATACGGAAGAAGCCGTTGAGCGAAGCCGTGACGAACTCCGCCGCGCACAGCAACAGGAAAAGGTAAATTTGCTCCTTAATGGAAACACAACGCACGGCGGGTGATCGAGCACAAGGCAAAGCACTATTCCATCCCCAGCTGCTGAGGCTCATTAAGCTTGTCTCATAAGCCTAATACGTCTCATCACCCATCTTTAAACAAACAGTGCGTGTCCCTCCTTTGTACTGGAAACGCATGCTGCACCGCTTATTATGGGCTATGTGATGCATAAGGAACTATGGGTTTCAACAGGCCATAGTCCTGAGCGTCGCCGGCCCATCGGCGTTAGAAGGCTGCTGGTATCGACGCTAATCCATACTATTCACCCGTGTTTAACGGGGGCTATCGCATGGCATCAGCCATGTAGCACTGTGAAGCCTCTTTAATCACACCCAAGTGCTATACCGAAACGGCACACAACTAGGAAAACAGTTTGGGTGAAGAACTTATACGCTGCCGGCATTTCCTTCGACCAAAGCGTGGGGGTCACTGCGAATATATGACGCTATTCTTTCAATTCTCTAATGGAGGTGAGCCTTTTGGCTCGTGCTTCTGTGTTGCTCTGCTCTAGCGCAACAACTACCTAGCTAGCCACGTTTTTACAGCGCTGGCTTTCTCGTCTGCGTTAAGCATGCTGTTGCTAACCATAGTGTAGAGCGTCCGCCATACTCTGGTTAACGTTGAGCACTCTATAGAGCACAAATTGTAAGGAACCTTCTTGGAACTTCAGTGATCTGTTCGTCTCGTGCGTGATTATACTTATACAGGTATTGGACTCGGATCAGCATAACCTGGAGAGGTTTTCAGCGTCGATGTCACAGCTGACGAACACCTCGTCTCGTTTGGCACGTCTTCTTCATGTGGTAAACGCGGGCGATCAGACGGTGGACGCTCATCAGATAATCGAGTTGCCGAACAAAGGGTTGATTGCCGCATATCCCGAACTTCAGCCAATGGTAACGAAGTATACGCGAATCAGGTTGAAATTATTATTTAAAATTATTATTATTAGGGATTCGTCTTATGAATGTCGAAAGCAGTTCCATGAACGTTAAATGTTGGCTGTGAGCCAGCCCGGAACCTTTCGTTAGGTTGAAATTCTGTAAATGCCCAAAGGTTCAGATCCGAGGCCTGTCATCTAGCGGGAAACCGCTAGGGAAGTCAGCTCAAAAATACGCTCGGTTAAAATTGAGAGATTCGCCTTGAACCGAAAGATACGAATCGGGTCGATGTCGTTCCTTTTGCCCATTGTCTCTCTAATATTGTATTAGGTAGACTACCATTTAGTTTTCTCTATTGTAATGAAATTCTTCAAAATAAAACGCATTATCCTTCATTCGCTCGCTATTTCCTTACATCTACCTCAGTGCACTACGTTTTGAAGCTTTGTTAAATCGATGAATGAACGCGGTTACCAATTGACCACCGCGTTCACGATGCGCATTGCAGGTGATCGAATTGGACACGCAGATGAGTCCCTCGCGCCAGGTTGATCTCGTGTTGTATCTGCGCTTACTCAACGTCATGCTGGCAACGTTTAAGCCGTTGTACGATGATGTTCTGGCCAAAATGACTGCCAGTTCCACCATCCAAGACCTGTACGTTTTACGACCACATGTTACTTGCACAGAAATTTTGCGTACATAGGATGATGAGTTGACTGGGGACTTCTCATAGAACACGCTCATGATACTACGGCTCAGGACAATTGAGCTCGGTTGAATGTGCAGTCTCAATGCAAAAGTAGACGGAGGTATTAACATCATAAGTAAGCATGGATAAGGGCAGATATTTTAAATTGTTTTCAAGTTTATTTGGACGCTATATATATATATATATATTTATATATATATCTTAGCGAACTTCGATCATTAAATTTTACGAAAACAAAATCGAATGTCAACAAGAATGTTTCATTTAATTCGGTACTTTTGCAAAGCTACAAGGCTGGCCTAATTCACTCAAATTCGTTGAAGATGTTAGACTTTGTGACCAGTCCAAAACTGGGGGGGGGTGACCGTTGCTATCTTCCTGAACTTCATGCTGTCACATTGGCGTTTCTTGGACCCGTCGCAGGATCGAGCAGCAGCGGGATTTCCTGAAGCGAGCTCACGACACGTTGTCTCGCGTCGACGACATTGTTCAGGAAAAAGAGGCTGACCTGGCAAAACGGATTCCGCTGGGACGGACAGCAAATTGCATTGAGGCGATCGACGAACCAGAGACCTTTACGTTCGCGATACACCCGGTAAGAAGTTGAGCATTGGGACGCGAGAGATATGGACGATACTACACACGTTATATGTCGATGGTGTGAGGGCTTTTCGTAAGGATTATGATAGATCCCTGTAAAAAAGCTGAGTAACAAATCGATATTTCTATGTGCGTTCACTTCAGCCTTCCGCCGACGACCTAATACGTCTTCACCAGCTGATGCAAATCCCGAATCTGCAGAGGGAAGGCGAGGATCTGGCCGGGGCAGACACTCCAGTAGTGGACGGAACGATGTGCTCGATGAACCCGCCGAAAATCCCCTTACGTCGCCGTAAGCTCAATATGACGAATCTCCGCTCGAGAGACATGATCGCGTCATCCGGGGATTTGTCCGGCATCTCTCCGCTGCAGCGATTCGAGAGCACTCCCCGGGTGGCACAGCTAAGGAAGGATCACTTGGGTCAGACACGACGCCGGAGTATTAAAGACATATTTATGTCAACACCTATACCCCGGTAGAAGCGAAATTGACGAGGATCACTAATGCTCGCGAGTCGTGTAGACGCCGTCGGTGGAAAATTTTCCGTTGCGAAAATGTGTTAAATCGCTAACAAGTTAACAAACAATATCGGGTAGATTTTACCAATACGATACCGGAAGTGTGATAACAACTGCCTACTGATCCCCATCGATCTCAACGTACCACTGAGGTGATGCTTGAAGAGATGTAGAGAATTGCCAGTCGGCTGTCCACGGCTGGGTGCTGCACAACGGACCGTAGGTGGTCGAATCGGTTGAAATAGATTATGATGCCTGTTCCATACATATGTTCCATCTATAAATATACTGATGTTCGCATGAATTTTGTACTAACTATAATAATGATATAAGAATAACAATAATAATGATAATAATAATAATAAAAGCCATTTCTAAGAGATGTTAAATGGTTGTATTGTAACTCAAACTCGTACTTGTCGTGTCCTCTCTTGCCACAGAAGGACATACTGATCAATTTGTCGGGAAAGACAAAGATCTCATTTTGAAGATTTTAATTTGGCGCTAACGACAGAAATTTCTAGTGATATTGTTTATTATTTTAGTTGAATATTGAGAAAAAAAAGCTAGCTGCTCTGTTTCTTGATAGCTAAAGGCGCTCTGTCGATTTTAGTTCTATACGATTAGCTCACCATCAATATATTAGCAGGAATATATTATTAGAACGATATACTCTACTAAGAGCGACAACTTCAATATAGGTTACGGTCGTAGAGTGAGCCATGGGTTATTTTGGCCCACGACGGCCGTTTCGCCGGTGCTTGCATATACAAATTCCCCCCATCGGGTCTCGCTGCATAACGTAAGCTATAGTTCGCAAGTCGAGCTGGTTAGGTGCAGGGTTCCGCGCTGATTTCACTGTTAGCTCAGTGTACGAATGCTGTTCCCCTACTGGAATCTCAGAGTAATCCCGCCCCATCGTCTGCTCGCAGTTGCGGGCACCTCGTCAGTTCCAAGTTATCCACAGAGCAATAGCTGCACCATATCGACACAAGATTGCATCAAACGCTCATACCAGCTGAGCAATTAATGAGACGAATAATATTGCCCAGCTGCTATGAACGTCAGTGGCAAATAGTGACATAGGCTTATTCAATGCGTTACCCTGTATACGCCGTCAAGTCATCAATTGAAATAACTGTCAAGTACAATTACTATCATCCTTTTTATTAGGGTCTTGTTATATGTATTCACTTGTTTATGTATTACCCCGTGATAAGAAAATTAGCCGAGCAGAACAGAAAGTTCCTCTCGTTATAGTGCCGTGAAAATTAGTGATGCACAAAGAAATAATTTCCTGTGGGAACGACCTCTGCAGGAATGGCCATCGCCGCTGTCAATTATCCAGCATTCACGCGGCTGCTGATAGCCACTCCGTGGTACAATGCACTAAAGAGTTTAGCCTATCTTGTTCGCCCTAAGGATGATCGCTTGGCAGATGACGTGATCTATGCGAACCGGCCGCTTGCCTTTAGTGAAATGCCGTCCAATCGCGTCTTGAGCGGCGATTATGCAATTTCCTTCTATTTTCGTTATCTCTTCCACATCTTCATGGCCGCCCCGTTCGTAGCTTGTTTTAGAACACATTCGGCCGTGCGTATCTGCGAGTGTGTGCAGCGGGCCGTTCATCTCTTGGTGGAAGGGACCTCTCTATCTTTACAGCTCACCGTAACGCGTCCAATGGCAAAAGGCAACCTTTTGTTGCGTGATTCCGTGTGTGTGCGTGTGCGTCTTAAATTAGGGGAGCGTGAAGACATCTGAAAGGGTGCGGGGACCCGGGAGGGAAAGCACAGGTTACGGATGCAATGGGAAGCGTAGTGCTTATCAGGAGATATCGTCTCGGAGCAATTTACGAATTAGCTTGTGGCATCTTACGACACGTAAGCGTACGTGAGCAAGGCGTGCGCGTCGTGCGATCGAAGGCCACTCGTCGCTGAGATCTCACGCTTTGGAGTTCTGCCCACAAGCTCATCGCAGGCTTTAATGCGCTGAGATCCCGAGAGCGTCGAGACGATGTCATAATCTTGCAGTGCCCTTAGGTTCGTTTCGACCAAAAAAGTGTGCTGGTTTAGACAAGTGAGTTGCTTATTGTTTGTTAATCGGCGCGACAATGGCAGCGACAAAGCCTCAGCGGACGCTAGTGGATTATTGGCATAGTGCCAACCAGATTCTGACAATCTTCGCCGTGGTAAGTCTGCATAACGTCAAGTCAATGACCAGCATCAACTGTATGGCTCTCTGACATTATTTCGCGGCCTTTGAAGATCGGCCTCCCGTTGCATATTCCAACCGTGACGTGAACTCACAAGTGTCGCTTTGCTCTGCACCACTATGGCTGACCATGGCGTATAGATTGTATTGTACTGTTTTTCCTCCTCTAAAAAAAAAAAAAGGTCGCGATCTGTTCTGTCAACGGACTGGAAGCATCCGCGGAGCGGTTTGACAGATTGCTCGACCTTCTATAAGTTTAAAACTAGCAGAACCAGCAGGTAATCGCCACATAGCCGTGTACACGTCAATTTAACCGACCGCAAGGTGACTGAATGCCGGCTCCGGTGATATACTCGGATTGCTAAACAGGCCACAAAACGGACACAGTCAACAATGTAGATGCCACTAAACCGTCACACTACCTCGCGCGTGACTTAGTGAGACTGCGACGCTGGTCGGATCATTATCTTAGACGTATGTGATATAATCGAAGCGTTAAGACACAGAAGCTTGCAGGGTCTCGGTAGATCTCTATGCCGGGCCTAAATAAGGGTTCGTCTGTTCGTTTCCCGTTCATCCCGACTAAATGAGGCACTTTTTAAAAAAAAAGATTAGTTTCGTTTAGTTTACTGCATCTATTGTATTTGACGTTCGATTGTCTGCCCGTCGTTACATGCAGCGATCCGTATGCGGGCCTGTCGTTATATGAATTGACCCTTGTGGCCACAGTGGTAGCAGTGTCCTGGCCGGGGGAAACGCTCATTTCGTCGAGGAGACAGCTTGAGAGTTGACAGTTGTTGTCGAGCCCTTTGGTGGCCTGGTGGTGCATTCGTGTGCGCCTCGCAATCGGAGGACAAGACATGTAGGTGCACGGGCTCGATCCCCACCGCTGCACATTTGCATTTAGGGGTCCGTCTTACAAAGCAATGCTAAAAGCAGTTGTACCGTGAACGTTAAATGTTGGCTGGGAGTCAGCCCGAGAACCTTAGTTGTTGTGGGTCTTAGTTTCGTCCCTTGGAAGTGCTACAGGTAATAGTGCTTGCCTATCATGATCGATCGATCTTTTACTCGCTGTTACTCGCGCAAGCTGATCGCTTCAACCTCTGATAATCTCAATTGGTATAGACAATGTTCACTAGCCGTTGCGTGATAATGTCGGTGTCAATAAAGCAGAGCCAATATGTGGTGCAATGGTGGGAAACAAATAACTGATCCATTAAACCGCTGGATTTTAGGGACTTAGCTGCGGCATCTACGGACCTTCGCTACTCGACCTTGCGGAAATCTACGTACAAGAAGCAAGTGTGATTGCTATTGTAAACTCAACGAGAGCTGTCGGAACACTAATTGGATCTATCGTTGGTAATGCTTCTAAAAACTGATGATCGGTCAACATCTTCATATGTTCAATGAATTAAGAATTGTACAGATAACAGCTGCCGTGAACGATGAACACTCTATGTATTCTCTAGATGCACGGGTACCACTGTGCGTCTTCGATGCGTTTCCTTTCTTACGCGGTAGTTTCAAACTCAATCGGTCAATTTTTTGCTAGGTATCATATTGACTTGGCCGATTCTATTTAGGGGAAATTTAGCTCGTCCCAGGTTTGAAACCTGGGGATTGGAATCAAATCCTGTCAGACGCGGAGAATCTTTCGAGTTCTTTACCATCTTTCTTTATCTGAGGATTATTGCCAGGCACGATTAAGGTTGAGAAAATAGGCAAAGATGGCTCCGACAGGTCCTCATAGTGATACTTAAAGGGTAAATGCTGAGGCCTGTCAGATAGGGGAGGAGCTGAAGGTCAGCAAAAAGAAACAAAGGTTTGAAACCTGAAATCACCAGTTGGGCCAGAACAGATCCGTGTATTGTGTGAAGCACCTCAGCTGGAATCGAAAAATCATCTTGTTTTGGGCCAATTTGAATGAAATATTAATTTGAATGTCATTTGCTGTTGCAAATGTTCGCATATGTTTGCTAATTTCCTCCTCTGCGTGCATTACCCTTTTGTCTTCTTTAGGTGGCTACCTTTATACACTAATCAATGATCAGGTGATGTTAATGATAACGTTGTCCCTATCCGGAGTTACGACAGTGGCTATGCCTTTGCTGTCGAACTTCGGCGGAATGTACTCACTTCACGCGATAGGCTTCGGAGCTGGCGCCGCTATTGGTGTCTTCGAAATCGGTACGTTCATCGATGGTTCTACTCACATGTATATATAAATATATAAATACATTTTAGTCCACAAAAAGTGGCTTTCAATAGTTACATTGCTGATTGAGCAGCAGTTCGTGGGTCCCCCCCCCGCCGCTCTGGTTCCTTATCGATACGTTTAGCATTTTCTGCGAATCCTGACGTCCCTCTCCTCACACCGCGATGCTGCTCGAAACGAAGGTGATAATAATTATTATTCTTCCGCTCGCTCTGATTACATTCGTGAGTGCGCATTGCCAATCGATTTGTTTGTTGAACATTGTTTTTCAAATGTATCATCTATGAATAGATCATTATCGCACAGCATATCGACCCATCCATTTAGCTTTATCTGCAATGGAGTAAAAGGCCAATTCGTATGGGGAAGCATCATGAAAGCAACGCATATCAGGGCAACATGGCCGGACTGTACGAATGCTGTTCGATGCTATTATGTCGATCTATTTCAGGATCTCAAGTGAGGCTAGTTAGAATATGGCGAGATAAGAGTGCATCTGCTCTTCAGGCGTTTCACACAGCGTTTGGCGTTGGTGCAATGGTGGCCCCCTTTATGGGAGCGCCATTCCTCAGCGTCCGAGGAGACGATGACTCGGCCATTGAGGTAATGACCTGTCACCATTTCTGCCCACGTTCACAGTTCAGAACAGTCTATCATGTGGCGGGCATTGTTTTCTTGAAAGCCTGCTATATACTCCTGTTGTAGGCGATTATCGTATGGCTTTCTATTATGTAGGGGGTATTCGAGCGGCTAGGAAAGGTCACTGGCAAGCGATCAAGCGGCCGGCTGCATGTCAACCCGCATCCAAGCTCTTCCCTACGAAGTGCTCGATCAATCGGTCAATCGGCACACACGATCTCGCACAGAGAGCATATAGGCTGGCGATCGTCGAGGGCTGGATGCGGCTAAATCAATGACATACATCTCATTTTGCCCGTGTCGCCCCGCCTGCAACAACAGGAGACCCGCCTCTGGATTCCGTATGCGATCTTCGGAGTGATTTTCGCGCTGATCTTCATCTCGATGCTCGCTCTGTTCTTTGTGGACCCCTCGAACGTTGAGGAAGACAAGGCGGCCGATGGAACGGCCGACCCTTCGCAGCGAACTTTTGAGGTGGTTCTCGTCGCATTGCTCTTCATTTATCTTCTTCTCTGTGTCAACACCGAGGTCACCTACAGCGGTGAGTCGTTGCACAAACAGCATTTCCGGCCGTATTCGAAGATAAGATTCGAAGCAACAGCAGCGGCATTTTGCTACCGGCTTCTGTTATATTCGCCTACAATGGCGCAACACCGGCTTGGGGGTGGAGATCCTCGGCCATGACAGCTAACAATGTCCATAAACACAACTTCGGTCATCATCCAAACAGACACGAAGTCCATTCAGCGACAACACAATGTCATAAATACTTCTACTGTCAACCTGACTGGATCAGGACCAGCTGTATATGTATTTTGTTCTTTGCCGTACGTCCTCGTTTTCATATGATGCTTTGTTTTTTTGAAAATATATACATGTATTTACCGTTGATATATATATACCTGTACATATAAATACGTGAGTGTGTATGTGTATATATATATATATATATATATATATATAAATATATATATATATATATATATATATATATAAATCATTGTTCAACACTAACAATGTTCCCTCTATACCGTTTCCCGTCATCGAATCAGCTCTGTTGTCGGTGTACGCGGTGAAGAGTCCACTGATTCGCTTGTCCAAATCCGACGCTGCTTACCTCTCGGGGCTGTTCTGGACGACGTTCACTGGCGGTCGCGTTGTATCGATCTTCACGGCGGTCTACTTCAACCTGCAGTCGCTGCTGTGGATCTCGCACGTTCTGCTCATCGTGTCTTCAGGTAGACCTTCAGGCAACCTTCGCTCAATCCGGCCAACGTTTCCCACGGCATTGGCGTCCTGAGCGAGCTTTTGCTTCGGGGTCGACGATTTCAAAGCGTTTCTAATCATTCGTCTATCAGTGATAATATGCGTCAGGAGGAAGGGCGAAATGATTTTATATTGACTCTTCGCTCTTTGTCCATAGTTAGGGCAGCCAGCAGACTGGTGGGTGGTTTTCGCCACTCTCGAAACTGGCCTCACTCACTAAACTAATGACCATCTTGACACTCCGACGAGAAGAGCTACCTACAGCTGACAAATCATACGCTTTGGGAGAGGACGTATACATACGTAGCTGGCTCGCTAAATGAATGACGGATAAACTGAGCTAAAACTGTTATCCCTCGCTCATCCAGCTTTTAGTGTACACAACACCTTGGAGAGTGCGGTGATATCGAGGCGTGAAACGCAAGATAGAGGCATTGCTTTACATAGCTGCGTTTTTAATTCTTGATTTTTACCTGCAGCTCTGCTGGTGGGATTCAGCAGCAACATTTGGTGTCTCTGGATTGGAACGGGTGTTCTCGGCCTTGGCCTCTCCTCGCTGTATGGGGCCGCCAGTGGTCACTGCTTCGAGTATTTCGTCGTCCGACACTTTCACCTCAGCGTTATTTTGGTGAGTAATTGATAGAACATTTCCAGTGTTTCGGGTCTACAACGAGTCCACTTGTAGCAGACATGTTGCGTCTGACGTCTTTGCTAGTCACCTAACAAAAATATATTGTAGTGTCAGTACCCCATTAAGATGCACAGTGGACTTAAATTGGCTGAATAAATCATGATCATTGGTCTGGTTCAAGCTGACATTGTCAACCTGGCGCTGGGTGTAATGCACTATATAAGATCTTTTTAGTTCATCATCATATTATTTAAAAAAGAAAACTAGCAATTTGAGGGAAAAAAACAAAATTTAACAGTCATATAATAAGTATCACGATGTTCAATGGTGATTTCAACCTTTAATTCCAGGTTGCGAGCTGTCTTGGTGTGGCCGTGTCCTCGTACGTTGTCCCGCCAATAGTCGACTCATGGCCCATGTTCCTTCAGTGGTACACAGCAGCAGGAAACATCCTTCATTTTTTCGTACTTATCGCCATGTTCAGAGTGACGAGGGGCCGTCCAAAAGTCTACGCGAAAGCCGAAAAGGGTTCGGCTGTGGCGACGGCACCTGAGTGTAGTCAGATCGGAGCCCCATAAGTCAGCCGGTCAATGTCCACACTGTTGCATGCACCATGTAGGTTAACCAGTGGTCGCGTTACCGTATGGCTGCAGAGTGAATCAACTCAATCGTGATTCAGAAAATCGTTCCAAGTGCAGTAAATATCTGTTTCGAGGGCATTATTAGCATGCAAAATGAGTGCTGCTAGGGATATCTGCGCCAATCATAGTATTCGTTTAACTTGCAAGCGCGCAAAGCCCATCGACCTTGAAGTTTCTGGCTACTTACGTTCGATTTGAGTATGCGGCTGTTAGGCAACGCTATCGATCGTGTTCGAAAGGAAATAACTTCTGTATATACTTCAATAAAGAATTTCTTATATATATATACATCTATCTAATGGGAGCAATCGTTTCGTCGGGAGTAGGTCTGTCCGCGAGTCCCCTAGAAAACCGAAGCGAAGAACATCTGCGAGATAACCTCTGAAATGATTTCACGCCGAAAAGAAGTCGGATAATCGCTTTTATCGCCGAACTTTGCATTTTCCAGAGACTGTAGGGTGATGACAATCAACGGTTCAAGGTGTTGAACATGCATCGACAGGCTGTATTCGTCACAGCGTAAATTTGACTAGAAAAAAATGGCAAAACCGATAGGCACCAACGTCGGCTCGTAGCTTGTTGCTACCTTATCGATCTCGTGTGAGCTAGTTTGAGGACTGTTGAGTCCCTGGTGACACCCTCCTTGGCTTAGGGCTGATGAGCGTGTGGTTCTTCAAAGGAGCTTTCACGAAACAGCATATTGTTCAATTTGCCAGGTGACACCAGCGTCGCTAGATGATTTGCTCTGTTTCTTCAATCACCAGTCTCTCCCTTGAATTGGACATCATCACTTGCATTTCGTCACTTCCACGCCACAATCTGAACTAAACAACCTGTTTATTGTAGCTGGTACAGAGCTGTTACAATATGTACGGTTATATGTACCGTTAGGCGTTACGCTGTACAATATATGTACATACATGAAGGGTGCATTAATTTTCATATTTCACCATTCTGGACACACCAGTTTCGATGTGTCGAATTATATAATTTCGCACATTTCGCCGATAAGCAAGTTCTACGTGTTGAGTGAAAACGCAATGCTTCGAGTCTCGATTCTCCCGTGACGTGTACGCGTACGTCCACCTGTATTCTACTGATTTTGAATAGCCGTATGTCACTTTGCCATCTGAGTGGATTTCGCTGTGACATCTCTCAAAGTGAAATGTACACTGGGGGCTATTTGTGCCAATGAGCAAAGTAGGTCCCAGATGACATATTAGATAGGCGATCTATACGGTTGGCACTGCGGTTGGCGTCGGTGAACTCTCCGTGGCATGTGTAACTCCCTCAATCCGTTTTGAGCGCTGTTGACCTTTACACCAGTACGTAAAGTGTTCGGCCATCAGGGCCGCGGACGCGATGGCGAGACCGAGTCCCAGGAAAACGAAGAAGGGCTCTACCTCACTTGGGCTAAGTGTTTGCTGAAGGTGCTCGGTGCAGGCATCCTGATCGTCAGAGTGTGTCGACTCGTTGGCCCTGTAACAAAACCAGACACAAACTGGTAAATCGAATCGATAATTGACCGGCTAAGACATTTTGCAGAATTTTTGGGCCACACCCGGTCGAGCCCTTTGGTAGCATTCGTGTGCGCCTTGCAATCGGAGGAGACACGGATTCGATCGCCACCGTTGCCCGCTGACATTTAAAGGGGTCCTGTGATGAGAGCAGTTGTACCGTGGACTAAGTTAAATATTTAAGGTTGTGAGTGAGCCCAGAGAATTTCTTTTAGGACATAATCGCTTCGAATACGCAATCAAAGACAAGCCAATTTTATAATTCTCCCCTTGTAACATGAGCTGGGATGAAATTCATAGATTGAATATTGCATTTTCGGATAAAATACCTTGCGGGTTTAGAGTGCCTTGGCGCTATGTCGCATAGATTAAAATCGACTTGGAATGCAATTAAAATAAAGAATAAGATATTATATATTCATAATGAAGCGGTGACGCCGAGGCGAGACTTACAACGATCCCCTCCTTGAGATCGTTTAATCAATTGATTTCCGGCCCCCAATTAGCTGTCTGCGCCTATTTCTGTATGACTATTGTCCATAAATGTGCCCAAGCTATCCCACCATGCCGAAGGCGTCGAGTTCCAGAGGCAGGTCACGAGCAAAGCTTTGTTTGGAACATCTTTCCGAGATGTACCTGTGCACTACCTGCAAGTTACTGCCACTTATGAGAGGGTGGACTCTCAGCACAGGATGGTTTTAGCAGGTGGAGTCGTTTCGTCATCCACGTCAACCCTCCTGCACTGGATCGGCCCATCTTAATGAAGATTCGAATGTCTCTAGTGGTGTCCGTGTGTTTGGAGAACATTTTCTCCTGTCAAAACAAAGTGCCACTTATACGGGTCAAACTAGCTGGTGGATAATACTAAGTAAATTTCAAACACAGGATCACATACCTGCTGCTCACGAGATCGCGACTTTTCATATCCATCATGTAGTGAAAGGCAATGTTCGCTTCGTAGACAACCCGCATTTGACGCTGGACAGCCCGACAGGCGAAATTGCGCGCATCTCTACCAGTGCACTGTAACGAGAGCGTCCAGAAACGCAGGGGAAAAATCGACGTCGTGTAGGTGATACCCTGGACACCGGACTTCGACAGGAGGAAGTCGGCCGACATCGCTGAGTCCACCCAGTAGCCTCCGCTGTGCAACCAGCTCATGAACTTGTCGAAATTTGGCTGGACGAATCCCAGCGTGAATTCGACCAGCTCGGAAAACGACACATTGCTTCGGTGCGCCTCGTGGGGCGGCTTCTGCAGCAGTGCCGCCATCGAGCTCCGATAGCCAGTCAACGGCACCATGCAGATGATCGTCCAAAACACGGAAACAGCGGTGGCCGTCGCAAATTTGAATTTGTCAGAGGAGGGAATTCTCACCGTGACAAACATTTGGCAAAAGACGTCGATGAGGCTGTCGGCGAAAAATCGTCCCCGTGCCACCATCGCGTTCGACGTGTGATCGCATCGCAGTGACACTGTTAATATTGCCGCGATAGCCACGGAGAACATGAACGTCAGCGCCCAGATCTCTGCGCAGAATGGCCGGAGCAGAAGATACTCATCGCGAACGATGCGCGGATTAAGGAATATGGCAATCTGTGTGTCCATGTACAGCGGCACGGAATGCGGCACATGAGTGGGAACGGTGCCGCCAACGATTGCACTGCTACGATATACTGGCTGTCCAGAGATGCTGTAGTTAGTCGGATACTTTGGCGTGACAGTCATAGCTAGAGTTGGCGATATGTACAAGCGCATCGCGCCATTATGAGCCGCTGGATTGTACAGCGCCAGCTCACTCAGGTGGACCTTGCCTGAGGCGACCTCGTCACGCGTGAAGCTGTGCGCCCTCCATGGCATCCGGGACCCGCGGAAGTCGGAGTCGACAAATACCAGCCAAGAACGCTCGTGCTCGTTGTATTTCATGTAGCTGAATGGTGCCGACAGAACTTGTCTCGATTTCATACTGAGATTCGTTCGGCTCGACACGTCAACGACGCTAAAGTACTGTGGCCCGTGTTGGCGAACATAGTCGGGGTACAGGTCTGACCACAGAGGAAGAAAATCCGTCTCCATGGCGTCGCACACCAGCAGAACGGACCGATCCGGGAACCGGCCTTGCTCGAGACACTCCAATGGAGCAATGGATACGCTGACGAGTGCTGTGTTCAAGCTGCACTCGGATGAGAGAATGGTAACTCCGCCGCTCCGGGCGAGATTATTCACAATCTCTTGAAGGACCGATGAAGTCTCGTCACAGAGGCACGTATGAAGCAAAAACAATGGAAGAACGATGATCATGTCTGAAGGGAAGTGCTTGGCGGCGTACCGCATCAAACGGTATATGGATCAAGTCGTGTTATTATGGCGCTCGAGCCGTTACATCAGCTCCGGGAGGAGTACAGCACATCGTATTGTAGTAGGTCTAGCCAATGCTTATATCGATGGTCTGCCCGAATGCAGGGTCGCTGCGAGTGACAGCCATTGATGCATCAGCCCTCGCCCTGGTGAGGGGACGATTCAGAATAGCCAGCGACTGGTGGATGCCAACTACGAGGATGGATCGTTCCCTAACGCGGAACACAAAGAGACCCCGATCTGGATAATGATTGATTGCAACCTCAAGGTGTATCGGCCATCGAGAATCGATCCGGCTAGTCAGAAGCTGTTAGGTACTACTCATACCAAGAGCAGATGGCCTACGATCGTATTAAAATAGCAATTAGTTACTACATATCATTATTATTATTATTATCATTACCCAGTCATGACGCATACATCCCGAATAGCATTAAGTAAATAAAGACAGTATTATTAGTCATTAGATAAGACCGCAATTCTTGAAGCAAGTGTTCGGATTTCATACAACGACACGTAATTAACGTGATTATATCCTGGCCACCACAATATCCTTGTCAAGGACATTTGTCGCATGCTCGATCTGTTGGAAACCGAGATTATAGCTTCCAAGTGCTACGAGAACCAGCGCATTCAACGTGGTATGGCCGATGGCGAGATCGATCCACTGCTCCTCAGAACACCAGCGATGATTGACAAATCATGGAGGCTTACGAAACTGGACAAACCCCCACAGGTTAATACGGGAACGTGGTACACGAGTTTCATTACTTCCCATTCGGGACATGGGACCTTAAAAAGCAAATGACTCCTGTATGCGTAAGCTATAAAATGCCAGATATATATACTACCCCTGTGTTTGTACTCAAATAGGATCAATGAATCGCAATCGCATCCACAATCGACAACACGAATTAGCTTGTTATCGTCGTTGCAAGGAAATGTCATGTATTATATTAGGTGGTCCAGAAAGTATTTTCCGGTTTTTGCATTTCAAATTTTGGCGCCGTGCGAATGGCAGCAGGTATATTTTGGTTTTCGTATTTCGAACTTCCAATTGTGGAGGGACACTAATACTATTACACAGACCTGTTATTACATAGAAATGTGTAGAGTAAATTTGATTACCATTACGTTATACAGCATTGGTGATTACTGCCATTCAGAGAATTCGAAGTAACACGAGCAATCGTGATACCTACTGCGGTATTGCCATCACAATGTCAACGTGGGCATGCATGCTGCAAGAATCACCTATGAAATCTCCTATGAAAACAACTAGTCCCGTGTCGTCATAAACTGCTCTGTATAACGAACGTCTGGAACGGAGCGAACGGCCAGCGATGTGCACAGCGAAATCGACGGCTGGGGCAAACAACTATGAAGCTATGAAGGCAGGTCATTACAGACAGACAAGAAAGTCAGTAAATCGACCGCTAGTATCGAAACTCGACTGATGTATACAGTAAGAAAGATCACCCTGTCTCGACTAAACAAATTCATTATTTCACCTTGCCGACCATACGGTTTCCGGGCCGACTCTCATCCCTTTCATGAAAATATTTCCAAAATTTTACTCAAACATCCTTTTGTATGTTTATCGCATAATTCACTGGGCAATTGTGAAGACGAATGTGTCGCTTCTGTATACGAGAGAGTTTTTTCACAATTGTGTCTGATTCGTGTTTGGTACGATGTGGTTCAACCGAGCTCTTCCAACGTTGACTAATTTGGTCCGGGCAAAACAGAAGAACATTTCCACTAGAAGACCAATCGTCGAAACCAGCAGGCCGATCATCAGAAGGACGAAGAATGGCGTCACATCGAGAAGATTAAAGGTCCGATGAGCTACATCCTCATGAATGATCTCACCATGCAATCTGTTTGGCTCGCCTGTTTTCAATCTGTAAAAAGCGATATATATATATATTATTAAAAAGATTTATTAATGCGACCATTTTTATCAATAGCGAGGCCAGAAGAGGAACAGCAACAACAAGGTGGGATAATTGCCATCTGATATGAATATCAATGCGGCGGACCAATGTATACCTTCTGCTTTGGACCACCGTGTACACTGTGGTCCGAAGCAGAAGCACAATTTCTTACGATTAACAGCTATCACCCCAACTACACGCCTGTCGCTGGTCTGGGCCGAAGCGCATTGTCTATTTGCGCCGACAATTCTATAAAGTGATATTCCCGCTTGCATACTAACGTTGTCAAAATACATCGTATAGTCGACAATCACCAATGGTGTTCTGCATATTTGCAGTAAGGAGAAGTCAATCTCAATGCGCCGGTCAAGTATCGGTATACGGGAAAAAAAGCACTCTTTTTTGAACTCCTCAGATGGCCCACCAACCACTATTTAATAATACACGTTTATTAGCCATATACATCGATGAGAGAATAAATAGATTGACTGCATCGGGCAAAAAAAATACCGCGTGTCACTACCTACTACCTGTCATCGTCGCTATGGCTCATTTGGTATGCCATTGTATTTCGATGAGTCTGATAATAGTAGCCGACATTCGCTTCATGAAGGGACCGCATTCGTCGTTGAACTGCGCGACAGGCGAATACCAACGGCCTTGCGCCACGGCAGTGCAACGCTAGAGTCCAGGCGAGCGAAGGGATTGGTATGGTGTAGGTCGCACCCGTGAGTCCCAGCTTCGATAGGAAAAAGTCCGCCGACGTTGCCGAGTCTTGCCAGTGACTGCCGCGACGCATTCGAGCCATAAATTTGTTGAACGTCAGCCAAACTAGAGCAACGCGGGCAGCTTTCCTGTTTTTCACGCGATCCCGCCGAGCTTCGCGAGGAGGGGACAGAAGAAGCGACGCCAGCAGGCTGCGATAGCCCGTCAACGGGATCATACAGAGGACTGTCCACAGGATCAAGACAATCGCTGCTGACACGAAGCGAAATCGGCCTGGCGCAGGGAGCTTCACCGTGGTGAACATCTGGCAAAACGCGTCGATGACGTGGCCGGTAAGAGTTCTCGCCCAATCAAGGCCGCCGGTCGGGTGCCGCTTCAACGAGGCCGTCAGAACAACAGCGATGACCAAGGCGATCACGAAGATGAGGGCCCATATCTCAGCCCGAAATGGACGGAGCAGGAGGTCGTTATTGCTAACGACAGGTGGGATAAGGTAAATAGCCACCTGGTTGTCCATCATGATTGGAACCGCGTGCGGTATGTGGCTATGAGAGAAGCTGCGTACAACCGAACTGGTGATCGGGTCCAACGGTTGTCCCCACTTGCTATAGTTAGTTTGATATTTAGGCGTGATCGACATAAACAGTCGTTTGCTGACGTGCAAATGCATTTCTCCGTTGTGCACCTCTGGACGGTACAGCATTAGCTCGCTCAGGTTGATTGTGCCGGAGGCAACTTCCTCCCGCGGCAGTTCGTACGGCAGCCAAGGGTTGTGCCTTCCGCGAAAATCCGAGTCAACGAACAGCAACCAGGAATCACTATAGCGGCCATTTAAGACATATTTAAGATAGCTAAACGGTGCTGCCACAGCGTCCCGGGTGTCGAAGCTGACATCGGTGCTGAACGATACGTCGATAACGCTAAAGTACTGGGGTCCATAATGGCGAACATGACGCGTGTAGAATTCGCTCCAAAGACGTGATAGACGCTTTCTTCGTCGGCCGCATATAGGCAGCAGTATGCGTTTTGGGTAACGGCCTAACTCGAGACATCGAACAGTGACAGTGCTGGCGGTCAAGGTCTCCATCTGCAGATTGCTCAAACATGGCGACGCGACGAGCGCGAAGCCCCCACCTCGTGCTAGATTTGCCAGTGCCTCTTGAAGGGGCACCGAGGTCGGGTCCGTTAAGCAGAATGCTGTCATGCAAAACAAGCTAATAAATATTAGCATTTCTTCAGCGAACAACGCACGCCGCAAATATCGAATGCTCACCTCTTGAGCAAACCTCACGAAACTTCATCATTGCACACGTTGGACATCACCGAGTTTGTCTGTGACGCTGGCATTGTCGCTGGATGTCGTACCCTTTGATTCGAAATCGCGACAAGATCGGCAGGTTTATTCCCCATGGATACGACATTGTCTGCCGAAAGATTTATCATACTGTCCTCAATATCATTCGCATAAAGGCGAAATAAAGTGTTAGACCTCTGCAGCAATGTCCGCCTAGAAAATGACTCCGACACACAAAGGCGATAATCAATAACTCCTGCCGCAGGCCGACCATAGGCCTTTACTTGGTGAATGACAGCACACCTTCGTGGTATCAGGACAGGAAATAGGAATTGCCGCTGAGACGCATGTATGCAAAGTGATATGGCCGATACCGTCGCTCTCTGATTAGAGTGCGTCATTAAATAATCAGGTGAATAGAATAGCTACGTTATGTTAAAAGATGACTAGATGAATAAATAAGTGGTCCCTTGGCGGTCCCGTTCGAAGGTCCCTAGTCCCTGAGAAAGGTCGACGCCAAGCACCACATACAGATAAGCAGTGTAAGGTATCACCAGAAGAGAATTGCGCCGTCAAATGTTTAAGGGGCGTATGCGTGACGGTGCTGAATAAGATTTCATTTCTCGTGCGCGGCTGAGTCTAATAAAGGTCGGCATCCCTTGTGGCATATGGCGTCTCCCCTCTCATCGTTCGCCGTGCTGCGTAGAGGACGCCGATATAGATACAGCTTTCCTATAAAAAAAGGCAAATATATTTACCCAACGATTAGCGTCTTACAGTCGACAGCCGTTACGGTCTAGGGGATATGTGCTGCCAGCGTGTTTTTGTCAGGGCTCAAACTGGCGGCGTTGACGGGCGTGTTCGATGCTAAAGATGCTACGCATTTTGGAGCTTATGAAGAAGCAGCAGCACAGGATGTCTTTAGTAAAAAGGTGTCTTTAATATCACGTGTACATGCAATTTGATTTAGTTTAGTCTTGCCTAGTAGGGTCGTTTCGTCACGTCACAAGTACAAACTTGCTGGTAAAAGCGCAAAAAATGCGATATAACTATTATAAATACAAAGTATACACCGCTAAAATCGAGCGAGTCTCACCAAGTTTAGATTTGCCCATTTTGCCTAGGTCACAAGTAACGTGTGCTCTCACGGGTAAGCGTAGTTCTATAATGCTGACCTTGTAAACAGCATTATTATAGATTATAAATAGCGACTGCTGCAAATAGCATAAGGTGTTAGTATTATACCATAAAATGCAATTATGCTTAGTTAACGACATCGCTGTACATTTAGAGTCGAGTAATGACTGGGATCGAACGCCGCAGATCGATCACTGCTCCTCGGTCGCCGGGAAATTCGACTTCACACAGATGTCAGCCGCTGGCATAGATTTATCAGGCCGAAATCAAAAGATCAACATTGTATGCTAGTGCCGCTGTGCATGCGTTAAACCCCATGAATCTATTATTAGCCCCCTAGAGATATAATTACATTGCAGAAACAAGGGGAACACTTAAGCTACTTGTCCCACAGATATTGGATATGACATTGATCTGCTATTTCTTCAAACTCGCTAGATCCTATAATATTTTGGACGCCCTGCGTTTTGTTGCCGGCTAGCCTAGCCAAGGAGTATGTCCTCTTCACAAGCTGATCTGTGTTCGTCGCGTATCGTAGTCGCAATCGATGTTGGGCTAGCTATCTCTCTATCGTTCTTATCGCTGCAGTTTCGCGTTGTACGAGGGGGGGGGCTGTCCTTGCTCGACAATCACTATATACCACAATAGCTTCATTGAGTCCATGCGCTTTTGAATAGACAGCCACCCGACCCGCCCTGTGGCATAGTGCGGCCGGCCAATGGGCATCTCTCTTGATCAGGTCCTTAGGAGGAGTAGCCGTTCCGGTGACAACTCTAAGGATAATAGTAACAACTTGAGTAAAAACTCTAAGAGAACCGAGCCGACCAAGTCGCCCCAACAACAATAACAGCAACAACAACAGTAGTAGCTTGAAGTAGTTCAGCATCGCTGCACGTCCAAAATAGTCATCCATCAGGCGTTGTTTCTCACACTCCGCTCCAGCTGGGTCGATTACGAACTACAACAACCTATTCATTATTCGAGGTTGTCGCTATTCGTGCTGGCTTGCTTGCTTGCTTGCGTCGCCTGTGCAGTACGCGCCTTCGCCGAAATGTATGATGTGGTTGTGGGGACCACGCCGTGGTCGGCCACAGGCAGAAGGCTCTCGGCATGCCCTCGGTAGGAGCTTTGGCCTTTCCCATCGTAGTCCTGGTGATTATGGCCGAGGAATCGAGAGCAGGGAACTTGAACGATTCAAGCGACGAACAGCGAAATGCGACGGACCCGCTGGGCGCCGTCCGTCCACCAACGGAAAATGAAAAGCTAGCTGTGGGCGATGCAGTGTTTGCCAATCTTAACAGTGGTCCGCATTTTTCGCTTCAGACGAAACGCTGCGATTGGCAGCACCGCCTTCGTCCGCGGCTCGAGTCCGCCCGGGTGTCAGTCATGACTAGCGCGAGTCGGCGGAGAGGCCGATGCGTTGCACGCAACCTCATTGTGCCGTGCCAATTTGAAGCGACGAAAAACGCCCCTCTCAAATTCTGGACACGGTTCTACCGATTGTACAGCAGGCTATGTGGACCACAGTATTTCTCAATGTTCGACGTCACCGACCAATGCGAGATGAACCTTGACGATTGGGACTCCATCGTTTCGCCGTTCAGCTATCTCTGCTTCAGTTGGCCCAAGCGAAGGTTTTCGCTCTATGTCGATTCGGACTTTCGGGGCAGCCGCAAGGTGTGGACGCCTTTGATATTTACCTTGGACGACCTTCGCCAGGGACGCGTGTGGCTGCCCGCCATGATGTGGTATGACAGGGGATGCCATGACGCACCAATGCGGCTGACGCTCGACCAGATCAGCGATGACGTTTACCAGTTCAGAATGATCCCGCGCTACCGGACGAATTATAGCGAGGCGGGGACGCCGGTTCACGATCAATATTCGGCGGGGAGCACCCTCCACCTTGAGAGTCACTTTCCGCATTCGGTGCCGGTGTTGACGACGAGCGGCATGGCAATGTTTCATAATCCGCGCCTCGTACAATGTCATTTCATGATGCTGAAGCCATTCTCAGGCCAAATTTGGCTATACACGATTACGTGCTGTCTCGTGCTCGCCGTCGTGGTAACGCTGACCGTTGAGCGACCGCGAAGCGTCACGTATACGCGTTACTTTGTAGATAACGCGGTGCTCATGTTCTGCCAGATGTTTACCAATCTCCGCATGCCCCAGCCGAGTGAATTTCGATTTCGGGCGGCCGCCTTCATAACGACCCTGTGGACAGTGCTCAGTATTATCTTGCTGGTTGGCTACCGTAGCAGTTTGGCGTCGCATCTGCAGAAGCCACCGCGCGAGGCGAAAGTACCAAGCTTCGCCGGGAGCGAATTTGACGACGACATCGTTTATCTGCGACCCCGTTTTCCCATCGTGCTACGCCATCTGCGGCGTGGAAAAACCTGGACGGGAAGTGCGGTAGCCATTGAGTTCCTCGTCTCCGCCTGGGGTCTCGGCGCAGAGACGTACCGAGTACCATTTCGGTACGAATCGCAGATGCTGCAGTGCATCGGTGAGACCCATTTTTTCGCTTGTCGATCGTCCCAGAGACAGATGCGTTGGCTGTTCGAAATGTGTGTTATGTATTACTCGGTACAAAGTGGTCTGAGACAATACAGCAGAGACGCGATGAGAAACTTCGATTTCGCGACCCTCGCCCTCGACGAGGACAATGGCCTAATCGCCTTAAACACTCAGATTTCGGGCTCGTTTTTCGAGGCGTGGTCAATGGGCATAATGCTTTCGGTTACAGTGTTCTTAGTTGAGCTTATTTCGGGCTGCTTAAAGCCTGGCGGTGTTACACGGGTCTCAAGGATCATGCCAATGAAGAGACGAGCCAAAGAGCTACATGGACGCACACGGGCGCGGCAGATCCACGTTCGCAGGGCGAATACCAATTTTTGTACGGCAGTTACTAAATCGTGGGTGGAGGATTCGGTATATAATCGAAAACAACGAACTCTGTATATTTGAATGGTATTGTACAAGGTCAACAATAAACTCCTGTATATTTGACTGATATTGCTAATTGTATAAGATAGGCACATGCCTATGTATTGTAATAGATATATGCAGAACGTCGTTATGTAGACAAGTAAGTACTTGTGACTCGGAGAGGCGAATGAGAATTTCCAATTCATATTCGACTCCACATTCATCTAGCAAAGCTCGCGAGAGCAAAGGACCTCGAGTTACTAGGAACGCAACTCTGTATTGACTTACACATAAGGGGCTATTTACTCGCGCCCAACATGGTTTGACATTTACATTTCAGTCAGTTTCTTTCGGAGGGATTTCGGGAATGCATGACACGCAAATCCAACACAACTGTGTGGTACTCACAAAGGCCGCACGAAACCCTCATACCTTTCCCCATCCCAGATGGCTCTCAGTCTCCATTCACATAGACTGGTAGAAATCGCGGAGAGCCGACCACGAAACGGACGGCAAAGGCTTTGACTGCATGAATTTCGATTTTTCGAAGCCATCATACACTTGGGGTCTTACTATGATGGGTCTTATACGTATTTGGGCAGACTACAGATCGACTGCAAAACCTTAACACGGATATTCAATTACCATAGTGAACGGCAGTTTTGCGTGAACGCAAAATGGCATCCTGAACCTTTAATATTATATTATATTAACTATAATCATTAACGCCCATTGGGAGTCCCGCAAGGATCTGATCGGGGACCTCTTCTTCGCTAGATTTATATTCGTTGTTGTGAATACTCTTACTGTTTTTTTCGAGCTGATCCTCAGCTGTTCCCCTATCTGACAGGGCTCAGCTCTTAACCTTTTAGGTATTACTATGAGGACCTGTCGCGAAACTTTGACAAGAGTAGGGCGGTGGTTACGTGTTATCATAGTCTCTCTACAATACTATTTTTCGTACAAAAATTAGTAGAATTGTAGTACGTCACATTGTAGGAGTTTTTATATCGTTCGGAGACACGGGGACTATAAAAAAGCACACACATTTATCCATTGAGCTCGCTGCAGAATAAAGTTGCTCTTAAGACTTAGTGCAAGGCGTGGTGCTTGCAAGGAATCGATTATTTTCTTAACGCCGATGAGCGAACTGCACGAGGCAAGTGACCTTGTAATGTTGTCGGAAAGCAAAAATCTTGGACAAGCTAAATTTGACAGACCAACTTGAAATCTTTCAAAATAACAATCATCTTTCCTCGGAGACTTTTGCGGTCACTTTGACGAAAGACTACGTACTCTTAATAATACAGTTAAAAAATAAGACTAATAGGGATTAGAATTAAAGATAATCACAATTTCGTGCCTGGCGTTCACATGTATATATATATATATATATATATATATAGACATGTGAACGCCAGGCCATAATACATAGCTTAAATAGCCCGCCTTGGCTGAAAATAAAGGTGTCTTTGTACTGTATTGTATGTGCTATAACGATTCTATTCGAATGCACTGCGGGCCCTTGAGTTGCACGCATCAGTGTCACCTACGTCGATAGATCTAACTACACCCCCCCCAACGCCCGCCTGCCCGTGAGCTGTTTTATGACACATTGTATTCCGTTCGGTTCTGTTTGCTTTCAGACGTGATTGGCTCAAGAGCGGGCTGGCTCGATCGAATCCTCCGGCCTTCTTCACGCTGCCTCCGTCGCATTTATTCTATTGACAAAAGTGATCTGTCATGAGTATATGTAGCGTCTTCATATTATCGTTGGCAAACGACATTAGCGTGTCGACCTTGGTATCCATTTCGCCATCGTTCATCAGTAGCTAACACCGGGCGATGCTTCCCTACGAGACATGTTTAGCGCGCTGTGTATAGCGTCGAAGAGGGGATGTCGCACTGGGAAGCCATAGAGGCGCAGCCCGGGGGCTGGATGAATCGGACGCTCCCAGGCGATATCCGGGGCCTTGTCGTCTGCCAAAAAAGGACACACCGTTTCCAGCAAGGCCGACGAGAACATAGGCTCGTAACAAAAGGACACTATACAGAAGACATCGTGTTTCCCGCGAGCACTTCGTCGTCACGATGCGATTCGAGAGGAGTCAGCTGCCAATTAACACTATTTTTGCAGTGCTGCTGTCGCTTTTGCAAACATGCCTGCCCGATGGTGAGCTTATAATCGTTCAGGAGGTTGTCAGAAATCTTGCGCGAGGGGGCGGCTTCGCGGTTCTGCGGGGTACCTGCGACCTTGAGAAGTTCACGTTGGACGCTGCGATTACCCCAGTGGCGTGCCTTCACGTTGGGCGTTATCCAAAACATTTGATATTGCTTATATGTGACCGAAATATCAATTTTACAAGTGAATGGTACCTTCTCTATCTGTCATATATTCGCGATTATGGTCCGCAGTACTTCAGCGTGATTGACGCCACGAACAGAAGCAAGATCGACTTGGAAACCAATAAGGTTGTGGCATCACCCTTCAGCTACCTCAAGTACAATGAGATCAATGAGTCGTTTAAACTGTTTGTCGATTCCGACTTCCACGGGTCACGTGAGCCATGGACAGCATTCAACTTCAGTCGTCGAGAGATCGTTTCCGGCGAGGTGAATCTAAATGAACTCATGCTTTATCGGCCGAACCTTCACGACGGTAAGATGCATCTGTACGTTACGAAGGAGCTGAAAATGTTCATAACGCCAAAGTACCCGACCAACTATAGTGAGCCAGGGAGGCCCGTGCATGCGGCACAAAGCGGTGTTGTAAGCGGTATCACCTTGGGCCATTACCCTCATGCAGTTCCCGTCGGCATGGACAACCTGATCGCAATCGTTCTCAACCCGCGGGTGATCAACAACTACTACATCTTGGCGCGCCCTTTTCGAGCGGAGATTTGGGCGCTCATATTTGGCTTCTCAATTGTCGTCGCGGTAATTATGACGTTCGCCCTGCGATACTCATCGGGCGGCCACCGGATCAGACGGCTAATCGACAACATCATATTCACGTTTTGTCAGATGTTCACCACGGTCAAGCTGCCGTCGCCGAACGAGTTTCGATTTCGGACGGCCGCCATCGTCTCCGTGTTGTGGACGGTTCTCTGCTTGATTCCGCTGACAGGGTATCGTGGCTCTTTGGCGTCGCTCTTGCAGAAGCCGCCGCACGAGCCTCCACTCGAGAACATCAGCTTCATGCTCGAAGCGAACGTGGCGTTGGTCTTTGCAAATCCCAATCTGGAGCTGTTCGTGACGCATCTCCGAGACGGTGGCTTCTGGGCGGACTCGGCCATGTCGGCAAACTTTCTTCTGTCGAAATTGGGATTGACGAATGTCCTCTACACAACGCGTCTTTATCCTGCGCGCATGCAGACAGTGTCGATACAGTGTTTGGGCAAGCATCGATTGGTGTTCTATTGCCGCGGAGTGCAACGCCAAATGAGGATACTCTACGAGGCAAATGCTGGCTATTACTCGTTCATCCAAGGATATCGCGTACATTTCTATGGCGGCAATTACGAAACGTAGGTGAACGACACACTGCAATGTCGTACCCGATTCTTTTTTTTCAAGCGTTCGTGTGTCTTCGTTGTGTACACCCCCATCCATATTGTTTAACCGATTTCGTCCAATTGGACTCGCAAATGACATTATTATACAAGTGTAGTTAGTAATTATCTGTACACCAGATATGTGAGATAGATGTATGGCATATGCATCGCCTGTCCAAATATAACGAACACAGATGAAAAAGATATATCGACTACTGTTGTTCATGCCGACTTTTCATGGAGACAAAGCATAGACATTGTCGGCTTATATTTACACAGTACAAACGTGGCTGCGATAAGCTTCTAATTCGTTTTGAAAATGTGCTCGCATTGAATCGCCAGCAGTCTGACTACGTCTAAAACAGCACTAGTTGTTTTATTAGTCAAGAATCTGAAGTGGGCGACAAATGTACCCGCTGAACGTGAATATATCTAAGAACACGCTTTCTTTATATATTATCAATAGAGTACCTAGAACAAGGAGGCCCCACTTGCCTAATTCTTAAGCGTCCGCCCAAAATAGAAATTGAGGCGCCCCTTTCGATTTCTAAAGAAAATCTTTGCATTAAAAATTCAGTTACACGTGGCTCTCCTGTAGCAGACGCTGACCGTTCTCCAAATATCTGACGAAAGTTTAATGATTAAAACAGCAGACTGTTGTTTCAAAAAGGTTTAAAAAACGTCCCGATTGACGATCGCACATCACGATGGGTCCACGTGCATTTTATTCGTTAATTTACATTTGAAGAGGAAATAACGATAATTAATATTGCGTTGAGTATATGTATTATTTTTTTCTATTATTGTAACTATATTTGATACAAATGAGTATTTCCATATGTTGAAAGCATTCAAAAGCACAGCGGTCCGTTACGCGCTAGGCACAATTTAACATACTTGTAAATGCGACTTCACGATAGCCCTGTCCATTTGTAACTATCACTTTGAATGTTTCAGGAGTAATCTCTCGCGTCGTGAACGACTGGTTGAAGATCCGTCGAAAAGTCTTACCCTGGACGCAATTTCACCATTCTTTATCATTTTGGCTGTCGGTTATCAGGTTGTCACAGTTGTCGTCTTGGCTGAAGTGTGCTTTCTATATTGTAAACGAAAATGTGCCCCTGGAAAATCGCTACATGCCCGTCATCACTATAGCTATTACGATCGACGAGGCTCAAATCTGCCACTACAAAGATCAAGAAAGACTCGACACAGGGGGGCGCCGGCCAGGTTACAACGATTATAGCATTGGACTAAGCAAGAATAAGCGTGCGTAAGTGCCCGCGATGGCCGAGGTGAAAATGTCGCTAATCCAGGACATATGCCAGATCGCACGTTGAAATCCTGCCGTGACCTCAGGGACGGTGCGGATCTTTCCTCCTGACATCACCCGTAGTGATGCTTCTGATGGTTACAGAGACAAATCTGATGGACGAAGTGCTGGGAGTTGGCCGCCAACGAGAGTCGAACAATGTGTACAGATTTGTACTGACGAGTCAAGTCATTTAAGCATGTACGCCTGCTTCAGCGATATATTGTTACGTCCTTGAAGGGCCGACAAAAACCGCTGATCGAAGATGCCAGCGATTGTTTACCAGAGTTAGGGAAAACCCTCTGTTGTGTTAGTGCCTTTTGTACGGCTGTCGTGCACGGTTTTGTTGTTGTCAAGTCCATTGACGATTCTTCCACAGGACATGCCGCTAACTTGTACATTGTGTGGCGTTTGACTAACTGTTTCCACGTATGAATGCTCATTTGTCTGTACGTTACGTGGTAAATGAAACATATAAATAAAGGAAATACTGCCAACACTGAACCACGACGGTCTTTGTGGTCTGTTTATTGCTTAGGGGCGTTCCTACGACACTGTAGAGAAACGAGCTTTGAGGAGACACCATGGCGAAGCGGGGTTTCGTGAGACACTGTTGGGGGGGGGGACACTAACTAGGGTTGTTCATCCTCAAACTCATAATTGTTGCTCCATTTCAAATTGTTAGCGCAATAGTTGTTACTGTTCATCCCTACAACTATTAGACAGCTATCTTTACGGATCTTCCACGTGCAATGATCGCAAATATATATATATATATATATATATGTGTTCCGTAACTTAAACACAGTATGAATTGTACAAAGCCTATATGTGAGCCGATATGAATTTACATCAACTATAATATTCCACTTTCCGACAAGGAATCGACAAGAATCAACGAACGAGGTCGTTGGGTGGGGATGTAGCTCAGTGGTAGAGCGTTCGCTTTGCATGTGAAAGGCCCCGGGTTCAATCCCCGGCATCTCCATGTTTTGTAGAACTTTTGTTTATCGAAATAATAGTCCATCCGTAGCCAACATGGGAATCCATGCATATACGTGTTAATTATGAGCTTCGAATGAGGTTTATTCAAACATACAGTAGTTAGGAATTATTTCTAGGGATTATGGGTGGGGCTGAGGTGGACAATGTCCCGAGGAAGGCGATGGCATTGCCCCTCTGCACAGCGAGGGACAGGCGCTGCAGAAGGCAAGAACCTGCGCGCCTGTCTCCGCTGGCGCGGATCAACCTATGGTAGACCCCTTCGAGGAAGTTCGCAGTGAGAGGGCCGTGCCCGCCCAAGATCTCAAAAGCAAGGGGGGAAAAAAGGTGGGAAAAAAGCAGAAATGAGCTGAAAGTAGATTTGTGCTTCTTAAGGGTACGAGATTCATATAGTTGGCAGCCGCCAACAGATAAGTAGCATTGAATAGCTGTAAGCACTTCGTTACACATTTCCTTATTAATAATGGATTTTAATATACATCTGGATATGGCCAGATGGAGAAGTCCAGCCCTGACCGACCGATCGGATTGGATGACTGCCTAGAATGTTGGGACCATTCTGGGCCGACACATACGAATATTCTGCTTGAAGGCAACGCTGTCCCTCCACAGCTCTACGCTAAAGCTGCACGCCGCATATTGCATCGATGAGAGGCGTCATCGACGTCATCGCCATTTTCAACCTATTTCTTTTCAGGTGACAACAAAGTGGAGACTTCTACAAGTTTGACGAATAAGAGAAATGCAACATGCAGCAAAGGGTTGCCAACCTATTCTGGGCTACTTGATGAAAATCCGACCTCACTACGTCGGTTGCGAGACGAGGTGCAATATCAAGGGCGAACGCAACCCAGCCACGTCCATGTCCCGTTGTCAACGTGGAACTCATTGAAGACGCGACTCGTTACCGAGGCCCAGGACGAGGATGGACCTCTAAGTATTGGCTGTACAATGCATCGACATCCCAGTCGATCAGGGAAGAAATCACTAAGGAGATCATCGAATTCGAAGTCGAAAGTGTCGTTCCAAGACATCGATCTACCTATGATAACTGTACGTGAGGTCAACACCTCACCCGCACAGCTTCAGCGTCAGCCGCGTGTAGCTTAGGCGATGAAAGTAACGGAATAAATCATCGTAGAACATGTGGTATTTTTTGAACATCGATTCCATAGTGCTTTGCACTGTGTGGGTGACCTTCGCTGTGGAGCAAACGATCGATTGGAAAGGTTAGGTAATATGGGAAGATATTGTACGTTGATATGAATCCATTCTCGTGAATTATGATTCAGCGAAAAACTGTCTCCAATTCACGAAACTGAGATTTGCAAAAATAGCCTCACAAGTCGCTTTTTGCTGAATCCTATTTAATTAATTAAATCCGGGTGGGTCGATCGCCAATAAATGATATGCCATGGATCGCGAATAGATTATACTCCGCGATGTATCATACATGCAGTTGCTGTTAATAAACTGTGAATCTATTTAGCTCTATTAGTCTCATCAATGTTCGGGCAAGACCTATGCCGTTGAGGTAGATAAATCAATAAATGAGAGCTTTGCACTAGCTAGTTGGATGCGCACCAGTTGAATTGCATATGTACAAAATATACTCAAATGAACATACACACATCTGCTTGGCGTCTCTCCAAGAGACTCTGTCCCTGCCGTAGATCTACGATTTTCCACTGCTACCGCCACCGCCCAATAGACCGTTCCGCGACAAGATCTACCTTTTACAGCTGTGTGAATAAAAATCATCATTTATCAGTTATCGTTTTGTCACCCATGTACCAGATACGAGCCACTTACAGGCGTCCGAAAGCCATCCACAAGCCCTGAGTGCTTTTCGTGGATAGCTGGACATCCATCCGTAGGCACTAGCAGACGCTGACTTGGTTACATTGACAACCGATGTTACATTGACCGTCGCAGCCGAGGTGGAGAGGGAAGCATTTAGCGTGGCGGGGCCGGCTCTTAGCAAGATGATACCGCCGGGGCGATACGAACGTCGTGTGTTGTCTAAAGCTGTTCGAGCCACCTCCTGCTGTTGTAGGCATATCTATGCAGCTCTGTTAAGCGCGCTCGCGTAGCCGGTGACAGCAGTACGATACGATCGCTCTTTTGCGGACGATATTTTTCGGGCGGTTGTCTGCGGCGTTTGCTAGCTCGCGTTTGCCCAAAACAGTGGGGAACTATTGACGTTCAAAACGACGCCCGCCCCGCATTAGTAAGTGTCAAGGGTACGTCAAGGTAAGTCCAGCATCTAATTTGTGTCAGACACCGTTGGAGGGGGTGCCGGGGACTTAGAACCGTAGGGTCTCCGGTTCGAATCCCACAGGATACATATGGCTAGAAGTAATACAAGGGCAGGTCCAATGCGTGGCCCAAGTAACAACATCTCCAGGGTGGAAAAGAACAAGAAGAACAATTATATATCATCTAAATTTGAATCCGGAGCGAACGTGTTGAAGTGGTGAAGCTTAGGTTGAATTGCCTTAATTATCTGCGCTACACTTCGGATATGGGCTATCTATCCCCAAGTACAAGTTGGGTCGTACCGTCAAAATTAAGGCGTTCAAGGAACGTAGCTACCTCAAGTCTATTAGAGATACATATACTTAGTCGGTTTAGGTTCATCTTATCATCGTTCGGGCATCAGTAAGGGACCAATTAAACAGGGGATCGAACAGCTATAAAACTATCTTGAAGCTGCTTGTTGAATTCGATGTTTGAATGTCTAGCTTAAAGACAAATTGAAGAAGTCGGGGGAAAATTCAATGGCACCAACCAATGGGGTAAAAATACCGTGAGTATGTTTGGATTGCTCCGCACGTATACTCTATTGTGGTTACTAGCTATCTACACCTCCCAGTCTGATGGCCATGAAAAAGCATATCCCCATTCCTTAGATATCAGAATGATGATTGTGACATAATTAATAGTAAATTACACTTTCTTCAGATATTAGGAGGAAGGTAGATTTCTGTCATATATTCTGCCCGCAGCCGGCAAAATATATCTAGCATTTTGATATTTTTACCTTCACTAGTTGTGCTATTGACAACCGCGCCGAGCTCGCGGGCCCTATTCGAAATTAGGTAATGTGCCGGCTCTGTTTACACCTGCGGCCTTTCATTGCCGCTCCTGATCGGGCGCAGATTTGCCGCTCGACCAATCAGCGGCCGTTATCTATTGAAATTGTGTGTTGTGGCTCGAAGACCACAACTATATTAATACGTGATTTTAGTGGTGTAAAGTGTGTGTATTATCACGTGAATGGTGTCAATTAATGAGGAATTACGAGGAGCACCGATTGTAGTAATTTTTGCGGTATGTTAATTGATTATGTTATTATTAGAAGAGGTCTAGTGCTCTAATAGCAGAATTTCGATGTTTAGGATTATGTACTTCGCTTTCCCGATTGAGTGATGGAAACTTCACCCTGAACCAGCCGAATTGTTTGAAGTGGCGCTGAAGGCCACCAGCGGAGGTGATGTCGGGGAAGACGCGACCTCTGATAATAGAGTGACAGTAGAAGCCGTCGTAGACGGTCAAGTTTGTGCAATACACCCGCTGCGCGGCAGTAGCCTCCTGCTACTACCACTACTACTACTGTGTTTTTACTGACAGCCCCACTAGCGTAGACAGTGATCCCCCATTTGGTCTAGCATATACGATCAGCTCCAGACTTATTCGGTGACCGTACACGGCCCTCACGGCCAAACGCTCTCGCTACACAAACGACATCTCAGTTTGTGTACCGGTCCCTCCGTTTATCTCTCAATTTCTATTTTGGGTACGCTTAAGGATTGGGAATGTGAGGCCACATCTGTAATTGATTAAGAAATATCTTCATATTTATTATTATTAGTATTATTATTGTTATATCATAACTAGAGCGTGTACATTTTATTAGCCGCATGCCCTGTGCCGATAGATTCACCTAGAGTCGAGCCATTTCACCGGCAACACCATTACCACTGTGCGGTCGGTACATAAAATTAATATATCGCATTTATATTTGCCTCATTATATTATGGCAATTATATCACTTTAACGTGGTCCGATGATTTCGTTTCAAGTGCTCTGTCGTCTACTGGTTGTCCGATCACTGTGCACTCGAAGATCCCCTTCGACCATCATGCCTATCGCCAAGGAGGTCATCAACACGGACAAGGCTCCCAAGCCGATTGGCCCGTACAGGTATTTATAGACGCACTGTTGGGTACACTATCAGTTCTACTATGGGTCTGCTATCCTTTGGGAATCTCGTTGGAACACGATTTAAGCAGCAGGCTAAATGTAAATTTTAAATCGGGCTGATTCATAGACAACTTTTGACGTCCACTTCACAACTGCTTTGGGCATTGCTTGATCAGACGGACCCCTTAAATGTAAATGTGCAACTTGTGTATCCTCCGACAACACGTGCACCTACGTGTCCCCTCCGATTTCAAGGCGCACACGATCACACCACCAGGCCACCGGGCTCCACCGCCCTCAGACGACCTTCACACAGTGATCTTTTGAGAAATAATGATCACTCTCATTGTAATCCTTAAATGTAATTTTGTTCGCATTGTATTTCGTTGCAGCCATGCCGTCAGATTGGGCAATATGATTTACACATCTGGCCAGGTGGGGTCGACTCCGGACACACGTGAGCTTGTTAAGGGAGGCATCAAGGAGGAAACGCGGCAAGCGTTGACGAACCTGAAAAATATCCTCGAGCACTCCGGCTCAAGCACAGATCACGGTAACGCGTTTTGCCAATCATCCGCCGAAGCCACAGACCAGTGTATAACACTGGCCGGAAATATGCTTGCTTGCTTGCCTAATCTCTACATTACCTAATGAGGAGCACAATAGTAACAATAGACGGGTATGAAACGTGTCGACGGGTCTTTAATGTGTTCCCTCTGCCTACCAGAGTTGATTTTTTCGCTCGTATGAGATGTACAGATCTACAGATGTCGTACGTTTCAATAGTGGATTTTCGAAAAGTACGTCCAAACGATCACTCACGACTATTCGTGAGGTTCTCAGGTTAGGCTCCTGCCTTCGTGGCCGTACACCGATCGGTTATGTTTTTATCATTGTGTTTTCCGCAATTACGACATAGGCAAAATTCACTCGATAAACCATGGAACATGATGATTCTTAATTCAAACTCCTGCTGGTTTTATCTTTGGCAATTGATGATGATGATTGCAGTTATTAAGTGCACGGTGTTCGTCGCCGACATGAATGAGTTCTCTGACATGAACCGGATCTACAGCGAATGTGAGTACTCAACATATAACACTATCTTACTATTTTATATAATTTTTTTCTATAATTTCAAATATTATCTTGGACTTTTCAGAGAACATTCTAGAGTTACCATACAATGGCTTGATCTCTCCTGCTATTTTGCTTAACAACAAGCCTAGACAATATGACGACCTGTTCCCCATGGAGAGACAGGAATCGTCTCCCTGACGACGCTGGAGTGTCCGTGAGCCCCACAGTGGTTCACTTGCCACCATCACCCTGTTGAGCTGTCATTAATCGTTTCGCCCAACCGGATTTTTAAGGAGACACCACTTCACCTATAGGGAACGTGAGATTTGGGTATTTTCTTTTTGTAAAGGACGGTTGTTGTCTGTTTCAGTCTTTCGGTCGGAACCACCGGCTCGTTCCTGTGTTCAAGTTTCTCGCCTGCCGATGGTACGTTTGTACTTCTCTGCCGAACCGACATCTATAGTGTTTGGTGCTTTTATTAAAAATCGTTAATTACATCTTATTGGCGGGCCGCATCGTCGTTAGTCGACTTTGTGCTTAGGCTCGTTGGTATTTAATGTCGACTCTATCTACCTGAACGATTTACTTATTGACATAGTGCTGAGGCATATTATACTGGTCTCCGTAAATCTCGACAAGACTCTACCAAGATATTATATAATGCTAATAGCGATCGCAGGGGCAGTCGAAATGGATAATTATTTTTAATTTAATATTAGCTCCCTCGAATTCGGTTGCTCCTAATCTAACTATGTAATGCGAATACACCCTGTAATGGACAACGATGAAAAACCACTTACAGTGATATACCACAGCTTTACATCTTCATATATAAATCAAGACAAATATAACCAATGGGAACTTTAATCTCACATTCTATAGCGTTGTACCATACCAATCTATACTAACAGTAGTAATAGTAAAATTGCCCCACCTGTCTAATGATCGCTCGCTCTATTTTCTAGGACGCTCGGGTTGAAATTGAGGCTATCGCAGTAACAAGGGAGGACGCTAAATTATGATGCGACTAAAAACTCGAAGAAGGCCGAAATAATTCGAACCTCTTCCCAACAGTATTCCGTTTTTATCTTCGTATGCAAATAAAGGGTGATCAATCTTCTATCAGTGCCATTCTACGAGTACCACTTATTTTTTTGCATATTTTGTGGATCGCTTTGGGAAGCTTAGAGAGCGTCATAACCACTGATATATCCGCCTACTTGAAATCTGTGTAGGATATTTACAAACCAAAAGATCGCCACCAGCTTTGACGGGATGGTTCAGGCCATAAACGACCTGTGGGTTATGGGGTGTGTCGAGGTAATATCTAGGTAATTTGCAATTACGAGAGATGTTTATAGGCGAAATGTGAAAGAAGTCACGACAGTTTCGCTCGATATCATAAATTCTTTAAAGGAACTCGACGATACAGTTAGTGTTTGGCAGACGGCGAGATTCGAGTGCGGGTGTCTGACGACAGTGCTGGACAAGCTTATCCGAGATGCTGTAATTATACGGAGTGGTTGAAGGGGCTCAATGCCAAGTTGGCCCGAAGTTCGAAGACGAGCGACGAGCACCCGACAGATTTATACGAAAAAACTTAATCTATTCATACAATCTTCGTTATGGTATGGTGGCACCGAAATATGTTCATTTGTCGCTTTGCTACATTCGAGTAAACGTATATGATAACATATAGATGGGTTCAGCCGAAATATACAGCATCTTCATTCACAAAGCCGTTGTTAACTGCGTTGTCATGGCCATGTGCTCTGACGAACCGATGTGTGTTCTAGTGGCAGTAATGCGCATCTACCACTGCTTTTACGATCGTACGCTCAAATGGCAACTGTCATATGTTTTCGAGCTCATACACCGCTCCTCGTAGGGGATGTCACTTGGCGAAATGCTCCTTCTTGTTGTACGGGCGCAGCTCGAAGCGTGTCTCATCGGACTTGCTACGTGGTCTCCGGGCTAATCCCTGCGATTACTGCATGAGCACGAACGGCAGTCTCAACCTAACGATCGCTTATAGCGGCCATCCTTGTGGCCTTAGTGGTCTCAGGCGTCTTTTCGTAGATCTCTTTAGGTGGGCGTTTTTTTTTGCACTATCAAAAGCTTTTGCCGCACCTAAGTAGGCACCACTGAAGGATCCACTCTTTAAACGATAACTGCTGATGCGCTGCCGTGATATCACAGTGTTGTCTTCACTGGGTTCATGACTCGTTGTCTTCACTGGGCGATGAACCTCGCAGACGCTTGTGGGTCGGGTGCCCCACCCTCACGGATCTATAATATATTTTCCGGGCTGACCCACAGCCAACATTTAACGTCCACGGTACTGCTTTCGGCATTGCTTCGTAAGACGGACCCCTTAAAAATGCAAATGTGCAACGGACCTGCAGCAGCCGAAGATATGCGACCGGCCTGTAGGTCAAACCAAGTATAAAGGTCACTTTTAATTGGCCGAGATCTTTCATCAGGAAGGGGTCGCGGTGGGACCTGTTCACTTTAATAAGGAACCAGCTGTTTTAGGTATTCACGATGATCTACGATAAGCTGTGTAGAAATGCTACCTGGGTTCGTCTAGATACAATAAAAAGTTTACAATACTCCAAGGGTGCCGCTGAGCTCATCACCCTATAAGCACACACCTAATTAAGCAGTCCGCCATTGGTTTAGACAACCTCCAGCGCTCCAAGATGTTGAGATATCTCATACTGTGTAACTGCTCACTGGGAATTTGCTCAACGAATACAAGCCTAACTCAGACAATAGCATATTATTATTAACTACCACTGCCATTAAAAAAAAAAATATATATGTATATATACATATAATGCTTCTTAGGTTGACGTAGGGTTATCTTTCTTTATTACTTTCGAAAAAAAAACAAACAAAAAAACAGGTTCACGTAGGTGCTCCGGAAGCACATTAAACCTGGCTCCAATCCCACTGGACATATGCAATTTGACCTAGTTTTAGTTTCAATGTCAATGCATTTGCTACTCTAATAGAATAGTAACAAGGCACAATATAATACAACTATGATTCTGAACATGGCTCTACTAAGCGGCTTTAATCTCAACCAGCCATCTAAACTAACCTATTCCGACCTTAAACACGGGATCGACTTGACTCCTTGGTGAACACCATTCATTGATTAACATCAGTTTAATCGTGTACCTTCTATATCGGCCGTTGAATCCTCCAATAATTTCCCTGACCTCGAATTTTTCAATTCGCTTTATTCCACCCTTTCCTCTATATCATCTTGCCTGTGAATGAATTTTCTAATAATTATGGAATTGGCCAAAAAGTAGAACGTGGGCAGAAGCAGCCGTTTTTTTGCACATCTACATAGCTCTAACATCATCTCACCGTGGTAGCGCACTATAAAATCGCTAGTCATACCACCTCGAGTTGTATCGATTAAGTTCCAGCAGAGGGGTACTGGCTGCCAACTAGAAATATGTCATGCACAAGGCAAATCTGTCCAGTGGAGGCATGGGCATATTCACACACACACACACACACGTACAGACATATGCATTGACAAAACGACATACGCAGCTTTGTCGTTGGCGAGTTTAGTGGGCCATGAATTTTATGTTCAACACCCTGGATTTACAATATAAATCTATCGTCGCCGCGCCGTGAAAGCGCACGTCGACCGACTCGGATCTCCAAATAGATTTATCTCGATATCGGCAGGAATCACGTGTGGCGAGCAACAACTGCGCGGTTAATTATTTTGCGAGCTTGGGTGCTGACGCTGAATGACGATCAGCCAGGATCACTCGTGACCTTCACTCAATCTGTTCAAAGACATACGATGTTCGAGTATCTCCCACTGATGATGAGTCTGTCAATCTGACATGAATCGAATTTTAGACGATTACACAGACACACTTGGGGGCTATCCATGAAAATACTCAGCGGAAGTACCTGACATAGATAGCCCCCAAGTGTAAGCCTCTAAAATTCGATTCATGGGTACCCTATCTAGCGTATGCGGCAATATCATATTTGAAAATTAATTCCTCATTTGTGCAGTGCTTGTGAGGAACGCAAACAAGGGACGATTTGAAAATAAGATCTCTTGTTCGCAGTTTCGTCAATTATTGAGAAGCGTTTAGCTCGTAGGTTTTGCTTATTCCTCGTCATAATTCTGTTTAACCGGGTCTTCATTGGGGCTTTGACTTTCACAGGGTTATTCTCGGAGTGGAGAGGTCTCCCCCCAAAAAAAAAACAGGTATATCCGGCCGCTATCACGATTAGTCGCTCACCGCCACCGTGGTTGCGCCACAATATTTGAACATTGTGGAAATAGAGTTTAATGAAGGATAAATAATTCAAAGGTTTTACTAACTTTTTGTGAGCCCCTGGAGCTAAATCGCGCTGGATCGCTCTTGTCCAAAGGGAGAAAACGCGAATTCATCCAGGAAATAAGGATTTACGCTTGCAGTCATAACCGCTGATCAGCAAACGTGACGTACACATTGTCGGTGACGTCAGCGAGAGATGATGACAGCGGTATTTCATAGCTGTATTAGTGGCTAATTCACGGGGTGCTGAACATTTAGTAAATGATAATCTGCAGCAACAGGTTTCGGGTGTTAAGGAGAGTAAACACGTGAAGCGTCCAGAGAGTACGCTAAAAGGCAGCTAATAAAAAATAAACTACCTTTGAAAGACAACTGTCTAAAATTTAAGGAAAAATAGTTGAAAATTTATTTGACATGAAACCAAATTTGATGGCCGATTTTGTTCAGGAAACATTTGGCGAATTATAGTATTTTTTCAACTCACAACTGATCGTGGTTTATTTGCTACGGAGGATACAACGTGTTGCGGAGATGGAACATAAATGAAAAAGAGAGCTTGTTTAAATAATTATAATAATAACAATACTTCAATAGGGAGTATTTCACAAAATTTTAGTTGTTTCAAACACTTGAGCAGCTGGCATTTCGACCGGCTGTTCAATTTCCGAGAAGAGGGTGCGCCATAACCCTCCGGACTGGTACTTCTCGCATAGCTAAACCCCTTGTTGAGCACTGCGCTCATTATTTAGCACATTTTTGAAGATGTACGGCAACAGTATGGTACCTGAATAGTACATTCTCACTCGATTGGATGACATCAGTTGTTCTTCGGGTTGCTTCTGATTCTTAAGTTAAGGTTATCAGATGGCCGATCTTAGAGCAGCTTCCCATCGCGTTGTATCCTCTGTCATTTCAGGCGTCTTTGAGGTTATCAGCATTACGTTGTTAGCAAATTCCCCAGCGCTGTTAACCTATCTGTCTATTATAATCTATCTACGAGATTACTGACAAGTCACCAAATACGTTTGGCTAACCGCAGGACGACGTTCGTACAAGTACGAGTAGTTTTGAGGATCGAGGACTGCAGCTGGAAGTCCGTTAGTATAATTTTCTAGGCATTAGCTCGAGTTATGAATTACCAACAATTACGGCTGCAGTCTGTGTGTCCGTCGATTGGATAGACCAGCTTGGTCAGTTGCATTTTTGTCTGCCACATCAAAGCAGTGCTACTCGACTGCTTTTTGTTACGCGCCTCTCTATCCTGTATAAGTAGACCGGCCCGAATTGTAGTTTGGAAAACACCTGTGCCCACTTGTACGATGAATCGCAGTGTCGGGCGTCGGGAAGAAAGCCACTAATAACAGCTACTGGAACACTGTTTTCGAACGAATTGTGCGATGGAATTGTGGCGCCTTCGAAAATATGGGTATAGCTATTTAGATTGCGTTCCTAAATAGTGAGAAAATAGCCTTCCGAGACCATACGATAAGTTGCTGAAGATGTTGTTCCATCGCCGGAGCATGTGTAAATCATAAGCTAAAGCGTTGTTTTCCATATGGCGTTTCGCTAACGAATCGATCACTGTATGGTAAGCCGGTACAGATGGGAGAATAATCCTGGCAGAGAGCATTCACTCGCGCCTAAAGGTGGACCACATCCTTATTTACCGCCGAGCTATTCTTCATTATTTACTCGGATGGCCGCTTCGTAAACCGCAACGGGGCACCAGTTATCACCCAACTCGTACCGGGTACCAGACCTGAGGTCCTTCGTGCTCGGAAGAGGACGTCACCATCTATCCGGAACAGATTTGATCATTGCACTAGTTGAGGGGTAGATTCAGAGATATTAGGTAAACAGCCTCGTATTCGACTCGCAGGTGTGTGCATCTTAAGCTGTGCAATCCGCTGCGTTACATATAAGAGAGCTTAAGCATTGTGAAATTGTATCTCCTTTAATAAACCAATAAACCTTTCCCTTTACCGTTCAGTAGGCAAAGCTCATCGGCCTTGTCCCGCAAATGTCGTCGGTATATGAGAACTCATCTCTTTCCAAAGCAAAGCATCAGGAATACTTTTTGACATCGAATAACAAAAATGCACTCAGGGCAAGCTGGTCCATGATGCCAATCTTCATGGCCAGTCTGGCTTTTTGGCTCCTTCTACGCCTCTTCAACCAGCAATACTACGAAGTTGTTTGCAAAAGGTAGCACCAATATTAGCTGACACCGGTTCACAAATACGGCCTACTTTGTTTCCTTAGCTGAATGCAACTGCTTCTTGGCCCGCATATCAATTTGTCTTATTGTTGCAAAAACGGCTCAACTCCGTATAAATATAGATTAATAGTCACTATCGGTGTTTGCTAGAATCCTCGTCCCGTCTATTGTCCGCAACGGTGAGACTAACGCTTAAACTGATTTCTACAGATTCTATCAGGTGATAGGATATTGGCATAATCCGGTTCCCGCTAATCGGTTCTCTCGAAAATCCTACGAATATGTAATTTTTGGGTTAACTCTAGCTAAAAATCTGTTTGCTTGGTTCTATATCACCAATTGAGATGAATGAAGAAGCAGAGAAGTAAATCGAATCGGATGAATTATCTTTGTTTTCGGTCCATAGAACTAGCCATAGAACTAGCTACCTGGTTAAATTCGGGGTGGGCAAATCATTGTGTCGACTGAATTCGTGCGGCAGTCGTCGTAGTTTGATAAGGTCCGCAACACCAGTTAGCCATTGGTTCATGTGTGGCGCAAACCGCACTAATTCACGCACGGCTCGGAGTACCTGCTCTCCAAGTACCGTTTGCTAGCTTAACATTTAGCAAAATTTACGTAGCTTTATTTTTACGAAACTGCGCCATCACCAAAACATGGTTCTTAATTTATATATATATATATATATATATATATATATATAGTTTATATATATATATATATATATATATATATATATAGTTTCTTCTTATATCCACTCATTAGCTCTTCAATAGCAAAAATTCCTTGATCAGTTGCGACGCCATATTTTTGTGTACTATTTGACCTGCAATGTAAATAGTATTCCATATCGAAGCTACATATTTCCTTATAGTTGGTCTTATTTTCATATAATTGAATAGCCGTGGATTATCAGGCAGGCGGACACGCTGTTCTGAAACTATATATATATACATATATCTGTTAATTAGAGCACATCGATTTCCAAGAAAGAAACAGAAATTAGTAAATGTGTAGCATATTTGTAAATAATGAAATTTGGGTTATTCTTTAAAAATGAAACACCCATATACATGGTGTTCCTGGAAATTGGCTTAAAGTTGAGCCGTCGTCACAGATACATTTGGGCATCGACGCGTTGTTCAACTCTATAATTTTTTGTTTAATTCTACTCCTTAGTTGTTTTCTCTTGCAGCGCACTCAAACGACGATATGCTCAATAAAGATATGCGTTTCTTGGCAGCTCTGGTTATCCTTACATAATTTCATCTGTGCCTTGCTAATTATTATCCAATGCTAAGGATAACGATACAGGTAAGAAACCCTATGCCTAAAAGGTACAACCAATACTCGGGATACTCATTACTTGATTGTTTAATGATGAGTATCGCAATCACCCGTAACCACTATCTATTGATACGATACGAGCAGCTTGTATCGCCGATCGTTCCCGATTTCGTTGTACCATAATTAAAGTAAATATGCTTTGGAAATAATACGTAGCGTTGACGTATTTACGGCGTTCCACTAGCTGTTGCCGCCATGTAGAATGATGAGGATTGTACCTGCGGACACTTGCCAAGTGGTGCCTTCTCTTAAAAGTTAAATATGATATTCGACTATTCGTTCTAACATCTTTACCAGACAAATATACACGATAAAACACGGTTTGATTGTGATGGGACTGCGAGTAGCATGAAAGTAAAAAGGTAAAGGTTTAATGGTTTATTGAAGGAGCTGCAATTTTACATGCTTAAGCTCTCTTATGTCACACGGTAGTAAGTGCGCTTGATTATTAAGAGATGAGCACTGGTAAGCAATGGACGGCGGGCGGTCCTTGACACCATGTGCAACAATAATCGTCTCCGAGGCTGTGGCAAGTGTGTGTTCAACAATGGGCGTAGTGGAAGTCACACAGCGTGAATGTCCACTTCTATTCTTCCAAGGAATATTGGTCGTTGTCACAATTTGCTAGAAGCCCGGACCTGTATCGCTCATTATCTTCTAATATTCGTCTATTAACTGGCGATAGACCTGTTTTTCTCGCCGCTGGAATATTCGCCTCCAATTTCTCGACAAATAGCGACGCAGCTACAGTAGACTGCTTCTAGCAGACATATGGCGTAGAATAACTTTTTTTTTGGTAGGCTAGCTTCACTTAAGCGACATTAAGCAGCTGTTTGGTTGTCAGGTTTTCCCAGCATGAATAACGCCGTTTAAATACAAGAAAAGTTTGATGGGCTTCTCTACCAGCGCCTTCCGTAACCTACTGATACGTATGTGCTCCCCAAGGGACCGCCCTGCTGATGTCTGCCTATAAGAGATAAAGATTGGATTAATGGCGGTCGTCAACATTGAGGCTAAGTATAAGTGCGTGATCTACTTAGCTTTGTATACGCTAGTGTAACTACATTGATATTTAGCATAGCATATCTATTTCATAAATACAATATATATATATAGATATATATATATATATATTGTATATATATATATATATATGACAGCAGAACATTCACATTGCGCCAAAGGGCTATCTATAACACTAATGTTCGATAACTTCTGCATAGTTGAGGCTGTTCGTGGCAATGCGAGGAGTTCTTTAATGTGTCACACACGATGCCGTTGTAAACAGGGATGACTTGCGAACCCCCAGTAGTTCCGGTAGAGCGACAAGATATGCAGTGTTAAACGCCATCCTTCGTAGGGCTCGCTCGCCATAGAGTACCCATAACCACTTGAGCCTAGTTGCTTGGTGGGCTCCCAAGATACGACCGGTGGTAACTTTACCACCATGGTCTCAGGCGAAGCGCTTAGGATGGGAATATTATGGGATGTTTACAGTTTCATGTACTGTGACTCGTTCCTGCATACACCACAGAGTATCTACTGCAGGCGGAGAGGCTGAATACGCAGACGAAGAGAAGTCCTCCTAAAACAAACAGATCTTACACATAGGTACATATTCGCCTCAATTGTTTTTAGAGGCCATGAGACACGTCCGCAAAGATTTATCAAAGGTCTTGCGAAGCGTATGGAGGTCAATGAGGGCGATAGACGTGAGGAGAAATACTCGAGGCAACTATTCTTGACTACATCGATCATTTGGTCTTATGGGATTGTGGTTACAAGGTCAGTAAATACAAAGTAATAAATTTAATAAATAGAAATAATATCTAATATTCTTAACTGGATGCGTCCATCGCGTCATCAGGGGGCAGCACTACTGAATATTCCAAAGGAAAGACAGCAGTATGAACCCTATCACCGGAAGTCCTGACGCCTACTCGACAAAACAGAAGGAGTTCTGCGCCAAGCGGGGGTTCCGGAGAAGTTCCTCTTCCGGTCCGGGGGGGGGGGCAAATTTTCGAATAGATCTATTTCCGTTCGTCGATCTTGATCTGTTTTTCACCAGACACCATGGCTACACATAGCGTATAGCGGCAGATAGCAACGAATCAAATGAACGGGCAACCAACGCGAATAGCAGAACATCGCGAAGCAAATCTGAAGTGGCGATTAGCTCCACTAGCCGCTACGTATCGAGTGCTATTGTAAAAAACACACACACACGCACACAAAAACAAGCACTCAACTATATCAGCAGCAGAGCGAAGACAGATATCAAACGATAAGCGGCATAATGGCCATCAATACCCATCAATTAGATCGCGTCGAGCACCATTATTCCGTCAGCTATCGATCACATCCATCCGTCTGTATCTGCATATTCAGATTCATATGGGTTGTTTCTTGTTGTTTTTTTTTGTTTGTCACCACTTCCACCCACTTAGTCGCTATTGCGAGTGACGAGATTGCGTAAGAGACGTGATCGCGATACTTTTACAACGACGTTTGCAGAGATTTAACAAGAAGCAGCATATGGGCAGAGAGTGAGAGATACTCAGCCATACAAACGTACGGCCACAGAGAGCGAGATACAAACATCCACTTGATTTCAAAGGAAACCAGCATACGTTGCCCTATTGTTACTGATTGCCGCCACCACTATTATTCGCTATCCCCCCCCGTGTTGTTGTGAGGCCCCGAAGCCGATTTCTCTGCGGTGATAGCGCGTCTAGTGGATATCTAGCTGTTGTTGTCAATGGTAAACAAACGGACGTGTTGAAACCGAGAAGATGATATCTATAAACAAATCGTCTCGACCCATTGGCCAAGTGATTCGTCACACGGGCGTGACGAAATGAATGTTTCGTGTGGCGATAGCATCGCCGGCGGCCGCATAGCCATAGGTGTGCGATCCCGTGGCGTTGGCACTGATCAAGATCTTGGCTTGGTGAGTTTGGTCAAGCTAAGTCGAGCAGGCGGAGGTGGCTCGCTCGGAATATCGTAGCGTAGTTACGATTAACTTATGAGAAGGAGAGAATTGAGAGGTCCGACTAGACTCAGTACTATTATACTGATTAAACAGTTAGACAACAATGGTTCCCAGTGAACATGTATTAAAATTAAAAGTGTTTTTTTTCGGATGAGCCAACAGTTATCTTAAGTATTCTCCCTAATATCTTATACCCGTATTGGTCTCCATATGCTTCGCAAGACCTTTGATAAATATTTCCGAACCTCTGCTGATTGGTCTCATGTTCTCAATAACAATTCCGCTAAATATGTATCTATCTCTAAGATATGTTTGTTTGAAAGGACTTTCTCTTTGTCTGCGTGATCTGCAATCCATCCAACAGCACTGGAAGTCCTGCCACGCATGAGGGAGCGTTCGTTTGCCTTTATATCTCATTGTTAGACAGTATATATATATATATATATGTTGGTCCCGAGGGTAACTGCTGCACAGTTCTTCGAAACCACAGTGGCGACATGCTAGTTCAACGGCACGGTCACAGTTAATGCGTCCGGCCTCATCATAGCGTAGCATTACTTGATGGCACAGTCTTCCGTAGACCGGCTTCCGATCGACGACTGCGCACCGGCGAACTCTCGATATCCTGATCAATCTCCGTCGCCCCAGCATCTGATAGCTGCCTATTCGTTCCCTTCCCTTTTATGACACATTGCTTGGTTATGCTTGAGTCACCCATCACTTGGGCTGTCTCTACTCTGTAACCTGTGGACGCGCGAAAAGGGGTTGACCTATTCAATCGGTGCCAATGACTGAGCGTCAATACGTTGAATGAATTGAGGAGTTACGCTACAACAAGTGGATTGCCTAACAGACTCGAGAAACGCTGGGATTATGTAAGGGGTCTTTGCACACGGCTGAAGTCGAACTTGTCTCAGATGGAGCGAAGCCGGTCATCTTGCGTGACTACTTTCAACACCTGTACATATAGTATTGTATATATAATATATATATATATATATATATGTAACTATACCGGACATAGCTGAATGAAATGAAATAACTAAGTAGCATATTGTGTTCTACTCTGTGACGGCCTTTTAATATAAGCGAAAAAAAACCGGAGACACAATGCATTCGTACTACGATGTATTACATATTTTTATTATTATCTTGACGAGAACGTAAGCATCGTGCAACCGCAGTTCCGTCAATAAATCTCACGGCATGAATGAATTCGTGCTGTTATGGCATTATCAAATTATTTTGTGCAGTGGAAGGATAATTTTCCACATAACTCGAAATAAGATTATAGATAGAAGATATTATACATGGGCTGGCTCACGATTACTCATGACAATGTTACAGTGATGTCACGTGTACGTAGTAGAGATGGAGTTCGTATGATTTCACCCATTAGATTCGTGAGCGAGTACAAAAAAAACGAAAGCCATAGGTCGACTAACGACGTTCGATGATCGTGATCAGCAGCTCTCTCTCTCTCTCTCTCTTCTAAGCGCGATTTCACGCGATTGTGAAATTTTTGTCTGTGTAGCCACAGAACGTTGTGCGTTGTCTGGAACGAATCCCCGTGACCGCATATGCATGGTTCGGCAACGAGGAAAAATAGAACTCGCCATCATATTCGCAATGGTTGAACGGTGCTATGACACAGCGCGGTCTGCTTTGATAGTCTTCAGGAGATGCTGAACGGAGCGACATTTAGCGAGATCTATCCTATCTTCGCTCGGGCACATACCAAAGCACCCGAGCAGGAGTCTGCCAATGGGCGCAGCTATGCCTTGAATTCCCATAAAGCTGAGCGGCAATCAGCAGCAGGAGCAGCGGCGTCGTCGTTGCTGCTGCCGCCAGCCGCCGTCAGCTGCTGCCGCTACTAGTGAAATGGAAGTACTAAATCGAACTCGACGCTGAGAAGTTCCGCAATCAGCTGAGGCATTGACACAAAGAATCACGAATTCCGGCCGGATCGTTACGTAAATATGACGCAATCCAGATCGAGTTGACGCGCTACAGCGACGCCGGAGCTTCTGAAATTAATCATCACTATCTGCCATCCAAAGGGGGCGCGTGCGCGCGCACATTTTCGAGGGCTACACGCATCAGGAGCACAAATTAGAGATGTTTATTGAATTCGGTGTTTCTTCCGCCATCCCATATTAAGACATCCCTTCCATGGATACAAGATAGGCATAATAAATTTACGATGACAGACAGACAGGTCGAACGAACGGGCGGATGGACGAACTGAACTAGGCCGTTTCTCCGATCTCTGTGATCGGATGGAAAATTTTACATTGTTCTCATATATATATATATATATATATATATATATATTTCTTCGTTCTTCTCAAATATTATTGCTCATTTACGTACTGACGATATGAATTTTCGAATCGTACATCACCAACATTATTATCATATAGCAACAACGAATTAGCATAGCGACAATATGTTTAAGTGTCAATCGCAAGTTGTCACACCACAACGTGTTTGTGGCTTTATTTTTCTTTTCTAATTAGATTAGCATTGACAGACAGCTACCAGCGCAGAGAGTATAGCAACATTGTAGCTAAGCATGGATATCATTTTGGACTTGACCCACACCAGAATACAGGCTAAGACGCCGAAAAGATATTGACACATCGGTTGATTAAAACGATGACAACAGCAACTATAATCACAGAGGTAAAATCGTGATAGCTTTCATAGCTGTTTGCCTTTTATGAAAACTATATCGATCTTCTTTCTCTATCAGTATTGCGTAAATGCACCAAAGACCGATGGTGATAATAGAATAAAGGTACTATATAAATAAAGCAATGAAACGTATCGTATTTGTAATCGGGTGGTGTAAACTACACCGTCCGCTTTTGTCTAACGTATTTATTTCCACATTTATTTCGTAGGCTGAATTACCATGTGTAGAATAATAGCAATGAGAATAATATAAAAGTAAAACTATTATGCCATTAAGCATATTACATATATAATGTATATATATATATATAAACCAAGGAACATCATCATACAGTAGAATGACACCATCGTGAGTATCGGCACGCGACCGTTTTCAGTTTGTTTTTGTATTTTTATTTGAAGGTGCTCTTGTACTGTTGTTCAGTTGTACTTAATTGTACTTGTGTTATACTGTCCCCAAAAGAAATAATCATTAATAGTAGTTGCAAATATCAAGTCGTAACAGTCAGCTAGCTGTGTTCAGTTTCGGTTGACTCGATAAGCGTATGAGTAGTATGTGACTAACAAGTCCATGAAATACACAACGATTAAAGAGGAGCGTCTACGGCAGCGATTGCTGTTTCTCTACAAAACCAGGTGTACAAACGGACAATATATGGTGCTTTTCAGAAAACGGCTTAAAAATCGTAAACAGACCGTACACCCACCCCGTCCCCTCGTCGACGTTAGCAACGGTGGCAAACTTCAAACTTGCCACGTTTTGCCTAGGGGCAGAATCACTGACCGACTAACTAACTAAAACTAACTAGAGATCCTACAAATCTTTAATCTCACCAATCCCCATGTAGAACGTTAGATATATATATATATATATATATATTTTGTGTTAGACATAACGAAGCAGTGTGGACCCATTCGTTGAGGTGAGGCGATTTCTTCGAAATCGCCTTACGTGTCCCATGCTACAGGTGATATTTTCCATTTATTTGGCCTTCTCGTACCTATTTCATTCTTGGTATACACTTTTATCGAGCTGAAACAATGAGAACCACGCAGTTCAGCACACTCCTCGTCGTACCTGTATAACAACGAAACATAAAGACAAGCATGGAAAAGGTGCAGGACTTGAAAGGCGAGGAACAACAAAAAAAAACTCGAGTCCTCACAATTTCCCTTTACAGATCGCCAGCGCTTGGCTGACTGATGACACATCGTTTCGTTGTCGCGGTGTTTCGCCTACCGAATGCTACCGGTGTCACGTTGTTAAGTCCAATGATGGCCGCATCAGTTCCAACCATGCTAGCGCATCACGCAATGGTGACACCGACGGACACCTACCACAGAAAATCGATTATTATAGCTGAAGGTGAATCCCTAAAGCGTACTTTCTCCGGAAAATCGTTGCGTGATTATACAATCGGTGAATGAATTTGCAGCTTGCTAATTATTAGAGAAATGTACGGCCACGAACAAACTGAATGCGGTCCAACCGGAAATTACGGACGTACGGACTAGACAAAAAGTGTCGAACGTCGACGTAAATACGGTCGATGGCGTCAAATTCAAATAATGCCACTATGCGCAACTCGTAGGAATCATAACACATACATTTACATTTCCGAGTGCACATCATAAGTTCAGCAGAAGCGGCAGAGTTGACGTCCGAGCCCCGAGGGGCCTCGGCCATCTGGAACCCGCTTCGTCACGCTTATTCCATTTGACTAGAATATTCAAATTCAGGCTGCGGATTCATTCGTCAGCCCAGCGCGCAATTGTACGTGTGGTGAATCGAGACGACCCATGGACCTGCCCCGTTGGCCAATTGCTCTCATTTCTCTCGTCACTATCTCGGCCACTACCGTCATGAGGAGGCGACACCTTAAGCACGTTGGTGTTATTTATATTAGTTCGGTAAGCTGGTCTGGGGCGCGTAATTATTTCGTTCACATATCTCTCACAGTTCTTACAAAAAAACCATCTCCGCTCAGTCACAACTTCGAATGAATTCGATTATCATTGTCGGGAAGTGTGCCTTGTCTAAAGCCTATATGTAACTTAAGTATATATCTATATATATATATATATGTGTGTGTGTGTGTTCGCGTAAGCACTATCTGCTACAATGTTGTCTATGTATGCATAGTATGCTGCTTCGCTTCGCTTCGATTTGTCATCGTCATTTACCAGTATGATTATTATTATTATGATTATTATATAAAAAAAAAATTGCTATGATCACAGCCTGTGAAGAACTTGTCGCAGCCTATTTGTCGAAGGTGGAATTGAAATTTTCTGGTGGTCGCGACGGTGCCGGCGTTGCCGTCAGCATTCAATCATCCGATATCCATTGCTCATTGGGTATCATTGGTTGAAGTTACGCCTTGCGTGTGCACCCTCGCGAGAATCACAGCGCGCAACGCCCCTGTCGACTTCCGCCCGTCACGATGGTGAACGTGACAACGTAGTACGGTTCACGTAAGCTCTACCGGCTCATTCGGAGCGACGGCGTTTTTCGCTATCTGCGTCGGTGAGGAGGCTGGTTGCTTGTTCATCATCCTTCGCCCATTCCTGAACTTCAGCGGTACCCCAGATGAAGAAGACGATCGACCCGGAGAGCGAAACCGCGGCTGTAATGAAGAACACTGTGTTCCACGCGGCGAACGTCTCGTTATGCTGAAATGACATGAAGAGGAATAGCAATTAGCATATGTCCCATTTCGGTCTCGGCACGCCACCCCGCACTGTTGTCGATTGTGCGCTATCGTACGACGGGTGTAATTCGTGTACGTAATTCGGAATTAACAACGGAAATAACATTGCTATGGCTATCGAGCGGTCTGTACGAGACAATAGACTAACCATTCTAACTACATCAACCTGTTTCTCACGCCCTAACGGCAAGTGTCACAATAACTGCTTCATATCACACATGTGTAGTAACGCTCGAGACAGCGCCATTGTCGGTCGTTCAAGGCTAATTTGGGCCTGAGCCTTTTCATATTTTTGTCCGTTTGCGATAGAACAAGCTACCCATCGGCTGATCCTACTACAGTAGCAATCGAGCAGCAGCAGCTCGCCCCCATACGGGTAAAAGCAGAATTGTTACCAATAATAATTACACTTTTCAAAATTACGAAAAATGAACGAGATGTTGCCAGAGAGCAAGATTAGAATATTATCCACTTGTTATCTTGTGCAATGATTCGCAGAACAGAACCGTACGCTGGCCGATGATATTAACCACGATTAAGGCGGCTTCCAACGAACTTTTCCAAGTACAGGTGCACTTTAGCTATCACACTATGATTATATATAGAGATTGTTCTGAGCTGTAGACGTTGACGCAATTTTGACCTCGAATGAAGACTGCCGTCTTACTGTTCGGACGTCGCCCTACACTGAAGCTGACTTTGCTCGACATCTTCAATCGTTGAAACAATCGTCTGCATACTGAAGTACAATGTTTGAGGGAAAATTTTCGGCGTTTGAGGCATCGCTACGGAATTCATTAGAGGCGTCCATATATCGGCTACATTGAGCAAGAGCTGGCCGATTGTATTACAAAGTTTAACTTTACTACCTTATCATAAGGAAAAGCGTTTCTAGGGTAGCTCATGACAATATGTCAATGTTTGATTGTCTTGCTGGGTGGTAGTTACGTGGTGGTGACAAGAGAGCGCACCACCGGATTTAAACTATTTTTCTCTCAAAGCGCAAACTGTTTGTATCTCATCCTGAGATAGCAATATATAATATATATATATATATATATATATATATATATATATTAGGTGCAAAACTTAGGACACACGTCGGGGGGCTCGACAGGACCGTTGCTAGGTAATCTCTAAATAATCCGATTTCTTATCGCGATTTGACGGTCGGCATTATATGGGTGGGGGCTGAATTGAAGGTGGAACAGCTGTCCGCAACTCACATATACCCGTTGGTCAGCAAGCCAACCAAGGACGGCTGCTACATAAAGCCTCCGCCACCGAGTGGTGCGACCTCTACTAATTAGAGATATAGGACTTACAGCGAAACTTAGGGAAAAACCAAGCACAGGTACACAAAGTATAATAACGGTACAGACAGCATGAAAGGGACTATTATTTTGCACAGCTGCCTACGGCCATTTGTGACTGACAAAAGGTACCTGGACAGTAAAGAGGTGCCCTGCCGCCGGCTGTTCTATGAGCACTAAAGTAGCACACAAAAAAAAACAACTTCAAAAATTAATCTACAGTAAAGAGACGCAATTCTTTGGGCAGCTATTTTCTATAACATTTTTCCGACTCGATATTTCGATACGCGTAAAAGTATACGAACAATAAACACCATTCCTCTGTTACATTACGGTGCCGTCAAAGTTCGCCCCCGATAATCTTTGCCTGTACGGAGAATTCGGGTAGACGGCAAAAAAAAAGTTTCTTCTCGATTTAGAGTTAACCCCCGGCGTTGGCTATACATTTACCACGTTACCACGACCACCACGTGCCAATACTCACTCGGTTGACGTCGTGATCGGTAATGAACGACGAACGTCTAACGACAAAGAAATTCATTCTGTCGGCCCCGAAGCATTGTGCGTCATTTGGTATGACATTGCATAGACTCGACATGGCTGTATGAAGCTCAACGTAGTGAAAACCTAACTGAAGTTAGCCCAGTTAAAAGCATCGAAACGTAACTCAAGCACAGCAACCGAACTCGGCATACGGAGCAGTGGCCGCCACTTCTCGACAGTCTACCTGAGCTCGGACCCTTGATACCTCAGCGTTTCGGTGTCTCGAGAGAGAGAGCAACTTTCGTCAACAGGTTGTCCAGACGCCGTCAGGTCACATAGGTTACAATTCGGCCACAGCCGAATTGTCACCATAGGCGCTTTGTCTGACGGCGACCTGGTTTCCACGTGCAACGTGCATGCCTATTGTGTTTCGTAAACTAGAGATAGCTTTTCGATCATTTACGAATTCCGCCCTAAAGATAGCCATCGTGACAAAAAGGCATTCACAATGTCATTTTAAGCCAAAACGACAATATGGCGCAGACAATGTAAATTTCCATTTGCATACGCAATGTCCAGCCCTCGCTACTGTGATTATGACATTGGCAAGCGCCGACTACGGCACGAAAAGCTGAGTTACAATACATATATCCATCCACTGGTAGGGGATTTCGTTCTTATTTCTAAAAAAAGCTTTGTTACAGAGTCAACAGACCATAGTTATTAGCCTATGATTATGGGCGGCTACACTTCTTGAAGGCATACCTGAAATGCTCGGCTCGTGTAAATGGTCTTGGTCTATTTAACTGCATCCGCTTTGATAGCAGCATAGAACGCAGAAAATTCGATAGACGAAAACAACAACAGCAGGCTCATTATATCTGTAGACTTATTATTATATATATATATATATATATATGAGACAGCTGTCCTGTATGATCACCATATGTTGAATAGATAAAAAGATAAAAAACGTATATCAAATAATATAAAGGTATTAAGTAATCATTCAACGGGATGATCCCGTCTTTCCGTCGTTGTAATTACAAAAACTATATGATATATATGAGATATATAGCCAAGGTGCAGAGTTCCTTCCAATGCACAATATTTTTTTTTTGGAATTACGACTTACTCCTTTATATATATATATATATATATATATATATATATATAAGGAAAACCGCCAAAGAGTGAGTGTCCCTACAATGTGTCCACAAATTCTTACTCGTGTTGAGATAATGCTGCGAACTCCAGTGAACCTTTCCTATTCGCCATTGTGCTTACGAGTTTCTTTTACTATAAACAAATATACTGTCGATACAATTCCACAATCTGATAATCAGCAGCTTTATGTCCACAATGCATGAATGACAAGTAGAATGCCGACAGAATAATCGTGAAAATTTTCAATTGTTGTTGGTGTTACTATGACGGGCAACCCGGATCCACCAGGTCGGCATTACTCATTAGTTGTAGATTTTAATGGGTAACCCACGCGCTTTTCAGAAGTAAGAAACATGTAAAGAGAGAGAAAGAAAACTCTCGAGGCCCAGGACCCAAAGCCAACTAGTGTGGAACCTACTGATGTCGTCGTGATCGGCGTCTTAGGCACAGAAACATCAGAAAGCATCCACCGAAACCCTTTAGAGCATTATGCTAGTCAATGGGCAATTATAATAAAGCACAGTTACGATAGCTGTCGATTAATTAGCTTACTAAAACTTGCCAAAGTGGCTAAACGTGTTCGTCATTATCGCTTACTGTATGCTTATATTTAGAACGCAATTCCACAGTGACGAAATGTCGGCTTTTTCACAGCACCAATTCAAAAGAACAGACTTTTGTAAGAATGACGCCAAGTTCTTCGTGTGGTTCCAATCTTCACGTCGTCTGACACAACCAACAAACAGCACAGTAGATGGAAACTGGCTGTGGCTTTGGGACATGTTTTACTAACGAAAGCTCCGCTCCGCTAGTTGGTCTGTCGAAACACGGACAAGACTTTATAGACAGGCCTGTCTATCTACGCCGTTAAGCACCGCGCCAACTAAAGACAGCCTTGCGATGCAAGCTAGTTATGGTATACCTTGGTGCTTGGCGCCATCAACTATATGCGGTATTATATACATATATATATATATATATATATATATATATATATATATATATATATATAATGCTTTTTATTGATTAGTAAAGTTCACTCATTTAGCCGAGTGTGACAGTGCGCCCGTAAAGTTTAGCCGTACCAAAAAAAAATATTTGAATACCACTGTAATTCAGAGGGTGTTGATATAACACGCTGACTCCGTATGCCTCCTACCTTTGTGAAGTAGCCGACAAGCAGAGGTCCAATGATACCGGCGATGTTTGATATGGTGTTGGCGAAACCTTGGATAGCACCAGCCTGTGCAGGTCCGATGTCAATGGGCACCGCAATGTCACCACCTGCTGTTAGACCATTTACCGCTGAGTTGAGAATTAGCAACGCGACCACCAGCTTGTAGTCGCAGTAACAAAACGGAATCAGGCCGATGGTGAGAGCACCGAGGAGCTGCGCGGTACATTCGTACCCTTTGCGGACCGCCGTAACCTTCGACGGGTTTCGTGCAATGAGGACGTCAGCGGTCCAACTTGACATCAGTGCCACGACCGCATTGCTCATATAGGCTGCCGAGTTGATCCAGCCATTGTTCTCAATTGGGAAACGGAAGATGTAGTGGAGATAGTTGGGAATCTCGGTCAAGAATATGTAGAAGATGAAGCTGTTCGTGAACTTGCAGAACGAGATGACCCAGACGGCGCGGGACGTGAGCAGGCTAACCCAGGGAACTTTGCGCCGACTTTTGTTCTCGAAGCTGGGCACGCCCCGCGTGTTGACAATGTACGCCTTCTCCTCGGGAGACATCCAGCGGCACTTCTCGGGCGTACTCGTTGCTAGCAGATACCACAGTAGGCCCCAGACGACGCCGGCCGAGCCAAACACGTAGAAAACGCTCGGCCAGCCCAGTGACGAATTCGAGAGCAGGGCCGATACGGGTACCGCGACTACGGTGCCGATGATCGTTCCCAGGTTTGCTATGCCAGCCATCCAGCTGCGTTCGGTCACAGGCGACCAACGAGCACACAGAGCGTACAGGCTCGGATAGGTCACACCCTCACAAACGCCTTCAAGAACCCGGAGAGCGATGAACGCAATGAAGTGGATGTGGACAGCTCCCTCGGACAGCAGGGTGAGGACAGACGTGAGGAAGATGCCATAGCCGAACACCCACTTCACAGAAAACTTCTCCGCCATGTACCCGCCAGGGATCTGCGTTGTGATGTAGCCGACGAAGAACGCGTTCAATATGAACGATTGTATCTCCTCATCCCAGACGTAGGGGCCATCTTTCTGCTGCTCCTGGCTCGAGTTGAATGTGAGTCCACATTCGTCGACTATACCGCTGTCGTTCTTCGGAGTGATAGCCGACCTGTTCACCATCGATATAATCGTTATGCTCAAATTGACCCGCATGGCATACACGAGAAACATGGCGTAGAAGACGAGAAACTGCATCATGTATCTGTATTTAAACCAATTCTTCGTGTCCGTTACGGTTGTGCTTCGGAGGACGATTTCGTCCACCTCGATCGAGTCCATGGTCTCGCTGGGCGTATTCGGCCCGTCACGTTGTCGACTCATGTTTGTACTTGGTTTGTTTTTCTACCGTCGGATTCGGCGTTATAGCACAAATATATATCCACGATCGGACGGACGTCCGAATGCTATATTCGATGCGGGGCAGCGATGCGGACGCCTTCTGTACAGACCGCAGTTGTGTGTGGCTGTGCGAACGGTGGTTGACACGGGTCGAGGTGAAGGCAGAGCCCACTTAGCAGAGCGCCTCCTCAGCCTGTAACACTGAACGATGGAACGAACCGCTGAACCAATCACTAAGAGCTTCCCGCCGCGACGAATCCAGCAGAGTGGAGGCGGAGGTACACGACTCACTCACGGTGACGGCAGTCAGTCGGATGACGGAATTGGTTATATAGTTGAGCTCGACCACAGATAGATAGGTGTGTCTGCCCGTCAACTGAACACGAACTGAATTGTCAGGCGTACAACTGCGATGGCGTAGAGGTCCTGATGTATACACCATCCAGTGGTGGTTTAACGTATCTAGCAATTCGAATGGAGCATCGAACTCGATGAGCTTGATCCACAGTAAGCGCTCGCCCTGTATTCTCAGGTAAGGATTAGAAAATATAACGAGCAGAGAGAGAGAGCGAGAGAGAGAGAGAGGGAGAGAGGAAGATTACCGTATAGGATCACGAGCACGGATTGCACTCTAGCTGCAGTTAGCTATTAAGCCCCAACTGGCCGGGCTGACGCTGTCTCGATCGTTAATCGGTCTCCGTAAACCGCATGTTTCGTTCAATTGTTGCACGACTCGCAGCAGAAGCAGCACCACCCATTCTCCTCGCTCGTCCTCTCATTCAGTCCGCCACATTTATCACAGTCAAGATTCACAAGAAGTCGTCGAGGGCAGTCGGCTATCGCGTCTCACCGGCGACACTCACTCGCAAATGGGCAGATGTGTCGAACGCCCCTCCAGAGGAGGCCGTCAGCTTTGTATTGCTGCTCATCAACCGCCGCCGCCGCCGTCACCGCTACTGGTCAGCCCCTCGCCACGATGGAGAGGACCACCCTGGTACACAGACACACACCAACACACGCACTCACAGAAGACACACTTATACACAGCGACTTCAACTTTCAGCGTTTGATCGAATGGGGGCCGCTATTGTATTTACCACAACGGAACGAACTTCACTCGAAACTTGACAAACAACCCCGTGAATACGTTAGTCACAAATGTCTCTCCAGAGGTCTCGCACTGTCTATCCGCGTCTGTAGCACCAGACCGAAGCGCAGGGGTCAACAAACGAAGCAACGGGTGCAAACGCAAACACGGATAGTACACTAGAACGGCGTCGATGCTCTCTCTCTCGCTCTCTCCCATAGAATCCCAGCAGCAGGTCGTACAGCTGATTGGCGACCGCTATTGAGCCTGTCCAGGCGGCGGGCAGGACTCCGGGCGGTAACGTCGCCGCGAAAATGGTAGCACTAGCAGCGATAGATGTAGTCAAAGCCAATCAGGCTGATCACGTCGGTTGCTGCTGTTGTTGTTGTTGTTGTTGTCTCGAGCGACTGAGGTCGCTGTCCCCTCAGCGACTACACCCGATCTAGTGATATTCGTGGAAGACTCAACTCAGGTTCGGTAAACACACGATGCTGGATGCGAGGAATTGCTGCCAGCGCGGCTGGGTCCATAGATCGAATACAGAGTGGCCAGTGCGTATATAACTGGCGCTGACTGACTGGCGCGGGTTCTCTAGTTCTGCAACGATCGCCCTGCGGCACCACGATAATGCAGACGGACGTCGCCTATCCGGAGGCGCTTGGACAGCGAGAGCTGGCTCATCGTCAATGTGTGCTATGATGATTTGTATAGCGCCCTCTCGCGGACGGGAGAGGGCACCGCGCTCAACTCGACCGCGGCGGTAAACGCGCGGCTGCCGCGCAACCAGCTGAGGCAGGCGGTTAGTATTGAGCATGAACCAAACCGAGCATGCCCGCTCTTGGCTGCGGGCCATTTGCAGGCGATTCGTCGTGCGTGGACGCGACGAGCAGCTAACGACGGTGGCGGCGCGACCAACCCAAGTGTGTGTTATATAATGCGCAACAAAAGACACTTGCAGTCGTCGTCATAACATCGACCCCGAAGCGTGCTGGTGTAATGCGTAGGTGAGCGGTGATCCCGCTCGCTCACGGCGCGCATACAGCTGCCAGATGACCGATGCGTGTGGCGCAAGACGACTTGTCGCATAGACTGACTTTACCAAAGCCGCACCACATAAACAAGCTGACACAGCGCCAGCAAGCCAACACAGCGAAATTCAAGTTCAGGAGTGGGGACGGGGGTATGATTGGGGTATGTTTCGTGCCCGTGGGCCTCCTTACTCACCTTTGATTTTGTGTGGCCTTTTTCGTTATCGTTTTTTTCATAGTGCGATAATCATAATGATAATGCTGATAACCATGTTTGCTTCGAGTTGTCGTGTTTGTCTATAAGGTTGGGTCAGCGTTACGTCGATGCGATGATATTGTAACGTAAATTACGTGGTGGCAACACTGACCGACTAATGAATCGATTGTATTCAGCCAAACGTTGCCGATGGGAAGCAGACGAGTGCGAGTAAAGGAATCACGAATAACCAGAAATCACAATGGGTGCTGCTTTGCCTCCTCGTTGACAGAACATCCGGCGACCGGAAAGGGTACGAGTCGCTTATAGCGTCAGTAGGAAGCCGGGCGTAGTTCGAATACTTGAATGGCTGGACGAACTCGTCAACGGCGAGCGGAACTTGTTGGCAATTTCTGTTGATGACAGATGTCGCTGCCGGCGGCTGTGTGTCATTTCGGCGTCGTCGATACCATGTTCGATGAGGTGTTGTGTCATTGACGATGGGTAATAATGTAGTATACAGTAGATGCACCATTGCTAATAACTTAATCTGTATAAAAGCTAACTGGGACTGATGAATTTTTCAAGAAGCAAAAATATATTAAAAAAAACATGAACGTCATAGCAAGAAGTACATTTCTGTTGGGTAAGCAAAAATACCTTATCGTAATGTATAACCTATGAAGTACAAGTGGCTGATGGTGGGAGATACCATTTGCTTGTCAGACTGTGGCACCGTTGCCGGAGCCTTGTAGACCCATAACGTTACGTGGACCAATTTAAACATATGACCGTGACTTTGATATGTTACCACTTCTTATGTCAGCCACGGAGGAACGCAACCCGGCTATGCAGTCATCGCTGCCAAATATTCCAAGAGTAGAAAATACGCTACATAATGGAGGAATATTACTTAAGACCGGTAGCCTTCAAACTCTAGGAGGACCAGGAGTTGGAGTCTTCGGACTTTCTACATTCATTGAGAGACAGACAGAGAGAGAGAGAGAGAGAGAGAGATTGTTCTCTGTTACAGGAGATCCTCGTGAAGGAGAATTTTAAATATAATGATTTTTAATAGATATTCAAGTAGGAAATGCAATCCCTATTTTGAGCAAGCTCAGAGACTGGGGCGATGGAGCGTCCTGTATGGGGTCTTAAATGCTGTTCAATGCTGATATACGCCCAAATATCTTGTCTTGGTATCAAAACGAGCACTGGAGTCGATTTGGCGAGCTCAAACGCCCATGTTCGAGCACTACGGAAACGTACGTAAATGCGGAACTCACAAAAAATGGTTACCGAATGAAGTTAGCTAGAATCGTAGCTTATATAGCCGGTTGCACATTTAAATAGGCCGTGTACCTTCATTCACAGATACTATCTCTGGCTGTAAATCTATAAGTAAGTATACTTTTGTTTAAATCAATTCCGTTCAATTACATATAAGAAATGAATCCATTCATGAAAATAATTCAGCAAATTATGAAAAGTTGAAAGCACTCGTGCTAAATGTCCTGCTGTATATATCCCTTACCTTCACTCAAAAGATAATCATCAATTTTATAATGTAAAATATATCGAGAATTTTTTAGCATCATGAGGCTAGACCGCCACCCATCGTGAACACATCAATAGCAACATCAATTCACTTGTCCATTTGTTATGATTCATATTTATTTGTAACATACCAAATATATTTAAATACAGTACGTATGCACATGCGCAATAACGATCTCTCCCTGCAAACTTCTATCTAGCACAAGAAAATGTACATCCATAGCCAGCGTTGGTAGGGGCGACAATAATAGCTTTGCACTCGCCAAACGCATCGTGGCACACGGGTGTGATTCCCTCGAGTGCCACAGTGAACGGAGAAGATAAACAACGTCTCCTTCGTAAAGTACAACGACAGCGAACTTGATAGGCCTCGATAAGAACTCGACCTAGGCCTATGGTTGCGCATCGTTCAGCACGCGTGGACACTTCTACCGTAACTCATGCTTCCCAACCCATCCCAATATCTTTGCGTCGGACGTACACCACTACGTCAGTCACATGATGACCTAGACAATGTTGAAATCGATGCCTTTGCTTGTGAAGTTAAGCAAAAGCTGGAGAAAGTCATCGAGATCCAACTGCCTAGCGCGTTTCTGCGCGTAGGGCCCAAGACATTCGCTAACCAGAGCCTTAATATCGAACTTGCTCGGAACGGCGCTATTGTGCTTCAACGCAGCCACCGTTATGTAGTTCTTCTCGAGCATGTGCAGAACGGACGTCTGGTTAAAGCTGGCCGAAAGGGTTTTGTTCTTGCGTACGAAGCAGACTCGCAGCAAACCGTCCCATGAGGCGTAGTCGATATTCGGTGGCGGATTTCGCGGTTCGAGACGAACGACAGCTGATTCGACTTTGGGCGGAGGTCGAAAATTGTTCTTGCCAACTTTCATGATAATGTCCACCCGGGCTAGAAGCTGGGTATTCACCGATAACCTTCGAATGCAAAATGATTCCACAAAAATACACATTAAGTGATCGATGCAATTCGACGAGCTTCGGCTCCATGGGGTTGTCGTCTCCGCGAGAGCCGCCCGACGGGAGAAAAACGCTAATTTTCCTAGTGAAATGTGAATTCTAAATTGGAGGCGCTTATCCGTCTATCACAATGAGTCGAAGTCGTTGTGATCTCGTCAGATAAGACCACTAACTTGTTTGCCAATAGTTCATCATTATTCACCGAATCATTAGTCCTACCTGCAGTAGAGTTTGTCTCCGGCCTTGGCGACGAGTCTATCTGCGAACTCTTTCTGAAACATGAGAACTGCACAGCGGAAGAATGGACGATGAAGAAGCAGCTTGAAGACGAAAGGTGACGATATTTGATAGGGCATATTGGCCACGCAAAGGTCGAAAAACGGCAGGTCGTTCCTGATCACGTCACCGACAATGATGTGCAGCTTCGGCTGAAGCGGAGTGCACTGAACCCGCTTCTGCAATTCGGCAACCATCCGAGGGTCGACCTCACAGGCAATCACCTTTTTGGCCTTCTCCAAAAGGCGAACAGTCATGTTACCTGCGTAAAGCAGACAGAGCGAAAAATCAGACGAGAAATTAGTCATAATATGCAAGGAAGACATCTGCAGTTTGCACAAGTGGCGGAACACGTCCAATTGGAGCACACAGAAAAATACGAATAATTATTCGTTCGTACATTACTCCAAATAGACCACATACTGAAATGGTCCAGGATTGATATGCTCTCGGTGTCATCCGAAATCTTGAAATTAGAAAAGATAACTCAACCATTTGACATCTCTTGCCGGCGGATATCTATTGAAACGCCCGTAAGTATATATGTGCACTGGAGGTCCTGAAAAATAGGAGTTATCGGAAACCGGAGTTGAACGACGGTCCTCCCCAACCAAACTGTTGAAGGTAGAAACAACGGTGGCCAATTTCAGTCTAGACATCCTAATTTCTCTAAGCAGGGAAGCTCACCTGTGCCGGGTCCAATTTCGAGGACGGTATCGGTACTCCGTACCGCGGCTTTGTCCACCATCGACTGAATGACGAGAGGATTCTTGAGGATGTGCTGTCCCAGCTCGGTGTTAAATGTTAGTTGTTGGCCATTGCTGCTCTTGTTCTTAGCAGTACTGGTGAGTCCACCACCACTCCCAGTTCTCGATTTTAGACGACCCATCTCTTTACACAGTCTGCCAAACGCAACAGAGAAGAGTGACAATTAAATATCCGGACTCGTATAATAGCAATAATACTGCTACTAAAACCATACACATAGGAAGTCACGCGCGGATGCGATGTCATTGGTAGCAAACATACAGTCGTGGTAAAACTAGCCACTCGTTGTTAGCGACGACTATATTCTTGGTATTGAAGAGTATTGGGTATTGAAGCAGGCCTATATAGGCCGTGAATCTTCTCCTCGGCGAACCCTGTGGTACTGTCAAGTGGCTGAAGCTCCGAGGGGAGCCAACGTAAGAGAGAGAGAGACTGAGGTCGGCTGACAATCGGCTGTGGGTTGAAGAAACCTTTAGCATATTCGCTCATTGCTAATCACCGTAACCTTTTTCAAATATGGGTAGCTGGATCATCATAGTCACGCCTCGTGCAGTGGTGACTATCATGATCCCGACGACAATTCCAATTGAGCGAAAAGGCGAACACAGAGAAGTGGAGAGGAACTTATTGCTCGTACGCAACTGCATACACTGTTTACAAGCAGTTTCGCTAACTAATCGTTTCTTAACTCGTTGTGACTTCTGCAAAGAGGCGTAAAGTGGACATTGTGTCAATAACTATACCCAGTCGAACTCACCCCGTGCGCGGTGCTCAGAACGAGAATGAGCAGAAATAGGAACACTTTAGGAATATGGCCCGACGCAGCCGAAGCCCAGCTGAAAAGCACGTGGAACAAGCGGGGCATCTGCGCTAGTCGAACAGGAGCTCGCTATATATTGTGTGCTGGCTAACACTGACACTCTCCGGGGTACCAACGATCGGTAAGGGTTCGTTCCGTTGATTACCGTCCGCATCTAATTACTCGTCCCTAATCAACTTACATGAGCACCGGCACATAACACACGAATGATATAATCAAAACTCAGCACTACGCGGCAGAACGACTCATTCAACGAACCGCAACCGTCCGCAGTGGGGGTTGCCTGTCTGCCAACAAGAAAAATAATAATACTGGGACACACAGCGCGACAATGCCTAAATGACACCTGTTCACCATTATTTGTTTGGCTATCTGCCCGCCAACTTTAGCGGAAAAAACACAACTCATTCGGTCTGCTGACGGAGCTGCGTATTTTCCCACCGGTCAGCTGTGAAGGCCGACGCTGGCGGCTGGCAGTCTTCCGTTCCATTTGCTGTGTTCTGCATGTCAACTGTTTGCAAAACAGTAGTGTGCTTTATCGAGTGCCAGTGACGGGTGTCACTTCCTCATGGCTGGTTGGACCTCCTTCGGAGGGGAATGTTGACTTCAAATCGTCGCTCACAGTTCGTCTCGTACGCTAGAGTCATACAACATGGAGGACGAATACGGCGAAGTGGCGGACGGGCTTCTCGGGCCGAGAGAATGGCTGATTCTGGCCATCGTCATACTTGTAGCCTACCTATATAAAACATTTTCGCATCGAATTCGGACGCCTTCCGCAGGATTCACCGTTGGGTCAGCGAACACAACGGGGGTGTCAGCGTCGGTTGACAACAGGTTGTCAGATGACGAACTTCGAAGGCAACAAGTGATGGAAGCTCGAAAGAGTCTCCTTGTGAAAGCTGAACAGGATGCCGAAGTAAACCGTCGAAAAATAAAGGTAATATCTTATTCAAAAATATATATAATATATATATATATATATATATATATATATATATATATATATATATATATATATATATATATATATATATATATACATACTGACAAATCTTTACCGCCGTTCAGCATTGTGTAAAGACAGCATTGTCACGCAAGCGACGCGTAATATATCTTGTTGCCTGGCATCACCCACCATATAGGCATGTATGTCGTTAACTAGAATGAAGCTTTACGATATCAAGGAAAGCCAGAAAATTTCAAGCGCGGTATTTTTTTCTGCCAACACGCATCCGATGCGAATGTACACAATGTCCCTTGCTATTTTTGATATTGACAAGACGAACCCCTGAACCTATAATATATACATATTATAGGTTCAGGGGTTCGTATACCTTCGATTTTTCTCACCATCCCTTCACCGCCACCTCACTATGTGCTGATCTCGGCCAGACCTAGATGAACTAAGCGTGAACTAGCAATGATCAAGGTGCCACACGTCGTTATTCAACAAATGTTCCAATGATATTTTCTCATCTCTGTTTTTTCATTGATGCCACCCGCCTTTTCCTGGGTGCATACGCAAGACGAAGTAGCGCTTTTTTGCACAAAACATAACATGGTAACGCCTTCGACATATTCGTTGTGTAGTTTTTGTCATTGCGAGGCGTCGTCACCACGGATTTTCTTCTTCTCGAGAGAGAGAGAGAGATTCGTGCAAATCTTGACAAGCGTTTCTGGCCAACGGACATTTTCAAGCCGGCGTCCGAATCCGTTCCGTCCCGGCTCATTTCACCGTCGAGTGCTTACTCATTTCGCGTGTGTTTCCTTTGCCTGTCGTGCAAATTCGATTCTTGTTCGATTTCGTCTTTATGAATTGCCCTTACGTTTTCAGGAGAGAGAAGAGCAGAGACGCAAAGAGCAGCTCGAGAGAAAGGAGCGCCTCCTTGACGTGAACAAGGCGCCAGCCACCTCGGCTAAGCCTGGCTCGTCATCGCTGAAGGGCGATGACTATAACCCTTTGATGGGCAGTGGCGGCTCGTGCGGATGGAGGCCATCGAAGAAAGGCCCCGCCCGAGGTGGATGAGGTTAAGACAAGCAGCACATCGTTACGATGGTCGACGATGCACCCACGAGCTGTATGCGCCTGAAAATCTGTTGCCTTCGTGTACCGATAATAGTTCATGTGTGGGCTCACATTCACTAGTTATCAGGTCTACGGTGATATCCTGTTGTCGAGATTTCTACCGGTTGCCTCTGTTGGTGGTGGTGGTGGTGGTTATTTCCCCGAAGTAACGGCGAGAATGTATGTATAGTATAATATATAATTATGATCGGTACAATGATGGTAATCACTTAAGAAAGGTCGTGTTCCACGTGCGCAATGCAATGTTGTCACTATTATAGTCTGTGATGTTTTAGCGAATGATGAAGGGTGACATATATATATATATATATATATATATCTATATATTATTCGGCTTTGCTCGTGGGTGCATCTCGCGAAGTAACTTGTACTGCATGTCTTACAGTGGATATGATGGCCAGTGCCATAGTTATCGTCGAACAGATCCACTGATGCCATGGCCGTCATCTGCGGTGGCGAATATTGCCAATCTCCATAGCGATGTGACGCATTTGCCATAAAGACCAGTGTGGTTTGGGCTAATGCTGATGGCTTACGGGATGGCAAGAGAACCGTTTATTTTAACGCCTAATCAAATAAAGACAGCAAATGATACTCGATACGTTTTATAACCGGCAATAATTGTGTCGTTATTTTATTAGCATTCGGTGCAACTGTGTTTGATATTCGTTATCAGGTCATCATTGGGGTGATAAAGTATTGTTTGCAATGCGTGATAATTAAATCACTCCTTTCTCTGCTATAACTATCCAACTATTTGATTACCCCCGTTAAAACCGATGTATAAATATTGTGTAAAGCAGCTAGCGAATGTGACTAGAATAACGGCTCAATATAAATATGAGATTACAATGATTTGGCTTTGAGACTTCTATAACCGAGAATGTATCGCATTCGTAAACTCGTTCTCAATGAGATCAGCCGCGCTACTGATTAGACATTCCAGTAGCAAAATGCGAGGGAACGAGGTGAATAACACTTGGAATTGATATATCATTTCAATAACTATATTTACATGTTTAGCGATTTGTTCATAAATCGATTCATTCGCGTGAGCCTCCGTCGCTGTTGAGCTTCATGGTCTGGTTCGGTGGATTTAGCAGCCGTTCTGACTAATTCGTTGATAGAATTCGATAACCTGCGGGTCGGCGCGGACTGCCGATGCCTTGAAGTCAAGCACCTTGAGACCTTGTAGGCTGGATGCGCGCGAAAGGGCAACGTACGCTTGCCCCGATTCGAACACCTTGGCCAAACTGATCTCGACGGCGTCCATTGTCAAGCCCTGACTTTTATGTATACTCATCGCCCAAGCGAACTTGAGCGGAATCTGTTTCCTGCTAAACGAGGCGCCTCCTGATCCTGTGATCGTCCATTTTTCATGGCCGACCGATGTTGTGATCCCCTTTTTGAACTTGACTATGGGAAGTCCCGTCTTGTCAAAGCCGATCACTACACCCCGACTTCCGTTTGCCAGACCGTCAGCCACTTTCGTATTCTTGACGAGCATAACCTGGGTGCCAATCTTCAGCCTCAATACACTTTGGACAGGCAAGTGGTTGTCCAGGAAGATTTTCATACTTTCAACAGAGTCAGTGGACCTGAATAGCTTCGTTGTCCCGGATAGCCTCCCGAAGAACTGCTCATTAACGGCATCCACATCGACATTGTGCGTCGACAGCTTCGTCGCAAGAATGCCATCACCGTCCACCTTGTTCAATATAGTGTCCGTCAGAATTCTAGCGCTGGCCTCGGAACACCTAAAAAGTACGATGAAACAAATGCATATTGTCTCGAGCGGAATCAGGCATATTGTCGTGGTCGTAACGAGGATTAACTATGACGTCGCTACAAGCATACTCCGTTGTCGAGCTTCGCTGCATTCCGTTGATGCCGTTTCCTAATTAATAAATAGGTTTTTAAAATATATATTTTTTAGATGAATATGTATCTGAGCCATGGAATCCAGCACGAAGTAACCAACCGGCGAAACAGACCGAACTTAAGCAAAAAAACATCAGCTCACCTTCCCATGCGGATCTCTTGTAAGATCGAAACGAATTCGCGATCCTTTTGTCGATGAACTTCTTTTAGTTCGTAGATCTTGCCTATGACATCCTCCCAACACTCGGCCTGAAACACAAACTTTCTTTGGCCTGTTTTACTGACCGGTGGCAACTGTAGAAAATCCCCTGAGAGAATCACCTGGATACCCCCGAATGGCTTGTCTGAGTTTCTCAACGCACGTGCCACACCCTCCAGCTTTTCGAAGTACGCTCCGTCCAAGAGTGATATCTCATCGATAATTAAATGCTGACACCGTTTCCAGTTTGCCATTGCAGGACTCTTGCGTGCCTTTTCGGTCAATGAGGAAACTGGTGCATCTCCAAGACCGATTCCTGAAACGGAATATCTATATATATATATAATTCTCTTTTTTTAAAGTATGATGTTCTTAATGAAATTATTCAAACATACAATAATTAGGAATTAGTTCTAGGGATTATTTGGGGCGGATTAGTAGGAGGCCGAGGAAAAATTGACGGTGTTATAGCCTTCACTAAACTAAACTTTTTCGGGCTAACTCTCAGCCAACATTTAAAGTCCACGGTACGACCGCTTTCGGCATTGCTTCTGAAGACGGAGAACCCCCTTCTAAAGGCAAATGTGCAACGGGGGGGATTGAACCCCTGGGTGCACCTACGTCCGTCTCCTCCGATTGCAAGGCCCACACGAATGCATCTCGAGATCATCCACCGGGCTCGACGTTATAGCCTTCGCTAGTCGATCTCTATCAATGACGACTGCCAGAGCGTTGTCGCATAAACGTTTAGCAAATGTTTTGCACAAACTTACCGGCGAATGAGTGTACCGTCGACCCTCCTAGATGGGTCGCAGCAATACCAGTACTCGCGGTGACGAAGGTTGAGTTCGGTGGAAGTGCGTTGATGATGCGCTTGAGTAAAAACGTCTTCCCGGTACCCGCTGAACCGGTGAAAAAGATCGACGTTCCAGTTTTCACCAAAGCTAACACCTGGCGCTGTTCCTTCGAGAGAGATATCGGCGCCGACGATAACATGGGTCCTATTTGGTGGCCGAGGCTATTAGTATTCTCTCGATCATTCGCGGTAACCGTCCTGAGTCGTTTCGAGTTCGGGGTCTTCAATGGGGACGTGCCGCCTTTACGAACCAGGGCGCCATCGCGGGTTACAAATAGAGGCGAGATCTCCTCTAAGCCTTGGTTTTGTTGCAAAAGCTTCTCGCGCAACCTAACTTTCGGCCGATCTGGCGTGATTACTGCCGATTTGATGGTAAGCATCTTCACAAAGGTTGCAAGCGTGCTCGCAGCACAGTTAGCAAACATCACTCGGGTGAGCTCCTTCTTCAAGGCCAAGGTCATCTTGCCATCCTTGACAAATTTTCGGTGAACAGTCACATTGTCACTTGTCATCGGCAATAGGAGTGCCTTCATCATCTTCGGCGCTTCAACGCGCACCTGGGAGAAAAGTGGACATTCATTATTTCGTTACAAGATAGATAATGAGGCTATAAGAGTCGTTCGTTTATATCCGTTTGTTTTCCGCCCAATAGCTTAGAATATTTCGGTCATTCTAGTTGATCGAATCCAGGTCACTCCTGAAAATATTTCAGCCACAACACGTAAAATTATCGAACTTCGCAAACTCTTACGGATTTCTCGATAAACTCCACCACCGGTACCACATAACGATAATGATACTCGATTAATAGCAAACAATGACATTTCCGGGTCATAAAGGCCGCCCTCACCATGACATCCCGGTAGGAATTTCTATAGATTGTAGCCGTTGCCTCCCGAAACGATTGACGGGATGCGATACTTCCATTAGCGTGTAGCTTTTCGATGGTGCAGCTTCCCGAAATCGGAGTCGACTCAATACGTAATGCCATCTGAAAGAAATTATATGGTTATCATAATGAGGGTAGAAAAACAACTAGAAAAATTAATGACCGCCCGTTTTCCTCCAAGTGTCACGGTCTTCTCGTTTAGTGCTATTCCAATGTTGCAATGATAATTACGTGCACCGTGAACTTTCCCGAACCACCGGCCGATATATAGCCGAAAATATAACTCAGTACGCCGACATAATATATATGAAATTATTCGATATAATTTCTAATCTCCACTTTCAGTAGTGTGCCGCTTGACTAACCGATATAGCCAGCGTAGTGATAATTTGTTGGCGACATCTTTCAACTACACTTATGCTCGGTTTCGTTCATTAAGGCAATACTGTGACCAGGTCCTAGCTCTCGATGATTAAATAAAATGACGAACTCATTTATTTGTCAAAGCATCTGACAGACGTCAGCATTCAACTTTTAGGTATTACTATGAGGACACCAAGGTATATTGATCGAGTTGCACAGGCTACAGTTGCTCCTGTATTAGAAATACTACTTATTGCCAGCGGACAGTGTTTCGTCGCAGTATCACTGATTTCCTATATAAAGTAGGCACTGATTCAATTACGTGAAATTGACATGAAAATTGTAGAGAATATCTCAAGAATATTTACAACTGGATAATGTATAAGAACTGCACGAAGTGTCGTTGACGTCGATAACGATTCGATTACTATCACATATGAATTCGTTGTGCGCTTACCTTATTGAATAAAAGTGTTTGCACAAATGCACATATCACATGGACAAAATGAATCAGATGGTGAACTTCAGAGTGTACCGAAGCCCTATTAAATCGAGCAAATCAGCCGGCGCCAACGGATATTTAATTTTTAAATCCCCGCAACAGAGCGGGATAAAGGTCAGTGGCGCTGACTAACATGGTCGCGCTGGTGGCGGCCTCTTCTTCTTCGCGTCGCATCTCCCTCTGATTTGGTCGATTAGGCTGATGATGATCATGGCTTCGCCGCGTCGACGGCAACTGACATGTTGGGGCAAAACAACGTTCGGAAATATCATCATACGTTTGCTGAATACGCCTTTTTTTTCCTTCAAAAACAACAGCTCGTCAACGAAAAAGCTACGAGTTGAGCCCCTTACAGGAATGGCTTACCCTCTCCCTATCGTGCACCAGCCTGAGCCTGGAGCACTTTCCCCAATTTGTGGAGAGGACGGCCTGACCAGCTGACTCTTACAATATCCATACGTTCATTCGTGTGCGTTTTGCGCGCTGAAACTCTTCACCGTCGTCAAATTCGAATAGGTAAAAATCGGTTCGGATTTCGACAGATCTTCGAGGTAGTGAAAGCGGTCAATCTTTTCAAGGAATTGATTTTCATCCGCTTCGCTCGAAGCCGTTAGTCGCAATGCTGTGCTATGCTCTATCTCGTTGATGGAATCGTGGAACAGAATCGTGTCCGCCTGGAACGCTTCCTGGATAGGAACGTGACTCGGTTCGTATAACGGCTATAAATCAAATCACTGTTATCTAGATGAAAGTGTTGCTGCAAGAGATAAGCTGAGGCGTATTTACGCATAATCAACTTGTGTCTAACGCTTGTTTTCGTTGTAGCCGCATTGCCGCAATGGTGCTCGAACGTCCCCCATCGTCAGCTCCGAGGCCGTCGATCTGGAAGAAGCGAACACCTCGTCTGGTCGGATCTGCGCTGGTTTCCGACGATAGCGATGAGGACGATACAGCTCCGATGGATGTCGCCACAGGATCGAGAAGCGATAGCTCGTATGAAGGATGCGATCCGAGCGTTTATGACCGAGACGTTGCGACGTCTAATCCTCCAACGGTACACGGCGGTCGCAAGAAGGTTGAACTATTGACCGATGAGGAGTTTAGCAAAATTGTGCATAGGATCGATTCAATGTGCCAAAATGGGCTGTGGGGCTGTGCATTGGAGCATATTGACGAACTGCTGGCTCGGAGATGTGACGAAAAAGTTCTCGAGATGAAGGCTCAGGTAAGCGGCGTCCAGTGGAATACATTGAAATTCTTGTAAGAACAATGAAATTGATGAAATTCTAGAAGTAACAAACATTCTTGCTCACCTAATTGATTTCTGAGATATATGGCCGTGTTAATTCGTCAATTGATAACTTAAGGATAACTTTGGTTGGTTCCTCTAAAACCAAGGAGCTATAAGTCTCTTACGGTTGACGTTCTTTGCTGCAGATTCTCATGGAGCTGAGACGGGACTACGATGCTATCCGATGTTGTGAGGGCTCCATTAAGCTGAACCCACTTTGGTGGGTTGCGCACAACACTCACGGACGGGCTTTGCTTGCCTTTGGGGAGCCTCATCTTGCTCTGAAAGCATTTCAAAGGGCGCTAAGGTTGAACCCTGCGGACGACGAACTTCGGGAAGAGTTCCACTGGACCCGACGCAATACTCATGGATTCGTGCCTGCAGACGGCTGCGACTTTCGAAACCTCGTTAGAAGACGCTAGCAGCCCGGTTACAAACGGGCTGATTGTAAATTGAACGCTTCCCGATTCGAGGCACTCACCCCACGTTATATATTAACATATACATACCTTCATATATATATATATATATATATATACATATATTGTTGTGTTCTTTATTATCATAATCATTTTCTACTAATGAGTAGCGGTGTAGGTTCAGCTATGATCCATCTATCGAGGGAATAATAGGTGTGTCGTGCAACAATACCCGTACCGCCGTCAACTATCAAGACAGCAGACAGATTCTTCTTGGGGTGTTGACCGTGAATCTCGTTCCTACAAAACCTACCATGCATATGATGAAGTTAGGGTTTTTTGCCATATACAACAATTAACAGCTATGAGATCAAATGGGATTATCAGAGGTGGACATTATCTGTATTGGCTCCTTCGGGCCGGGATCAGGATCAAATTGTTCAAACGCGTTTGTTATATTCAACTTTGGAAGAAACGACCAAAAAACCCAGTCCCTGCAATAAAATACGATCATTGTCACGGTAGCCTTGACGATGGGGCTTCGGCGAGCGTCTGGTCGATGATATCTACTTTTTTCAATCGTCATGTGAGGTTGTTCTTGTTGCATTAGATTGTCGTCTGCCTCTATCTTTATAGTACTTTTTTGTATTTCCAACTGTTACTACCCCTGAGGCGTGAAGCCACTTGTTCAGTATGCCGTCAGCTTCCTCAAGGGTTGGGTATGGGGGTGTTGCCTTTAATTAAGCTTGGTCCCTCTAGAGCCGGTCCGGTTCCAGAAGAAACCTCTCCCGGTCGGCCTTCGAGGTCTCGCCGTCTTATCTTCTCTAATTCTTCCTCTAGTTTCTTCATCATTCTGTTCAAGAATCGCGCGCTGTTGGTCCAGCCTTCCGCTGCCGCGAGCATGGTGTCGATAACCTGCTTGCCACTATTAGTACTTGCAGTATACGTTTCGCAGCCTAAATAGGAAATGCATGCAAAGGATAATTATATCGCAATGAATGCTAACAGATTAAAAGCGAAATTGTTCTGTTGCGTCGAAATTTTCAAGCAGCCCTTATTCTGTTTAGGTTAAAAGAAGACATCCTATTGTTCATGGTTGCCCGTTTATTTTTGTTTTATTACGAATAAAAAAACGGTAGCTACCCTGCTTACCCCGCGCCTCCCAAGTTAGAGGGAGTCCAGGAGTTGGGCCAGCAGGCAGGAGAGGGACCGTGACAGGCCACTAAGCAGACCCGGAGGTCCGGCACCAATGGCCTCGTCTAGTGCCCCGGTTGCCCAAGCTGCATTGAGGACCACTTGCTCGTCCACCGCTCAATCAGTCCGTCCTGATTTGAAGACGTGGCCCCTTCCGTCTCGCAGCTACGTTCCTCATCTCCATTGCGCCTCATCAGCTTGATTGATCTTCAACTAAACCCTATGAACTAGTGAAGGCGATAAACGGAAGCAAATCTGCCTAGTGGGTTATTCATATGTGACTGATGTCTAAGCAGGAATATCTACGTGTACCAAAATTCAAACATTCGGCACACAACACCAGTTAGCTATTGAAGGACAGGTTCGACAGGTGGACATAGATAGTTTTCCGTGGTAGTATGATTGATGTGGGGACATACAAGTTCTGGGTGCTCGTTATCTATTGGCCAATCACCACCTATAACAACTGCTGCTGCTGCCACTACTGGGTGTCCCTTTGTCGAAGGCTTCCTGTTATTAACAGTGAATAGTAATCATCATCATCATCATCATCACACCTACGACCCAAACCATAATTCATCAGCATCTCTCGTCACCTTTTCTCCGCCTATCCCCATACCTATGATTAATGAGTACTCAGTAGCTGTACAATGGTCAATATGACTTAAAGTATTTTCCATCATGTTTATTTCATCATTGGCGCTTAGCATTTCAATCCAATCATGCCTCATCAGTAGTAGACACGCGTTTGCGTTCCATCCTCATTAACCAATGCACAATTAATGCAATGTTTTCTCCCGGTCATCGCTCCCATCATCTCGTACTCTGTGTGCATCTCCATAAAACCGCACCTTCGCCGCTAGATCATGTATACAAATAACCCGATTCCCCCTCCATTGAAAACGATGCAGAAACACAGTCGCTCTCTCGGCGATCTGTCGAGCCATCGTCCCAGCTGTCGGCCGGTTACCTCCACAAGACTCCGTCGATGACGACGAACCCGCTAAAGCGATTTCGGCCACTCTCGTTTTAAAATGCGCTTGCATTGTCTACACCACTCTCCATTTTCTTTTCTAGATTTCATAAATCCGCTATGCAAAGTTATTATTCTTATTATTATTACTATTATTAGTACATTGCTACTATTTAGAACGAGCTTGGTTAATCGTATTGCGCATTCGTTAATGTAACGCGTCGCCGCGGCAACGTCGCTGTTGCTCGTTATTAAGTGTTCACATCTCAGTGCGTTTATCGTATGCCCCCCCCGGCCTGTTAAACGACAACGGAGCGCAAAAAAAAATACAAGTACCTCGACTGCGCTGCCGAGTGGATTCGCTTTCAATCGCTAATCGCGTCGGCTCTCACTGCATTGCTTTGCTCATTCAAAGCGTTAATTCCGACTTCGACCTCGAAGAACGAATCAAGCTCACCTCCGTGACTAGATCAAAAAAATATGCGTATCACACCTGTTCGCCTGTTCCTCGCGGCGTATCTGAGATAGCAGAGTGAACGGCCGCACACACACACGTCACCTCCTCCGATCGTCTCCTCAGATCGCTCTCGCCTGCTCATATACAAGGACTATGATAGTGGACGCGTATCAGGCTATCGTTTGAGCCGACTTATGCGCAGAGCCGATGACGTCTCACCGGCCGGCAGGTTCCACACCGCCAGGCGGGGCTCGAAAAACGTGTCAATTGTTTACGAATGCCTAAGGGGTTTATGCACAGAGATAAGGAGGGGAGAAACTAGCCAGCAATACCGCGCCACCCAGTTGATCTCCCTATAATATATCGCTACCTAGGCAGTAGCCCTGCTGTTGCTGCATTTACAGGTGTTCTTTTGTTTTACCGCCCTCTACCGGGTGCGAGCAGGTAAGCGCATACGCGGAAGCTCGTTATATAAAGCCATGCTGTCGGACTCCTTGAATTGCTTGCTTTACACCTCATTATATATATATATATATATAATTAAAATGAATACTTTTTGTCTTGCGCTCGCGCGTGTGTGTGTGTGTATCTATGTGTTTATATATGTATATATGTATGTATGTACAAAATGTTTTCTTATACAGTAATAGCGTTAATACAATAATACGCTTCATTGGTTTGCGTTACTCAGTTTTCACAGTTGTATACTGACTGGCTGTGGGACCAGTCATCGCCGTCGTCGTCATCATCATTTGTAGCGTGGCATTGCACACATTGCGTAAACGTGTGGCGTATAACCGAATTGGAATCGCATTGAGTTGGTTGCCCGCGCGCGCGTCCAGGAACGACTGATCCTGGACACAAAACTATGCCTCTCCTATAGCCCTCAAGTGAGACAGAATCGTCCATCTATCTATGTCTCTCTCTCTGTGTGTATGTGTATGGATGTGTTCGTGCCAGACCTGCGTATAGCAGTCATTTGATTATGTAGCACCGCCAGTGTGATGCTCGCAGGGTGTTCAAGAGTGAGCTGGAAGTTATCGTCGAACGAATCAAGTAGTCAACAACAAACTAACATAAAATCAACAACAATACACTCCACAAACGCGGAGACACCGCCACCGAGGCATCTGAAGATTGCTCTCGGTCGCTGCGTGTACACTGTGCTCATCGCCACTTATCGCCGTAAACAACAGCTAAGTGGTTCATGTGTGGACCACGCTGTCAGTGTGACTTAATCGATTTCGTGTGACCTTGGTGATGAACCCGGCAAAAAAATCAGTAACGAGACAGTAGAGGGCCTGTGTCTGTCGTAATTCTGCGCACATGGATTATACATCGCACATGAGCTCTTTACTGTGAATACTGTGCCTCATTGCTTACAGCAAGAGGCATGCAATTGCTGTGAATTGCAACTGAGTATGCATAAACACAAATTTAATTTCAACATTGCTCGACCGAGCTCGATTTTCACTGTTGCTGGCAATATACCAGCATACTACTGCTGCTACGAGGTTATATACGTTTCGATAAATCTGGAGAAATTAGTGTCATTTCGGTGGCCGACAAAGAGTTCTCCAGCCTTCGCAGAGCTCATCGAATTGATCGAATCGCTTCGGCCGATCACTGACGTGATCAGTGATCGGCGGATGTAACAGCCAACCCTGTACGTATTGCCAGACGTTCTGCTTCTTAACAAAATATAGAACAAATACCGTCATGGCACAAAAATGAGAACGTGGCGTTGTATAACTCCAGTAAAGCGGATACATAATCAAAATCATAATAATAATAATTATAACAACAACAACAATTATCATATACAAAACAATAGTAATCATACTGACAAAAGGCGTCAACCCCCTTTCATCCACTCGATAGGTGCAAGTACCTGGTGCTTGTCCCCAATGGACAGATACCGTGTGTATTCTAATATCGTGAACGCTATTTTACTGTCCAGCTGTGTCCTCGCCGCCATCGTCTCACCGGCCACTTCTTTGTGTATTTCGTCCAATGCTGTATGACAGAGAAATTAGGCCGCGTCAGCGAATGCTGCGCACTAAGCAATCGGTGCTTGGGGAGAAGGCAACGAGACGGTGAACATGACCGGGTGTGTGCGCGTTGTGCTGTGTTCGTCGGTGCAAATGGATTTGAATCAGCTTCATCAAGCTCCTCTCATGTGTGTGCTCTGTTGCGTGCGCTTTGTTGATTGCTTGCTTGTAATTATTGTTCACTGCGGAAAGCGTGTAGCTGCGACAGCTGGCGTGTACGTTATTGAGTGGGCATGGCTTTGATCATTGGGCTCTTGTCTCCAGGACGAGATACACGTCAGGGGAGGAATACGAAACGTCGGGAGATCATCGAACCGTTGACACGAACGACGATGACGCCGCCGCCGCCACCTCCTCCTTCTCATGTTGTATCGAATCATCCGAACGAACTCACACCTGACGAGCCGCTGGGGTTTACTTGTGTGACCAATGTTAATCGTTTGTGGGTCTGCCGTCGCTGCCTGGACTGGCCGATCGACTCTGTCGTTTTGTGTTGTGGTTGTGCGTGGTAGCGCACTTAGTGTGGTCGCAACAACCCAGTGCGGTTGCCCGCTATTTTACTGTACGTTAAAGACGGCCACTGGGTTATCGTTGCAAATGCCTGTGGCAAACAGTCAGCCCCGACAGGGACCGCCTGACTCGAGCGCATATCTACCGAGTTGTGCTTCGAGGTTGCATTGATCACGTGGACGATGCTCCTTTAGTCTGTAGTTGCTGTTGTTGTTGTTATTATCGAATTTACTCTGCACATCGCTCAGGGGCTATTGGGGAGTTAGAGTCTTGTAACCACATCAGATCTGAATTGTGACGTTGCCTGTGTTTGTGACCGCTTCGGCGGTAGAGTTGGCGGTGTCTCCTGGCTGGCCGGCCCGACACCCGCGAGCATTGCCTGGGCCACCGCAGCTCCACCGCTGGCGGCGGCTGCCTGACTCGACGCACCAATCGATTGTGGCTTTCGTTGGTTCTTCGTCTTGGGCGGTAGGGGCGGTTTTGCGGGAGGTGGCGATCCATTCTCATCTTCCAATTCCTCGGTCGAGGACAATCCGCCGTCCGTTGAGCCATTATCAGAGAAATCTGTGCTGCACGCTCGATGCGCCTTGAAGTGGGCCCCACCTAAAAAAAATAGAAGATAGCAAAGAACAATTATGACTATTGGTCAGTAGGGTACAAGGTCGAATAGAGGGTGAGCGGTGAACTAAAGTTGTATGAAGTTTAAAATATATATCGATAACTTTGGTATATACAGCGAGGCGGGTAGAAATGACAAGAGTTGCGGGCAGAACAGATTACTTGAACTCGGTAGGAACTCATGGATACGAGAGCTCGAATTGAGCATCTAATTGAAGCCACGACGTAATTGGCATCAATCGTTCTCATTCATACTCCATTCGTGCGTAATCATATGTCTAAGGGTACTCGCGGCTGCGTATGCATATTGGCCTTTTCATTTGTCAGGACACCAAACGATTGCGAAATGCGAGCGCGGTACATGAGGCACTGCTTAGATGAAAGTACTTTCAAGTGTTCCTCAAATAAGAAAGTTGACTAAAATCGACGAATTATCCGTTGCTGCCAGACGATTGAATCGCGACTGGATGATGCAGCATAGAGCATGGACACTCAAGGGAGACGAAATAAGGTATTTTATCACTTTGATAAATCAACATAGCTATGTATGTGTATTCTTTGTCCGACTGCAACGAGAAGGCCTGCCTACGTTCCATCGGGTCGAACAGTCGAGATATACGACAACAAATACGCCAAAACAATGATCTCAAATCAATTGTGTGCCCGCAGTGTGCGCATTGGCCGAAACCATCGTCCGCAGCGTTTACAGTGACGACAGCAGGGTGACGGCGATCGGGGACATCGGCCGAGGCCGAAAGAGCGAGCTCTTACTGTTGGCATTTTTAATCTGGAACTCGTAATCGTATATCAATATTCGTGTATATCATCATTGAGGTCTAGAGGTGACATTGTCCTGTGCTTCGCGTAATGTTCATAGGATCATCATTTCTGACAACACGTTTCCTATGAAACAAATAAAAAGGTCCAACGCTTGTCAACTCATGTATAGCACCAGACATTTATTGTCATTGTTTTAAAGGTGTATTAAAAGCTCTTCGACTCACTCGTATCACGAAATGTGTAACGAAAAAATAGTCATTTTCACACACATACACACATTGCCCTGAGGAGGCAATCATTCCACTATTGCTCATTTATAATAATAATAATAATAATAATAATTAACAATAATAATAATATTAATTGAAATAGCACGATTGAATGGTGGCGTAGCGTTGCGAGCGTATGTCGTCAAAGCTTCTAGCATGACGCGTTTACACATAATGTGCTGTTGTTTCATTATAGTCGATATTGCGTTAGCTTATAATAGTCGACAACATATTTACAGTATGAGTACAGAACATCACTATTCAGATGATAAGCACACGGACACACTGTTGCACAGCAGCAGGAAACAGGTATTTCACTATTAATATTTATAATGAAAATAATATATCATTATCATATATTTCCCATTCAACATCATGGTGAGCCCTAGGCAAGACAGATATCGATGAGGCATTCCTTAAGTTCCACCTTAGACTATATGTCAATTAACGCATATGTCGTGCAATGTATATTGTATTGTATTGTATATTGTAATCGCTGGTGAGCATCTCTCTATCCAGGTATGAGAATGAATGCAGCATGAGATCTTCGTCGACCATGGACGGGCGCCCGGCAGGAAATTGACACTGTGTATCTCTGATTTCCTATTTTCCTCTTTAAATATCACACCACGATTTTACGTTGCATGTCGACTCCCCACATCGTGGTGAGGCTGATGAGAGGCTGAACTCGAATTCGACGCCTTCCTGTGGCAAGCAAGAGCTTACTGAATCGACACACGAGCGTTGTGGGCCAAAATGGCTTCTTGTGCCCTGCACAGCCAAAAAGTGACCCTATACACCTTTTTATGCTGCTAATTCTCTCTCTCTCTCTCCTTTTTACTATCTCGGCTATTCATCGTCTTTCTTCACATGCCTAGACAAAGGATCATGCATGCATACAGTAGTGCTACCGGAGCACAACCGGTAACTGATAGAGCGAACGTCGCGAACGTTGCGGCGAGGAGCAGGCAGAACGCTCGCTTCATTATCATATCTAGATCTGAACTGCATTCGCTCATGACGCAAAATTGGGACGGTGATCCACCCTCGGCGGGGTCCGGATTGTCGGTGTGGCTCAGCTTTTGGCAGCAGAAACAGTCGAATAGAATGCCAAGCTCCGACGAGCCGGACAACTTAGACGAAGAAGAAGAAGATGACCGCAGATCATCGTCATCGTCATCATCACCAGGGTCCGCCGTAGGGTCATCCGGGTCCGCCGAAGGGGACTCCAAATAGGCTCGAGGCGTAAAGCTTAATTGAGAGAGCTGCGACGCTGTCGAACAGCTCGACCATATCGATCGGTCTCCAATACCGCTGTCGGACAAGCTCAGCGAACCAGCACTTTCCGACTGAAGCACCAACGTGGATGACGAACTTGATCGAATATGTGGCGATATCGATTTCGCAGGGGAATATACATAGCCTCGTTTGACGTACACACTTTCGTATACGGGATAGTCCTGTTCGACTGTGAGACTGAACTTCTCAAATTGCACATTGGGCACTGCAATCTCAAGGTCGGCGAGCTGATCCACCGTGCGATAAACTCGATCAAGCAGGTCATTAATGGCATCAACTACCTCTTGCATGCCTTCAAGAGGATTGGCAACCGCAACGACAGCGTTGACCTCGACACCATCATGGTGGTCATCGGAGATTTTCGTCTGATCAGCAGATGAGCTGGGATTGGCCTCGCTTGTGGTGAGCGGCGGGAAATTTGTCGTTTTCTCTGACTCAATAGGGAATCCACTGACACAGTCAGCGCTAATAATACCTTGTTCCAATCCGTCGAGTGAGCCCACCGGAGTGACTGCAGCCGATGCAGGAAGGCTACGCGCCGAGTTTCGTCGTCCGCCTAACCGCGGCAGGGTTGAACAAGATGCCGATGTATCGCGATGATGGGTGGGTCGCCGGCTCGATGAGCCGGCCAGATTTGACGCCGAATCAGATATAAGCCGCGATTCCGATTTCGAATGTGACACACTTAATCTGGAACGAACAGCAATAATGGGGAGGTGCGCAAAATAAAAAAAGAGATTTTTGTCACAACACTAACGTAACGAATGGCGGGCTCTCTTTTATATATATATATATATATATATGCATATAAAATGTATATTTTCTGTATGTATATATCGTCAACTCCTTATATATATTTAGTCTAAAGTTGTGCTAGGTGTTGCGTACCTGCTGAAACTTCTCGAATGTTTCCGAAACGGGAAGAGAACATCTTGAGTGCTCGACGTCAGTGGCAATAGTTCGTTTGAGCCTTTGACGAGATGGTCCGTATTGACGCCTTTGTTTCGTAGCGTCTCGATCATATTGCGTTCCGCCTCGACGTAGTGATTGTACTCAAGAATCTTCTGCTGATACGACCGTTTTAATTGCATCAACCTGAAAGACGAGAGTTACGTTTGTTAAAGTACACTCTGGATTATGCAAGGCCCTGCTTACTATGGTCCGCGATCATAATCTTCTTTCGTTACTATTATTATTATATGACAATAATATAATTAATATACTATTGTTTGTGGTGCTTCTTCAACATCTATCAGCAATTCTTATGATAGTGGAATTAGGAATAAAAAAAACGAAGACAATAATATATATATATATATATATATATATATCACACACACTTTCTCTATGGATTCGGTTTGGCCTTCGTGAAATGTTGTAAACCTTATCTGTCGCCTTAAACGAAACGTTCGCTGACATAATCCATTTTGGGTCAGTTTAAAGCAGACAAAATTATGGCCTGTTGATGACTCATCACGAGCTGGCCCGCATATAACTGTAATAGTACTTAAATGAATGATAACTTATATAACGATCGTTGGCCAGGGGGGGGGGCTTATTTGGTCGAATACGCAACGGCCGGATGGACCTGATATTAACAAAAAGTCAACTATCGGCAAATTGCTAATCTTATTTTACAATCACCGAGACTGGATCGAATATATATATATATATATGAGATAACAAGGGCAACTTCACAATACCAGATTAGTGGAGCCGTGATGGCCTCTGTTCGCTTTTCGAATTTAGAATACGTGACATATATGTATCACCAATGTCAGCGCGGTGGCTTGGACGGCCAAGTCTCTGGCTGTAAAAAACCAGAGGCCGCAGGTTCGAGCCCCGCTGCGTGATGACATAATAGCAGCTCTTAAGTTATGTAAAATTGCAGCTCCTTTTGTAAACCAATGCAGCTTTACCTTTAGAATCAGCTTTACCAATCGATGTATGCTTTCAGATCTATGATATAAGATAGTCGCATCTATAAAGAGTTTTCTCCCAGACAAGAAAAGTGTTCGCTTCAGCCTGATAAGGCACCGAACTCTGCCGCTCCACCGAAACTGGTACACTCTGAATTTCGTCTGTTAGGGCACATGATACTAGGTATTACAATGATGATTCAATGACTAACGTGTGTTAGTATGGTGCTCATGATGAAAGCTACACATAATTATACATCATGAAGGAAATATCGTAGCGCACGCTCACCTGAGCCATTGATAGTACAATGGCAACACTCGATATGTTTCTATTTGTACTGTAAGCTATGCAAATGGAGAAGGATTGAGCAATTAGAAAGCGCCGTACGGCTTAACGGCACACAAGCTTCCTTTCTTCGACAATTCGTTTTGACGTTATAATGTTCGCAGTTAACGGCTGGCTATCAATCCAATACATGTATTTCTAGTAACATTCGAATGACATAATCGATCAGCGGACGATCAGCAGCCGCCTTGTCGACTTACTTCACGTGAAGGGCCACTCTTCGAACGCAATCTTCGAATAGAACGACGACGCGCATAGCCTTCCCGCACGCCTGAATCATCTGGATTAGCCTGTTGTGGTCCACTGACTCGACATCCTGGCCGTTAATCGATAGGATCACGTCACCAGCACGCATACCTGGTCATCATCATAGCGAGGGGCAGAGAACGGTTACATACGTGGTTAGCTCGTTGGCACAACCATGTAAATAGCATGGTTCATCCAGGGATTCACTGGTGGTTGAAAATTGCTGGCCTTCTTATGATAGGGTGCGAGCACTCACTAGATTGCTATTATTGCTACGGGGATCGCTGATTACGTTACGGATTGAACCCTTAACCCTCCAGAGATTTTTCAATGACAATTGTTACCGCGTTACCGTTGGGGTACAAAGGGGCTATACGACTTCCGTGTTGAGCACGTTAACAGCTTTTGGGCTGTGGGAAGGAATCAGGCTGGATCTCTTAATGGCTTATATGTAATGACATACAATTAGTGGTAGAAAATTTTATAGGACTCTATTTTTCATAGGTAATAGTCAAATTCAATTAAGGAAATTGTAGCCGTTACTTAACGTGATTTCGCTCAGGTGACGCTTGTTCACGTTGGACGTTATAAGATCGGAATTAATTGTACAAGGTAGGGTCGGTAACGTTTATATATAGAGGAGCTCAAATTCTTTGTAGTAGTACTATGATCTACTCCTGCTTTATGAATGGTTGAAAACGGCGAAACCATCGCAGCGCGTGGTGTGTGGTCTATTAGAATCACAGCTATGTTAAGAGACATGCTCACTCAGTGGAGAAGCACCAGATCAGCGGCGGTCAGGGAGAGAGGAGTGGTTGACACCGTATCAGATATCTCCGCGCGAATATTCCTTTAGGTTAGCGAGAAAGCGGAGCCGCTACGGGATAATAATGACAAAAAAAAACCTCTCTACAACGCATTATAATAATAGTGAGTCATTGCTGGCGCGTATTGAAAGCAAATGAGTCACGTTCGAGTTTCTGACCGCCTAGGAACTTTTTACATAACGGAGGAAGACGTTATTCCGCAAAGTACAAAAGGCAGCTCTCGGCAAAGTCCATCATTTGCGGCCAATGTAACCAAGCAAGGTGGACTATGCCAATGCTGATGTCAAGCTAAGTTGGCGTGACACGGAAGCAACGAAAAAAAACCATGAAAACGATCTTCTCGGAAAGGGATGTACCAAATTTACCTGGTCATACAGGCGGTAGCGGTCGGTAATGTCCTTATACCCAGAAAACGATGAGGGGTATTTGGAGCTATTCCAGCAAGTAAATGACCTCTCGGGAAGGGTGACCACCCATTAGTATTGTAAGGGAGGTCAAATGATGATGTAGTTGGGATAGGCTCATTTTAAGAAGAGACGGTAAGCGAAGGTTAAGAACGCTCTGGCCGCCTCTGGACGACCTGGCAGGACTGGCAAAAGTATAACACTAGCCAATAGAGGTGAAAGTAAGATGAAAAAAAATCAGTCAAAACAATCAGAGAAGATAATTGTCACCTGAGCAACCTGCGCCATTCGTCTGCGGTCACTCATCTAACTCGCTGCGACGAAAATTTCACCGACAACGGCTGGCCTGCGCATACGTGTCGCACTCACGACTTCCGATACGGACTGACGGCAGTGCCACCAACCTCACAAGATGTGTCAATTTCCGGTCACACCGGTGCGAACTACCGATAAATGAAAGCTAGCTGAAATATAGCCCCATGCTCCTCTTCGAACCAAGAGACCAAAGACCCAAACGTCGGGGGCTCTTCAATCGTCATCAAGGCCCACATGACGAGTGTCAACGATTAGCATCGAATACGGCTTGGGAAGAACGCTTGCAATGTACACGGCGAACCACACTATAATAGCCGCAGCCATTGTATCGAGTGATTCATCTTATTTTGGTTGGTTTGCTGTGAGCTAAACACCGTGAGAGTCAACCAGTAGCCATCGCTTATACCGATAATGTGGTAGCTAGTCAACACGCTCAGCAGCGTGACGTGCGCTGAATGAATCCTGTCCACTGATCACCACGTCGAGGACGTAATGACGATGCCGTTGGATCCTCTGGATATATATATATATATATATACAATTCGAAGGTTTTGTTTGCGAAATCCGGCCTTCCTCTGTGGACCGCATATATATCAACGCCAGGAAATGATTCGATCGATTTATCGGAAAACACCAGATCACCACCAATGTGTTCTATTCTGAATCCAATAGAAACCTATCTCCCGTGAAACCCGATAGAGAGGCAGGCATTAGGAAGATAGCAACTGCTCAATCAATACTTTCCATTTGAGCAGGTACAATATACAACCATATACTAAACAGTGAACCAAGCGATCCTCCCTTTGAATAACACGCCTTTGAGGGGGCTGAAAAGATATTGCGGTAGGCAGAAACACGGTACGCTATTTCGGCCATGTACCTGCACTCCATAGTGACATCTAATACAGATATCTGTACCCAAGGCGAGAGGGTTCGATAAAGAAAGCCTGCTTCGCCTTCGCGTGAACGCCTACAGGCCATCGTAGACGGCCCTCCTATCTCGTACCAGAACGTCGACTATAGGCAACTCCTACATATGATAGGAAGAAAACAGCCATCGAGCCGTGCGCTGAATGAAACGAAGCTCGGGATCGAGTGGGACACGGCGGCGATGAATCAGTCATCATAATGATGAGCAGTAAGTTGACCACCGTCACTGCCCTTTAACTCCCCTGGCTGTCGCTTTCGGGGCCGCCATTGAGAGGCTATTCTCGCCTCGACCCCGTCACCATAAACAGACGGCAGCAGCTGTGGACCTCCACGGCAGTGTTTTACACAACGCCTCGCTGCACCGAACGGCTATCGTCGCACCAGACGGCTCAGAAAGACGTTGACCGCTTTCGTGCGAGCAGCCGCGTCGGGATCATCGATCGGCAACAGCCACAGGATGTGTGCATGATCAATGACATTTTGAATAGCGAAACCCTTCATATGAGTTGTTCTATCGGTTTTCGTAACTAGCAACGGTGTGTTGCAATCGCCGTCGGCATCAATGAATCGACGTTTGTAACCGAGTGAACCTGCGCTTTTGTGAAACTCCCCCACGCCAGCGGTCGCCTGCTCTGTTGCTTGGTGAGCCCGATCAGGTCCACGATCGGGATTTTCTACCTTTACGTCCGACTCGAATGGAGTGTCACGTATCAGACGCCCACACATCATGTGACATCACGGGACCCAAGCGGCGTGAATGGACGAATTTGCCGGTGTCAAATGTGTTCAATAACGTCAAGCGAGGCGAAAATGACAATAATCTTATATGCGGTTGGTTGCTCTAATAGCGATCTCCGGGAGCAGTGTAAATGCATCAACAGCAATAACAACAACAACAGCAACAACTTGATTTACGCGATGATGAAGTTCGCGGGATGCATTTCGACAAAAAACAGTTTGCATCAATCATATAATAATAGTTAAATACTATGTATATATATATATACACATATATATATATATATATATAATGAGCTTACAATCGTCATGAAAGCTGACAAAAACGGGTGACGACAGGGTCTGAATTCAAGGGTCGATTTGTTAACCTGAACCTTACCTGCTTTAGCGGCTGATCCGAAAGGTTCCACAGAGTCAACGTATGTGATTAACTCAATTTCCGACACCTCCCGGTGTCGAATGCCGTACGTCTGCAGCGTAAATCCAAATGAGCCCCCATGAGACTGATCTCGCTCTATGATGATCGTTCTTCGTCGATGGTCCTCATGGGCGGACGTTTGAACCAATCTGGCGTAAGCAACGAAGAGACATAAAATGGATGCATAAGGAGACATATACGTATTTAGATAGGCATGGCGACGCTCAATCGTTTCTAATTCTTGCAAATTGACGTACACATGTAGTTTTCTACGGACAATCGAACAGATCATTCAAATATGTCCACTTCTGCTTCCTTATCGGCTATGAGACATATATATACATATATATATATCAGATGTGGATGGTGATGAACATCCAGACTGAGTAACAGAATCAAATCGAGCCACATGTCAGTGGCCACTCTCACACCAGTTACACAGTTCGGCGTGCGCCGTTATTCGTTTTCGATGAATAACACGGTGGTTAGTTGTGGTTTCTCGAAACATTGAAGAATACAATAAAAACAACAATTACAAACATTTATTAGAAATAACCTCTCGTATACCATGTACTGTGGTAATTGTTAACATGAAACCATGAGTCTTCCTTAATTAATTTCTCTTAATTTCAGAAAACATAAGGCATACGAATTTGGCTTCACTGAATGAATGATATATATATATATATATATATATATTTATAGAGAGAGAGAGAGAATAAGGGAGAGAGTCGGGGTGGCCTCATTTATATAGCCCTATAAATCCGGTTAAGATAAAGACACTGTAAATTAATAAAAAAACAAAGTGCTGTGTTTACAATTAAAGTTAGGGACTGCTCGGATAATATGTTTATCACAATTCGAATAAAATTAAGGCGTTCTGTTATATAACTCCCCAAGATTTAAGAGATTTAATACTCTCGCAATCATCGTTCCCATTTAGGCAAGTGGCCACAATAAGCAATCGTTGCAATAAATATGCCGATACGCTATTGCGGCTACTGCTCGGCGAGATATCGTCTTAGGGAATTGTGGGCGATTCGCGATCTCTAACGTTCCCGATTCCGATGCGATCTTTCCGTGTGACCTTCTGTGTTTTCGTCAAATATTCTACCTCCAATTAATTAAGTCACGCACTAAGGCAAACATTTGGAGTATAATACGAAGCAGAGATTGACAGCGTAGCGCCGCTGCTATGAATTACCGTATGCATGCTACATTTAAATAGATATATATATATATATATATATACACGCCAGTGAAAGCACAGTCTAGGTGTACGAGAACGCACCGATCGCGGAGAATCTCTTCTGGAAGATCGTTAACACGGCTGGCAGTATAAGATGTGAAGCCGCCCTTCGTCGTCTGCGTGATGAAGTGCTTCGCATGCTGGTGCTGGGCCCGCTTGACCGAGTGTTGTTGCTGCTGCTGCTGGGCGAGGCCGACGCCGACGTTCACGCCGGCGGCCACTCCAAGTCCGGACTGGCCTGCACAACCTCGCGAACTCTGGCTTCGGGGTAAATTACCACCGCCTCGGGGCATAATTGGTAACGTCTGATGTCCCACAGGGTTCATCTAAAAATTACAAAGAAAGAAGCATATATTGTTTCATTCATGACGTAATTGTTATTAGTGTTGTTATCACCAATAATTAACCACGGCTATCATAACACGTCGAAACGGTGACGAGTCGGCATCAGCGAGACGCCCCAAAAATCTCTGACACGATCACAGGATGGCGACCGAAATATTACATACTGACCTTCACGCGAGTGGCTAGGTGTGAAATATGTAAAAATAATAATTAATTAAAAATAACAATTAGTAATAATAATAATAAATAAATAATTTAATTAATAATCATTCGGGCGTGAGCCACAGCTACTCACTAGTATTATCACGGCTTATTCAAATCGTGTCCTGAGTTCAGGTGGAGCCTTGGACCTGTTCGAGAGGCTTGGGGAACAACTGGAAATTCAAGATATAACGATCAGGGTTGCTATGTGTATCTGCAAGAATAGCATTTTATAAATGGACGGCTCGAAAAATACAAACGATAGAATATTCTTCTGATTCAGCTCTGTGCGAGATCTCCTCGGGGAGACAACATGAAAAACAAATGAATTTTAGTGGACCGCAATTTTTGTTACATTTGTGTTATTCAGCAACGCAACTCATGTTTCTCTCGCTTCTTCTTGAGCTACCTCTCGACGGTGAAAAAAAAATCTGTGTGGTGCAATTCACTACAAAATTGAAGACGATCTTGCGCCGCTAAAACGAAATGTATACAGGCGCCAGTCTTTCCATAATATATATATATATATGAGTATCTCACAATGCTATTATGCATTGTTCCTTTAAAACGAGGTAATATACATAACATATATTGGAGTAGAAACGTTAACTTATTTTTGTGTCTTATTGATGTGTCTCCACATTCGCCCATTTGACGATTATACATACAATATTTATAACATTGGATGGAAACAATTGCTAAGGACAATCTCCCCGACCATTTGATACGATGTGATGCTAACCCGCCACTTTCGCGCAATCGTCAATAGGGGGGGCAGAGTACGCATTTAAGTCTTTACGATTGAGATCAAAGGTATAGGAAGAACTCGAAATAGTCCATAGTTGTGTAAAAATTTCATGTTCATCAGAAAATCATATATAGAATACACGCAACGTGGCAAAGATCGACTCCGACCTCAATTCTACGTGTCACACAGCCGCAGTAGAGCGGTATGAATCTCAGGTGACCGATTTCATGGATGCATAAACGGGTTCGGTCCCCGACTGCTGTACATTTGCATTTAAAGAGGTTGTCCACCCTATGAAGCAGTGCCCCGAAAGCGGTTCTACCGTTGAATAAGTGAATTGTTACTCCGAACGTCAGCTCGGGGAATTTACTTTTTAGGTGAAGGTTATCAAGCACAACAACAATAACAACCAAACAATTCTAAGCACTAAGCAAAATTCTCAACCGCGCCGTAACTTGGCCCACGCTAAAATCGATAGCAAAATTTGCGTCGCGCTGCCCCAGTCTCTCCGCTGAAATCGGACGTTCGCAGAAGCGATCCGGCGTTTCCGGCAGACGCAATGAATCGGAGAGGTGACAATAACAACAGTATAACCAAGTAAACATTGTAGTAGACGTAGGAGTTCGTCTGAATTTGTTAGAAATTTCTGTTGTTTTGTCACTATAACAATGAATTTCCGTCGTGTGATAATTGTAGTATGAAACTTCGATAGTTGTAGGAAAACTATGCAACATAAACATTTCGAAAATGGAGTCGCATTTCAACGAACGAATATCGTTCGTTCAGTATATATGCGTTGATATGTCCCAAACGAGGTTAAGGGTCAGTAACACTGTTCGCCATGTTCTAGTTAAGGTTTGTTTATGTGCGAACATGTTGCCGAGCTAATTTCGCATTGTTCTTACGAGCCGTTATAGCGACAGTGGTAATCGCTTCAACGGAACTGAGACCGACGCTATATATATATATATATATCGCATAAGTGGCATGTATGTTGGCACATTTGCCTTGCTTGGCATTTCGCTTCAAGCGAGTACCCCTCGACGTACCTGAGAGCAAATAACGGCAATGGCAAAAACAAATGGTGGAACAGAGCCGGAAAAACATGCCGCATATATATATATATATATATATATATATATATATATTATTTTTCTACTGGCCGGCCAACTGTGTCACTTCATCTGATCTGAGTCACAACGCGCGGACGATATTCATCGAGTTCGACAGAGTCCACGGTCTCTTCGTGCGGTCACATCGCCTATAAACATTCATGTATTATATATATATATATATGAAGACGATATTTAATTTGCTTGGCTAAAACGAAATGTATACAGGTGCCAGCCTTAACATGATAAATGTTTATGTATATATATATATAGTTCATTCGATTGTGCCGAGAGAAATGGATCGAGCGAGAAGATGGAGATAGAGGATGCGGAATGTCTCAACAGCAGCAGCAGCATGAAACGATATCGATCCCCTTAAGCTCCCCTCCGAAGGCGAAGAGGAAGCAACGATTACGATCGACTACATAGAAAAATCGAAACACAAAGAGACAACGAGAGAGAGAGAGAGAGAGAACGAGACAAGAGCAACATTGATGAGAGTAATTGCTCCTTGATCGGCGAGCAGCTCGGTAATCGACGTACGGAGGAGATGGCTCAATAAATTAGTAGCAGCAGTAGCAGCAGCATCAGGACCGTTTCGTATCTGGCATATGTAGCTGTCACTAAGCGCTCGTTAGGTAGACAATCGGTCGATTGAACAGGCGTAATTTTATAGAACGGGCAGTGGGACGCGACGATCTAAAGGCGACAGATGCGAACGGTTGTTGTAGGCTCAGCGATGAGTGTCCATACGAATTGTTCTCATCATAATGGTAGAGGGAAGAAACATGACAACTAATTGCCTACTACCTAATTCGACTAATGAAAAGTCATCACTTTTGAATCCGATGCAGATACGATATCGACGTATTGGAGAGCGAGGGTGGCTAGGTGCAAAACGTATTTTCGATAATTCCTAAAAAAGCTTACCTCTCAATGTATCAGAAAAAAAACCCGAGAGGTGCGGGCTGGGGGGGGGGTGAATAAACTGTCAACTTCGTCCATTATTCTATAGAATTTGCTGGTTGTAGTAGTAGTAGTTGTTGTTGTTGTTCAAAACATAAGAAATTAGTTGTCACGTCACAGATGAGCTGACGGCCTAAGCTGAATAAAAAAATATATATATATATAGGGAAACCTTTATTTGACAACAAATGTTTCTATATATATATATATATATATATTTCCTTCAGACTTTATCTATACAACCATTTTTTTCCTGTCGTATATTAAATACAAGGGTGTTAGATTTCGCAGGGGTATACCATGGACGTCGACATCGATATATGCCATGCATATTCTCTATATACGATTAGATAGTAATTATTACTACCCGACGCTTGTCGTAGCCGTGAGATGTGGCCGAGCGATGCAAATACAAGCAATCCGATCGGCCAACGCCAGTGGTCGCCAGCTAATTCATTTTAGCTCACGTACGGTGACAGCAGTAGTTTGTATCGTGAGGAGCAAACTGCTGCCCCTAGCCATCATCGCACACACTGTAGAACCATCCACCCTTCGGCAACAGCCGCACCAGCGCTAACAAGCACAAGTACGCGAATCTATCCATGAATATCGCGATAAGAGCATGACCTTTACCCGGCTGGTCCTCTGCAACATCGTAGCAGAACGTTTAAATAAAGTCACCACAGTAAAAAGATCGAACTGAAAGAATGATTATGCAAAACCTAACGCAGGACTGATGACAGATGTAGTGCGCAGCCTACCTACATGATAGGGTAGCTGCGCCGATGCGTTTGTCTACCTTTGACGGCGCTGCCACAGCAGCACATGTCGGTCACTGTACGGGCGGACGACAGGTCTTGGCGTGCAATCCTTCCAAGACGAGGATTAACAACGGGACAAATGACGGCGTCGCGCTGTACGCTACGGCCGTGATCCCGGTTTACCGCCGCCGAGTGGATGAGCACCAAGACCGCAGAGGTCAACGAAGCCAGCAGCTCAATAGGATATTCCATTTCACACACGGCGGCCCCTCTCTCTCTCTCTCTCTCCGTTTGCGCGGGCTGTCACCGGGATAAGGGGCCATCCTGGAGAGTAAATCTCAGTTCTGGTTCATTGTTGTCGCAGTGGACGCTGCTCGCTGTGGTCGATTTACCACGCGTGTCGCGAGTGACGCAAGATTGCCTCTGCTGCGGTACAACGGGCGAAAATTTCGATCAGTGCCAGCAGGCTTGGCTAAGAACGGCTTTAGCCAGCCGACAAATGGAATCGATTCGTAGGCTCATAGGCTCCCGTAGGCTTCTCGTTAGGTAAGCGTCATATTAGCATGGCAACTATAACAGCAGCAAAAGTCAAAGGAACTCCGCTGCTAAATTGGGTAGCGGATAGCTTTTGAGGGGCATGTGATGACACCGTTCGGTTAACTGAATAGCTTGAGGCAAACAACATCACAATCAAATGTTGTAGTCGAATAGATATACATATATATATATATATGTTTGGGCACGAGGTCCACAGGTGCGATCATCTGCGACGCAAGCACACTTGTCGCGTGCTGCTAGTGCCGCTGCTGTACAGAGCTTGAAACGTCAGGGCATCACTGTGACATCTACGTAAGCGAAACGGAAGCTGAAGGTCAAGCAAATCGTCGGGGACCGAACAAACACCCGGCTACTGCCGAGGTTAAATGTCAAATCCCGTCGAAGCTGTACAGACCCCGGCCATGTCATTGTATGTTTGATGGGTTACTACTATTACAAAATATATTATCTAGCTCAGTTGTGCAACCTTCGATTGCTGCACTGTCGGCAATAACGCCGGATATATTATCTACATATGTATATTATTTTCGAGGAAAATTACCGAGCAGCGGTCTCTCTCTGTCTCTCTCTAAAAAAAGAGAAGGAGAGATAGAGAAAAAGCGAGTAACTTCATAAATGCACTCGTTAGAAGGTTTCGTTAGGCGGAAAACATTTAACCTCAAAACGTAACTCTCCTGCGTTCATTCTTGGAGCGGACACTCAGCTGTTGCCCCTCCCCCCCACGTGCCACGACTCGGATCTAAACTTTTTGCTATCACTACGAGAACACCCATGTCGGGGCCACCCTTGCTTTATCTCTCCTGCTGGTACATCAAATATTTCGCGTACATTCAGCATGTTCGGACGATACAATCAATCCCATTCGGCCAGATTGTATTCCGGCGGCGAGCTGACTCATTACGTTCGTGGTGAAATCGGGCGAATGTTCGCTCACCTGTGTCTATTTCCCGTACGCGATATCATTGGGTAACCGTTTGGGGAAGTCCCCGCTCGGCGATCGCTCGTGTCCGTGATGGCTATCGAATCACGAAACGGTTTCTACAGCGACGTCGCCCTTCTCGCGTTTCCCTCTACGACGGCGTATGAAGGTGAACAGAATCGGCCTCTTCGCGACAACGCCTATGTCACTCTAGAGAACTCGTTGGGTGAGACTTTATACCCACTTAGCTGTGGGCACCTTCTGTTTTTTTTTGCATGAGCATAACACGAATAATGGATCTCGAATGTGGATCTCGTTCAAACGAACAACGACATCGCTGAGGCGGCCGTGGGCGCGCGGGGTCTCACCGTTCTCCCATTTTATGCAAAGGGTAAAAACAAGCGCCGAATCAAACACATCGCAGTCGTGTATCGCTACTACGCTCTATTGAAATCCAGTAAACGCTACGGGTACAAGTATCCGTTCGCGTTTGTGGAAATACGCCGCTGCTGGCCGTTGCGGTGCGGCCGTTCGTGCGGAACGAGAATATGAGCATGGCTATCTGCGGTGAATGCCAGAATCCGCTATTGTGTCCCCTGCCCTGTGTGTTATCTTACTGACAGAACAACAACGAGTTTGGGCCAGCTGAGCCAATGGTAACACAACGGTTGCCATTGGAGTGGAGGCAGACCCGTCTCGCGTACACCGAGCCGCACTTCGAACACACCGGCCTATCACGCAGGCCTGGCACGAGGCAAAAGCGGCCAACGCCACTTTGAGATATCGTCAAACGACTTCACGATATACTGTCCTACACAAGTCATTGTCAGTTGTGCTGAGTACAGAGAACAGCGGTTGGCAATAGCTCGAGTACGAACGAGGAATCGACATTTCGGTGACGCGCAGATAATCTCGAAACTCTAATCGCGACCGCAAAATACGTGGCGTTTCGATGAAACCAACAGTCGGTCAAGCAGCGATAACAGCAATATAGTCGACACTGCCCAGTAGTGTTGGCATTGTTTGTCCGGCTCGCCCGTGCTGCTATTATGGGTTGCGGCCGGTGTCGTAAACGTCACATTCGGATACATTTGGAGGGATTCGTCGTGTGATGCCACTGTCTGACTGATACATGAACACAGGATGCATATAACACAATGTCAGTGTGATATCGAGACGCACCTCCTGTGCCAAATCACATAGGCGAAAACAACACTGGACCTGCTAGCTTTCTCGAGCGCCCTTTACGGCCTGTTAGTAGGCTTGATCTGTTCGACTCAGGCAGAGACAGGGATCAGGCCGGGCTGACAGCAGATAGACTGGCGGCTGGCCCCAGAGATCGAAGCTGCTGCTGCTGCTGCTATTGCTTGCGTAGGCGGATGTTACGTAACAAACAAAAACGAACAATCGCGCGAACGTAGGAGACGGCTGCTGTCAGCCGTTAGCGTCCGGTGACGTTGACGTCACTCCAGTGCGGGCAGCCGAGTCGAATAGACAACAGGCGGGGATCAGCGTGTTCCATGATTGTTGCGTTCGATTTGACGGGGAAGGCACTCGAGAACGGTGGTCCCGCGCAGTTTGACGCAAGAAGAAGACTTGCCAGCAAATTTGTCGACCGGCATTTGTCATACGTAGATATAACATCAATTGTAACACTCATACTTTTAATAATGGTAATTAATAATGTACAGCATATACTTTCCCCACTCAGATTTGCGTGCACTTGATCCAACTCTAGACCAGTAGAATTAGTAGTATCCGTCAAAACAGAACACATCGTCGGAAGCAACTTGTCATCGATCATCCGTTTGGCAGTTTCCGCTAGTTAGTGGCTGGTCTGAGGCTGTTAATTACTTCAGCAGCAAAACATTTCTTGGCGTGCTTGCTCTAACATTGCAGCATTGTGTCTAATGAATGAACGGGACATGAGTATCGAATTGACTAGGACAATTTCGTGGTTTGTATGTTCGTACGATGTTTTTAGGATTTACCTTTCCAGGCTCCGGGTGGTCACCGTACCGCTGGGGTAAGCCTGTGCTGTCGTGGGCTTTTCGATTCGGTGCAAGTGTGCTAAGGAGATTGAATTATCCACCCCGGAAAGAAAGCACGCGAAGAACCAGAAGAACAGTCAGGCGAGTTGAGGTTTGCACATTGCTTGAGGCTTCTACGATGCTTGAATGATATACTTGTGTCTTCTGAATGGGTGGGTGTTCTGGCTGCCGCCAGTTCAAACGACAGCAGGCGTTTGAGCACCGGGATGTGGAGTTATCATTTTGACAACGACGAGCAGCAACCAGATCTATATAATTACAGCGTGGAATTAATTAGAACATGGACACCTTGTTGCTGCTCGCGCAAATGTTATGAGAATGTATAAGGATGCTTTGCGTTTAGACTTGAAGAATAGTAGTTTGCCGCTCGTTAGATCCTCCTATAAATTAGCGGACACACCTCACGGAAGGGACTCACTTCGCGCACATACGACTCGCAGCATGAGGTGATTTTTGGGAGTTGCCAAATTTCGTCGTCGAGTAGATATCTAAATAAGGATCACACAGAGATTACATACGATTCACACAAGTGGCATGCATCATCACCACGACTATTCGACAATCACTGACGACGAGCCTGAGACATCTCAGTTCGACATGTACCATAAAAGGCGTACGGGCAGACACACTCCACAGTCCGGAGCTCCAGAGCGAATTCCCGAGGCGGAACAGCACCTGAACGTGATTACAATTGGTGTTATCACAATGATCGGCACCAAACACCGAGACACGATGTACTGACAACAACGGATCCACCGTCCCCGTCCAACCGGACAGGGCTGTCCGCTGGGATCGGGCAGCCACGAACTCGGCGAAGGCCACTCGAATGCCGCCGAGACGGACCCCACACGCTGGCTGCAAATGGCTAGCCCACAGCCTCCCTCAGAACGCTTGCCTAATCGCTCGCCGAGTGGCTTCACACTCTGTTCGATCCCACGGCACCAGTGGCAGCAAATCGGTCGGCGGCAGCATTCGGGAGGGGAAGCTTGACGACTGCTACGTTCCGCGGCTGTGCGATCCTTAGTGTGGCTGTTCGATGGCAATGGTGATGTGATGGCTGGCGTTCGTGGTGTTCGCAGCGTTGGCTGCCGCCGCCGCTTCTGCTCTGTTGTTGCCTCTGCAAGCGCCCGTCAAGCAGGCCAGCGGTACCCGTAGTAGTTGCTAGTCAGCAGGCGGAACCATAGAACGATGCAGGATGCAGACGGCGGTAGGTGTAGGTAAGCGGGAACGCGGCGGCTCACCAAGCAACCAACCAACCAACCAACCTCCTCTCGCTGAGGCTCGACCGGGGCGCCCTCTACGCTCCAGAGGAACGGCGCAGCGATGGCGGGCGGGCGCCACCGCCGCCGCCGCCGTTGAGACAAGGCAACAAGGGAAAGCTGAGCAGGCGAATCGAGCGGGAGACAAGCGGAGGGCGCTGATAGGGGGGCGAGTCACTGGATGACGACCCGGAGACAAATCGCTGGACACAATACAAATACGCTAATTGTAATCGTCGTGGTAATTTACATTATGCAATATAGAAAAATTGACAATATGTCAATTGGCGATCAACGGATTTGTGGCGGCAGACAAATTGGCATTTGGCCGGCGAAGCGGCAGGCGGGCTAGCTAGCGAGCGATCGCGAGGGAGATCTAGCGATCGGGGATCGACTCTCGCGAACAGAGATGCAGGCACTCAAGCACAGATGTTCATGTGTACAGATGATTCCCTATGGGTGGTAGCATGTAGGTGTGTGGATGTCTCTGTGCGTGCGTGTGTCTGTGTGTTTTTCGATTTCACGGCCGGAATGGAGCGCACTTGAACAAGATGGTCAGAGAAGAATGGCGGGCTTGTCAAGTAACGCGGGACAATGTGGCCGAGGTAAGGGTAAGGATGGCGGCAGAAGCGGGGAAGGCCACCAGAAGGCGAACACCGACGAGGCGTAGATCGGCCAAGGGCAACAGTCAAGTCAATGGTGAAAGTCAGGGTGAAGCTGAGGCTGGCCGTCAAGGCTGGCAAACAAACACTATGGATGTTGCAGAGTACAGCAAGAAGAATACCACTCAATGGAGGAAAACGTCGCGGTGCAATAGCGACCCGGCAGGGGATTCAGAAGGAATTTGCTAAGCTTCGCCTTGAACGTATTCATGGATAGGATGATCTAATATGAGGGAGGCCGGTCCAGAGGGGAGGGGGAGATAAAAATAATGGCAATAAGTATCGGGGTACCGGCATCGATGTGTGCGAATGAATAGCGAATGGCTACTATTGTGTGTTTGACGACTCGCTTCAGCTTGATGGCGAATAAAGTGGGCTTATTCTGTCGTTGTAACGACGCGGGGTGGTCATTACCTAATTATGCTTACGGTGACAGTACGAGTTGAACGATGAATTAGGAGCCAATTGATAGTTTGCTAATTGTGAGCACGGAAATCAATATATGGTGTAATATCGGGTAAGCCGAGAGCATATGCCGGAGCAACGAGGCAAGTGAAGGCTTTACTTTTTTTTAGTAGGATGTGGGATTAAGTTGTTAACACCAGGCGTAACTTATATACGAAATGGTCAAACTGCGCCACCGTAAGCCACTCTCAGCCTTTACAAGAAACATCTTTTGGTCTTTTGAATAAGAAGCAACACATACAGATATCAGATGACAGATCAGTCACTATGCCCGCAACCCACCCGCTGCGGCTGGGCGGGAGGGTTCGCCCCAGAGGAGGAACTGAGGGATAGGACATGGTTGGAATCAACTGCCGGTCCCTGCAAGACATTGACGGAAGTAATACTTTTGACAGTCCCGATCGAAGTGCCCCAGGTCGAAATCGGTCCTGGGTTTAGTCAGTAAGAGTCTGACACTACCAGGCAAATATCTTAGTTGTGAGGCCTGGTGTCTATGCAGAATTTACCTTTAACCTCTTAGAAAAAAAGACAGATTAGTCACTAAACACTGATCTGTTTGAAGGTCTCTATATGACTGATCGTCTCTTCTATATGGCCTTTATTCATGCCTTCTCAGTAAGGTCGTATACTGGCCGGTACTTTTTGCGAGATCGTTTCATACCTGACGAGACACCTCAATCTGGCTACACGTTAACGATGCGAACCGATAGAGTGGACTGATTAGCGTGGACCAACACCCCGAGTATAAGAATGGCATGCATATGAGGCAACGCACATGGGACAACGCATTAGGTCCCCCAGTGGCTGGCCAGCTGGCCACTTCCAACGGCGGTCGTGGTCGGGCCATGAGGCACGACACCGTTTTGACATCAGTTTGAATGTTGGCGCGAAAACTGCTTCGCTTTTGCAGTCGCCAGATGGCGGCTCAGTAGTCAGGGGGTAGCGAGCCGGATCTCGCCGAGCGCGGGGGGTAGTCGAGCTCAATGTGCTCAGAGTACGGCGTGCTAGCGAGTGGTGAGGACTCCGCGTGAGCTTGAGCGGGGAGCCACCGCGCACGTGACCCCTCTTGGCGGCTTCGGTGCCCTGGTTGGCTGATATTAACGTTAACGCCGTCAATGTTCGCGTGAGTGTTGCGGCCTTCCCGCCGTTGCCCCCCGTGATCTATGATACTAAAGTATACGCACTGTGCCGTGAGTTGTAACGAGTGAGTACGCGTTTGAAAGAAAGAGAGACACGCACACAGCGTGAAGAAGTGCGTGAAGAACCGAGTCAGAAGAGAAGTATCCCTCAAGTGGAATCACCCAAGTGTGACGACACATTGGCTTGCTGTCATTCGTGCCACTCGTAGGAGGACGTGTAAATTGTGAACGTGTGTGGCGGAGAATTAAATCCAAGTGCACCCGGCGCGAAGTCGGGGGTCAGCCTCGTGAATCGGTTGTGAATCTGTTGCCGTTGGCAGTATTGTATTCCAAGTGAATGATTGATTGACAGTCGATTGCTACCCGCGTACATAATCAGTGATTATAGTCTGAGAAGACAGCAGGAAGTTCAACAAAAAGATAACGCCCTCGTTCTATCGAGCAGTAAAAAAAAAAAGTGGATCTGAACGTCACAGTATAAAGCGCGGGTGATCAGAGAGAGAGAGAGAGAACTGAGCAGAAATAATACAGAAGTGTTTGGAAATTTGATTCACGTCTCGAGTGATTTGCTGCCACTCGTCTCGATCCAGGCCGAAATTCTAATTCGTCTTTCAAGGATGTGATGGCTTGAACAAGTACTATGTTGTCGCTTGCCTTACTAACGGGGAGCAGGCGGCCACCAATGTGATCAATCAACGATGGAAAGAAGAATCGCATGGTCAACATCTCTGCAAGGTAAGGGCGTGCTGCTATCATGGCAAAATGACATGTTCTTGCTAATTAATCTGTGCCGATTCTATATCCTCCATTATGCCCATATTTGTAGAATATATATATACGGTTGCCATTTCCGATATCGTTTCGCAATATCTAGCGTCTGTCTCCTTGAACGGGAGACAGACTCAAGGGGACATACGCTTTGTGTCAAATTTTAATTTACTCACGCGACTATGAAGACTTACGGCTAGAAATGGAGACCAGTGCACATTTGACACCATGAATTGTGACGATAGATTGGTGAACGAAAACAATTCCGACTATTGACGAAACTCGCCTTGTGTAAATATTGAAGTGTTCACGATCTCAATTTGACAATTCGAAATTTCTACTTGGGCGAAATTGTCTTTGAGTGAAATTTTCAGATGTTCCTTTGAGCGAGACCACTTGTTTAGCAGCAAGACCCCCGGGTTTTTTTTCTCTGTATTACTATACTTATTTGCAGTGTGATAATAGCTCATTTTCACTGCTATGAGCTATGACGAGTCAGCCAGCGCGGTATTCTGCTTACCGGCTTATGTTACTGTAGAATAAAACAAACTGAGGAAATCTACAACAATGTATGAGGCTTATTGCCAGGTAGACGCACCTGGGATCCGTTGAAAGTCATCTGCAATTATGTATTCATCAATATGTCGAAGATTTCGCAAAACCGATGGCGGTATTCGAATTTTATAATAATAATAATAATATTGTATTCTAATCTAATATCATTGTATGAACCGTCGCGTCAACTCACCCCCGCCAGGATTAGACGGTCAAGCGGACCTGCAGCTAAATAGACGTGCCCTAGTTAGGGGCCTTGAAAAATATATATTCTATTTACCTACCTACGCGATCTACGTGGAGCCACACTTAGGCCGCACATCTCGGTGTAGCGACCGCATGTTCGTTCTCATGCAAGACGAGAAGAATGGTGTCCAGTGCGCAATACTTGCTGATCAGAAAAATCGAAAGAAAGTGAGAGTACGTTGGTCACAGATCAATTAATTTATTTCACAGTAGGTTACGTAAAAAGAACAGCAAAATTACCTATTAGAAATACAAACCTATACCCAAAGAGATAGCGTCGGTAATTTACATTTGTTCATGGTTGTGAGTTTTGTTTCATTGTCTCCTCGATAATGACGACGAAACTCTATCATATATTTATAGTGAAATTAATAACGAGCTTTTCTCACCCCATAACAAATAAATGGTTTAGATTTACATATGTATCGATTTACATATGCAGAGAGAGAGAGAGTATGTATGAGATTTACATATGCATCGCGTATGTTTGAGACAATCAACGAACTTGAAATTCTCAGTAAATGTAGTTATACATTTACTGAGAGTAGTGATACATTTACATATTTACTCGGTGTTGGGCCGAGCAATCCACAAGTTTATGAATATGATGATATCCGTGTGGCTCTCGCGGCAACATTTCTAATTATAACAGCTAAATGTAGCACTCAACAGCGGGTGCGTCCACATAGCTACAGGTCAGCTTGGCCACGGTACTGCTGGACGTGGACGTTAAATGTTGGCATTGGGCCAGCCCGGAAAATTAATTTTTTTTAGGTCCGCTTGACCGCCCAATGTCGAGCTGATCGACAACGTTGTATCACCTTGGCTAACTGTCGACGATAGATCGATTCAGCTATCTACCCGTCCGTCTAAGTACGTGACCGGTAAGGGTTTTCTCATATATATATATATATATATATATATATATATATATATATATATATATATATTCATATGTATTCTATACCAGGCTGAAAACAAGGCAAAAAATCTAAGCTGGGAAAAAAATTGAGTTATTTATTTATGCTTACATATATAATTCAGGGCCACGCAAGGGCCTTTCTTTTCAGCAAATTCTCTAACTAGGAAACTAAGGCATATACAATAAAGGATAATTGCACTAAATTGTCATAGTCTCAAGTAGTTGTCTTTGGCTCTAGAATCTCAAATAGGCGGGACCCCTTCGTCTTGGCAGAATCCCTCGGTCTGGCTCTGTTATTGTCGTTCTTTGTTCTGCGCGAATTCGTCAATAACAAGAGTTTATGATAACACTATCACTGCTACAATAGACTCTCAAACGCCAACTACTGCACACGCTGCTGAATTTTTCCCTGGAGTGTTGGGAAAACTTCGTTCCGATCTAACGTCAGCTTAGTAAGGCATCGTTATTATTGTATGCCTCGGCAGCTTCAGTTTATACGTTTTGCTTAGGCACCCACACCTGATGCGCGGCCTGGATCTCGGGTGTACAAGCGTTAGTCGGCCCCGGCATTAATATTTTGATGCCGTCCTCTTCATCATCGTTAGAAAGGTTCTGATCGTCTGTCTGTTACTCGTGGTCATCTTAATTTTCCTCAGAAATACGCACACACTAATGACTTCTTTAATGGTGTCAGTGTCATAGGAGCTGCATGAGGCCGAACGAAGTCGGCTATACCACCACCACCCTTGAGGCTTAATGGCGATTTCCGCGGGGCGCCAAGCATCTGTGGCCGTTCTTAACGTGTTGACAGGCTGGCGTGCACCGCCACCGCCGCCGCTACCGCTACATGCGCATCGATGGGCAGCTAGCAATGAAGAGATGATCCTGTCCCCGCGATTCTATCCTACCGCATCTAGAAGCGAACCTCTCTAGGCTCCGTCGACCGTCTGTCAGATGTAGGCTTGGCGGCCTGTTCGTCAGCTATTGACGATCACATAGAAGCTGGGCGGCTGCTCTCGAGATGCGCACACATACACAGGCTTCTTGGATTTGTTCGACCTAGTCGATAATAACCAGCGAATGCGATCTGATTCGACAAAGACTTCATCATATTCGACTATAGTCAGCCGCTGGAGTTTCGGCCGTTCGTATAGAATGTGAAACAGCCGACGACGATGTTTGCTTGTCTGCCCTGCCTCGCTGTCAGACGAAATTCTCTGTGCGTCTGCAACAAACGTCGGTATAGAAAGAACATGACATGAGACAAATGCGTGTCATGTCACGGAAAAAGGTTGTCTCCACTTTGGCGAGTGGCTTCTTAATATGGTCCGTTACTTTTCGTGAACAGAGTCTCGGCACTATCATGGAATAACAGCCGGCCGGAGACGACATTCAAAGCTGGTGCCTAAATCTGTGGCTTTACCAAATTTTAAATACTTACGTTTCATGTGTACTAAAGTAGCTACCAACTATTTGCTGAGAATAACGACGCACCCATGTAAAAAAAAAAATATATATATATATATGTATACATGTGTAAGATACCGTTAGTTGGTGAATTCATTTGGTCATTCATTTAGTCAAGTCTCATAATTTCGTACAAATCACAATATTTGCAATACTATTTTATAAAAACATTAGAAATTAATCTGAATCTGCGTTACGCATTCCAACTTGATATCGGATCGAGTCGAACGTATACTTCAGAATTGTAGTCGCTTCCAGCAGCCAATGAGGCAGGAATCTTTGCGCTAATTAATCACACTTATAATAGTTTGTTACCAAACGGTCTCGTTACCCACTTCGCTATGCTGAGTGAAATATTGTGAACACAACAACAACAACAACAACAACAATAATACGCGGCACGGAGTCAGCCGTCATTAGTCACGAATTTTCGCTTGTCAACTGAGATAATCACCGGTCTGTTACGTTATGCATACGTGTGTTAAAGAGGTAATGGATACGTGTCATATTTAAACTTCTATTATTATTATTATTACCAAACTAGTAAAATTATTAGCTAGATATTATGTTCTCTTCTCGTTGGCGCGCACAGACACAGTGTTTTTTTGGAAAAAAATCAAAATTTCGCCATCGGGGCCAGGACGAAATCAAACCTTGAGTCGTTGTTTCTAAGCCGTTTCCATCAAATATACCCCCGCCGCACTTCAAAGCATCGCAGTCGGCTGAAAAAAAAGGAAAGGAACCGTATTTCCGCATCGTTCCACTCAATCGTACCACAATATACATATGTTCGGAGGCCGGCCGCAGTCGCGTGCTCCATTTGGCTGCCACCGACCGACGTTGCAGTAGCAACTGCGCGACAGCGCACATGTGCGTGTGTGTGTGTCTCGCCTCTTCTTTCGACATACTCCGCGCTCCTGTGGGATAGACGCATGGGATTCGGGCATGGCTCACATGGTTACGGTCACAGCGACAAAGGAGCGCCACGCCTATAGCCATCATGCTATCGAGACGCATGGCAACGAGAGTCTCGTATCCGAGAGCGATTTCGTAGAGAAGACGAGTAGATGAAAAACTTGCCGCTACAGCTGCGCCCGGACCCTCGACGAAGTGCGGACGCGACGATGCGTGGTTGGCAGATCAGTTAGATGTCTGCGTGTGTGTGTGTGTCTATCTATGGGTAGCGTTCTCGTCGGGAGCGATTTTGTAGTCAAGATCGTAGATCGTGAATGAATGCCTCCGAGGGAGTGGCAGGAGGTTGCTGCAGTTAATATCGTAATGCCTACATTGAGATGGTTTAGTGGTGGCGCGTTTCACATTAGTTAGCAGCATTGTTGTAGGCGACGGTCACGAGATCCACAAGTCGTGTACCTATTGACGATCGCCTTCGTCGATGGACTACGGGACTTGAGCAGGTAATGCAGGTTGTTAGAGGAGAGGTTATTGCATGCCTTTAGCTATAATATAACTAGTTGCAAACATAGATCGAAGGTGGAGCCGACGGCTCGTTCTGTTTATTCGTGAGTGGAGGAGTCGCTCACTTGAATCAATGAACGGCCGCGAAGCTTTGCTCTCAAGGGCTTCGAGTTCCGCTCACGGAGCAGGACAGATCAATGCATCGACACACCGCTTTTCTGGTGATAATCGTTTGAACGGCATCAACAAACGGTGGCGTATGACGCATGGGATAATGTCTTAAGATCTGGTTGAAAGCTGAACGAACTCGTAGGGTCATGATTCAATATGATACGGTACATAGTGCAAACAGGTACATAGATTCAAGTTGCGGATTACTGTGGTTAAGCACCAAGCGCGTTGCGGTGTTGTTAGCACTGTTGAGCGTCACAGTGACTGTAGATGTTATTATTCGTTAGCTTCGTTAAGCGTCTAGCCTGCCTTGACGAATTGTCAAAAACGCAGGATTTTGACTGTATTGAATGCTATCACCCTATTATTTCGTCGGTAGATCGTTTGCTGTATATTTGTAGCTGCTACCGCTGTTGTTCTATCCGTCGTACGATAGAGCTTCTAGTGCCTGCCGGTGGGTGCCACAAGCTATCCTGCCGGTAGGATACACTCCTCGGTTTAGATGGCCGCTATATACCTCTTTTCGCGAAGTCTACCAAAACAATCGCCATATTGATCGAGTACCCGCGAACAATATATTCTATATATACCTATACAAGAACATGGTACGCGAACTCTTCCATAGCAGTTTTTTTGAGTTGTTCATCTTTGTTTCCGAGGAGGCTACTTTGGCTGTTGGTCGTGGCCGGTGAACAGCTAGATAGGCCGAGAAGAAGTCAAACAGCCATACTTTGATCAAAATGCGCCGAGCAAGAGAGACGCTGTTGCCGCTGGCGGCGCCTATGGGGTGGCTAGTTTCAGCCGAAGTCGCTGCGACGGTGGACGCAAATGGAGTCGAATCGGGGCCATGTGGTTGGAGTGCGACAAAAATGAACAGGCCGGTCGCATGCCCATCCCGGCGTTGTGAGTTAATCATCGAGTTTCATTGTGTTGCCTTCACCCTGAATCATCGTGGACACCGCCACCCTGGGTGATCACCGATGGCTCGTTTAAGAGGCCCTCGTATCTCTTGGCTCACCTTTCGTTCGTCGAATGTGTCATCGGCTAATTCGCCGATTCGGGCACAGGCTACCAGTGGTTGTCATCATCGCAGGAACGAGAGGGGACCGCAATGTCACAAACAAAACTACGAGAATCGCCAGCGGGTGGACATCGCAATATTGAGGATAGTTCGTTGAAAGATGTTGAAAGAGTCACCTCCTGCCTGCTCTCAATCGCTTGTCATTCACGATGCGGCGAATAGCTGACGCGACTCATGTGCTTTAGACGTTGTTTTCCGCGCAATGCTCATAATGCTCGTTATGTTGCTATGATTTGCATTGTTGCTATCGCGAATGCTGTGTCTCGTGTCGCTCCGCGCTCGCGGCTGCTATCTTTGTAAGACAGTTGGTGCAGTAACTTCGATTCTGTCCCCCGTAGCGACTAGACGACTCTCGGCATTGAGGATAATACCCCAGTGAGCTTATACCGATTGCGGACTTTGTTCTGTTCGTTTATAGCAGGTCAATGAAAGTACCGAAGAGTGAGGATCTCTCTGTACTGTATGATATGAACGCTCGAAGAAGACATCTACGGCTGTTGCTATCTAAAGCAGATTCTCTGGGCGGAATCACAGCCTTAAACATTGAACTTAGTCCAAGGTACAACTGCTTTCGGTATTGCTTCATAAGACGGACCTCCCCCCCTCCCTTTAAAGGCAAATGTGAAACGGTGTCAGGGGTTTGAATCCATGTGTGAACTCATGTGTTTCCCCCGATTGCAAGGCGCACCCGAATGCGCCACGCCACCGGGCTCGACACGGTGGTTGCTATCCAGCTATTAGGTCTGGCTAGCGGGCCGAGAACGACCCATCTTTATTGAGATTTCCCGCGATCGACCTGTAGTTAGGCAGTAACATTATGAATGCCGTCCACGACGTCAAGTGCATCGTCAAGATCTGATCCACTATAAGATACTACCTGCGATGGCAAGGAGTAGCACAAAAAAGGCCTCAACCTGCTTGAGAGCGAATTCTATCGAGCCACCACTAACGACCAACGACAGCCAACTCACTGAAGTCTTCGCCCGTGGCCCGCGCACTAATCGTGCGGGCAAGTGCAGCCTCCTCATGATGAAGATATTGCAAGAGAGACACAAGGCAGAGATATCGTGTGTATGTTCGTGTGTTTGAGATCGCGGAGCTGGCTAGCTACGACTAATATATTGACAAGGGGCAAGGCGAGCCAAAGTTGCCATGCGGCGGGCGGAGTTATAATGTTCAGGCAAAAAAAAAAGTACCAAGAGAGCCGACGCAGGCGAATTTACGACTTGGCTGGGACCGTGAGCGAGCTCGCGAGTGACTCAGTGAGAAAGAGGGCGGTATAACGTATAAATATATAAATACGTTCCTGCGCAGGCAGACGGTATCAGGGGATGCTGGACTTGGCTCGCTGTCTCTTGGCCATTCGGAGGCAGCAATCGGCGTTATTCCATTGGAGGCCACTGCTAGGCCTAGGCCAGCCCTTTTTGCGGATTGGAGAAGAGTCGGGTCGGGCCATGCGGGGCGGTGTGCGAGAATGGGCGCGCAGGCGGGCAGACACTGAAAGAGTGCGAGCCATTTTAATCAGATTAATACTCAATTTTATGGCTTGCCCAGCATCGGAGTGCATGCTTGCGGGTTCCGGCTCACAGCGTCCGAAGTTTGTTTCGTGTGTCGGCGTATGCTGTTTGCTTTTCTTCCACCAATTTGTGATTGATTTTTAGCCACGTTTTGGCTGACGTTCGGTCTAGCTGAAATGGTTTTGGTTTTGTTAGCTTTTTTTAGTGGTGTTTTTTGGTCGTTTTTGTTGTTGTTGCTTGCTTTGTATTTAGTCACTGCCTCCACTCCCATCTCTCTCTCTCTCTCTGTCGACGGTACTCGCCTGTGATGGGGGCCTCCTTTTGACAGAGGTGTTTGGTCATTTTGCGTTTAGTTGTGGTAAATACAACGTGCCGTTTTCTCTATACCACGATGTGTGGCTGCATCTGTATGAGCCGCGACGACAAATCGAACTCGGAAACGTCCCAGTCTGAACGTCTCGTCAGCACAACGCGTCCCAGAAGCCTTTGGCTTCGGTTGCATCAGCGATAGATAGCAGAACCTGTCAATTGTAGCATGCGAAAGCTGCTGGCTGAAAATGCTGCCATGACGTCGCTCACACTTCCTGTACGATTTCCGTTCATGGGGTATCAACGTATGGAGAGACTTTAGAAGGTGGACTATTGCGATGCCAGCCGGGTGTTTTCAAATGAGCGAAGGGGAGGAGCATTTCAATCTCGATTGCATTTTGCCACTGCGCACTTGATGAGAGAGTCAATGCCGAGCTGATATTAGTGCGGCGCCAAGGGGGGAGGGCGATGGCCGTTAGTTGAACGCGCGTTGCAGGAACAGAGGAATAGCTAAAATGAGGCTGACGTGAGGCACCCGATATTGACCCAACGTTTGGTAGCGTGTGTCGGGTGTGGTGGTGGGGGGTCCTGCAAGGTCTATGGGAACGGGGGACCAGGAACGTGTGCAGCTGTTATCCATGCTGGAAACGTAGGGTGGAGGGTGCCTATGCCCCAGCCGCATCAGCAGATCTCATTAAAGTCACAATTCGATGGCAAGTGCGCGCGTTCTCTCCCCTATGACTCGGGCCACTCGATGTGTGACCGAGTGTTCGGTGCTGCTGTAAAGGAGCAACCGCGAAAAGCTCCCGGGTACTCGGAAAAGCTGGCGTCCGCATTGGATTTTCAGAGATCTCCAATGCACCTGCTACCTGCCGGCGATGATCAACATTTGTATGTCCCATATGCACTGTTCGAGTTTTGCGTTGGCAATTGCTATTGCCGGCGTACGTATGCATATTGTGGTCGTAACGTGTACATTTGCTTTGTCGAATGAACCGTTGAGAAGGTCTGGGTGAGGTCATTTAATCTGAATGCCATGTTTGCGGGATGGATGCGATCAATTATTATCACAGACAGAGCGAGGTGAAAATGCATACATAAAGTCAACTCATCGTATCAGAATCGCGATCCCAAGGCCAGTGAGAACCCATGTTTATGTAGGCAGAACGACTTGCACAGTTGTCTCGAATGCGGCATTGTGCATTTCCCTCAGTAGTCCGAAGACCATGCCGCTGTTCCGGCATCGGCAGCATACGGGAAGACAGCGGAGAAACACCGTTTTTCTGTATCGCTGTGTTGGTGATACTATTTTCGTCGTTGTCGTCGTATTCAATCTCTGCCCTCCTTTATTTCCTTCGTCTCCCTCTATCCATCTCTCTTTCTCTCTAAACCTCTTGACCTCCCTGAACGGGGATCGAAAAAGCCAATCCTACTTCAGCCATCCGAACCCGCAAACCTCATCACGATTCTGGTTGCCTCCGCCACCAGCGCGGCTATCCGTGATTGGAAGCTCATCGTTACGGCCAATTGAACCAATATTACTGCGACAAGCGACGAGCCCCAAGCAGGGAGCGAGGCGTAATGGCAGGCTCCTGGCGTTACGGGATCATGTTCGGGTGGGGGCTCCGCGTCGGGCCAACTATTGCCTCAAGTTCTCTCTCCATCTGCCCGTTCTCTTCCCTGCGAGCCGTGTTACCCCCATTGACTATACCCCAACCATCGTCGCTCGCCACCGCGCGTCCCTGCGAGCTCGCGCGTCCCGCCCCCCACCCGTATTTCATTCACTCTGAAGGGGCTAAGACGCGATCGCAGGTTGGCATCCGCCCTGCCGACGGGAGCCTGTTGGATTTGTTCCATCGAAATTGAACGCCTTCGTCCTCGATCGGCCTCTCCATGGATTTAGTTCGTCGTGATCGGTGGCATACCGCCACCAACGGGCTCCGGCGTTGCCATCCCGCTTCCAATTGTCGTTCGGTGCCTCATCTCGCTTTGTTTTCCCGTCGTGCGATTGCTGCTGAGAATGTTTGCCGCTGAGCAGGAGGGCGGGTAGGCGATAGACAGATAGCTAAGAGCTAGCAATGGGCGACTGCGTACATCATATCTACACCCGTCCATTGCCATTTGTCGGTTATGGGCCAAAACCAGTGGCATACGAACAGTGTGGAGCGTTTGACCCTGTCGTCGTATCTGTTGCGAAACGCTGTGTGCCACACATAGCGAGGATTCATTTCGGAGGGACGTGGGTGCGGGGGATTAGAAGGCCAATACGTTGTGCCCTTTACCGCGCACCACTCAGTATTCGGGTATTGCAACTCTACATATTGACGATGGACATCTGAGGATTATTGGATAATGTTTAAAATTCATCGTGTCGTTCATCGCTAACGTGAGTACGTAGTTAAATTTCTATTTTTATAGAGTTAACTGTGTTCTGTCTCTGATTTCTATGAATAGACGAAGTGTTGAACGTATGGGTGTAGAAATAGCGCAGACTGTTGCAGACTCAGATGTCCTTAACCAGACGTTCCTTACATCAAAGTGGGATGGATCCCTTGAAGTTCAAGACAAGGTCTCTTCTATTTGGAACGCGTCAATTCGTTGATGTAGTTCGTCGATAGTGACGTTCATTCATCGTCCTTGATCGTCCGTCTAGGTTACCGAAATATAGACAAACGAACCTCATAAAATCTCCTGATTGACAATTTCCCCGAATCAAAATGTTATGGCATCGTAATTAGTGGAACTGTCTGACACAATATAATGCTCTGGCTCTCTCAACCGCCGCTCTGTATACAATGATACACCGAGTGGTCACCCCACACAGTACAACATAGAGTTAGTCGCCTGCCTACGGCTGGACAGCGGCTGGCCACTTCTCGCGCGACCGGTTCCCGCGAAAGCGTCGTCATCCCAGGCGACATAAGAACTGCCATCTACAATTCCAACTATTCCTGTCGCTCTCGTCCTCATCACCGGCCGTGACGGCAGGGCCGCTTCTTGTGCAACATTGTGCCATCACATTGCCAAGTTGTCTTCTGCGAAAACCAACTTGGCCGATATATCGGCATCCATTCGAATTGGCTCCTATGCCTGCTCGTCCGTCTCGCTAGGTTACGCAAATGAAGTTTGTCTCCTTCTCGTCGCAGTGTCCGTTGTTGTATCAAGCTGTTGTATCGTCGCAGTGGTTGCTGCCGGTGTCGCAACGGGCGTCATTGCCACTACGATTGCCCAGACGGGTCGGCACTTTCGGGGATGCTCAGCTTTGCTGCCGGTCTTGGCGTTCGGCTGCTGCTGCTACTGAAGATGCTGGCATCAGGCGACATTGTCGGCTCCGCCGGATTGGATCGTTGTCGGCTGAGGGGATATATTGACATCACCTGCCCCACGACCTCGTCACGACGGTAGCTAGGGGCCTAGCGCCCATCGTGGCGGCCCCTGTCCCCGTCTCCTTGGAGGATCCTGCTTGCACCGAACCTTCTCTCTACTGAGCCCTGCTTGACGGGGTGAGGTAAGGAGTCGAGTTAGGTCGGCTCCGACGTACCCCAGTATCTGGTTCGAAAGGTACCGTGCCCTGTATAGATTCTTCGTGGTGGTCCATCTTCCTGGTTGGCGTCCCCCCTTCTCGACCACCTTCCATCCACGACACTTCCATCGGGGTCGCGTTCGAATGTTCCGATGGCCTGCTCCTCGCCATCTTACCCTACTGACTCTGTAGCAGTCGCCGACTCTATATCTCAGCTACGGAACCTAACCTCCCGTTGCCCCCGGGTCCTTCTCGGGAGAACGTCCTGAGCCCGAAGGTGCATCGCTCGCTCACCCTCGACCCGTCTTGTGGTCCATTCTTCCATCGTTGTGGGCCACCAAGCGTAACCGGAGTTTCGGGCGACACCGCCACCGCAGCCACGACAAGACAGAGCAAGTTCAGCTAACAATCCCACGCAACGGGCAACTGCCTCGGCGGTGGGGTGCCTCCTCTCCTTGACTTACGCCAAGGAGATGTTGGCATCTCGCAACCTTGTACTGAGGCGAAGTCACATTCCCTTGCCCTCCAGGCCTTGTGATGTGACTCCTTTGGTGGCAATGATGCAAGGGCCAACTTCTCTGAAAGAAGGATTCTCAGGGTGCCTTTCTAGCGATTTAGGAGGCAACGAAGCCAACTTCATCGGTTTCACATGGGTTCACTCCGTTGACGGAAGGTGAGGAAATACTTGTTGTTATTGCTAGTTGGCGAGCGAGAAACTTTCTGCGCTCCCATTCCGGCAGGGACAGGTTTCCAACCGTCTTTGCGAGAGGCTTATATATACGACTTTTCCAGAATTGGTCAACAAATTCAGACGCGTTGTACCTATTGGTTCACAGCGAGATTTATTGCTTGGTTCCGATGCTAAAATACCCTGGGGTTTTCTTTAAACATACCATGTAACGCAAGTAGCCTGGAGTAGCAGGGGTGCCGAAAGCCGTGACGATTATACACAATAGAAAAAAAAGAACGGACCTCGTCATCTCGGAAATAAGATGGAAGCAAGGCTGTTTTCAGCTAGTCCATCATACTCAGTTGTCATCCCTCGAACCCATATTGTAATTAATACGTCGGCTAAGTACGCCTCCAATAATCCCAAGAACTAATTCTGTGATCTTCCGCTTTTCTGTTTTCTTCTAATTACGCCAATCTAACAAACTGCAGGTACCAGCGATGACGCGTTATTAACCTCCTTACTGCCACCCTCTCAGTTTTCCTTCGCGAGGACGCCGCAGACGTCGTAATAGTCCTACAAAAAAAAAGGCTCACACCACCCTATGTCGCCCCTTCTACGGTTAGTTTCGTGCCTTTTTTTGTTAGCGCCGGCACAGCCTCCGGTGTCGACACCGGGTCTAGCAGTAGCGCAGCGTACGCTGCCGTCGCAGCCTTCGGCCACCAGACGAGTGCGGGGTGCCATCGAGTAGGCGAACGGAGCAATATGAAGAGATAACGACCAACAGCGAACTGTGGGCCAACTGACCATTTCGGCGTTCGTATTCCCTACGTTGGTTTCTGCTTTTCTATCTTCGGTCTCTCTCTCTCTCTCTCGCTTTCTGTTTGGAATATTATGATAATTTTATTTTAGGGGCTACTACTCACTGGTCGACGTGGTCCACCGCCATTCGACCGCCGTCGCCGTTGCACATTACTGGAGACACTGCAGACATCGGCCGGGTAGCGAATAAAGAGACTTCGTTGAAGGGCTAACGCTCCACGAGCACGGCCATTTTCATCGTTCTCGAGATGATATGATGACTCTGTGCCTTGTGGCCGTGCCGGCGAGGCGGGCGGCGGAACCACAGCCCGCGATCCGCTTCCCCGGGATGCCTGGATGGGTCGTGGAGTGGGCGAAAAACGAACGTGGAGTTCTGATGCAAAGGGCGGGGTCGCGTGCGAGAAAGATAAAGGCTAAAATATATTTGACTTTTATTAAAATGTGTGTTCGTTTTTTATGCCACTTCGCTGTAGTGAGAAACGGACAGGGAACGTCCGAGAGATAGAGACAGCAGCGGGGATTGCGAAGGGAAGATGGGCGAGTTTTTCTCTCTCATTCAAGAAGGAAAGAAAAAGTTGGCTAGGTCTGTGCCGACTATTTCGTTGGCGGAAGGCTGCGGACCGAGGGGCGGTGCGGGGGGAAGGGGGCTGTGATTGGGGCTCGACGGCGGCCAATGCCAACGCCAGCGGCGATCTCGACAATACCCGTCAGCTTCCAACCAGGCTTCGGGATATGGGGGATGGATGAAGATGGTGTTGGGCTTGCCGCGGAGCGCCGACTGAGGACGTGGCAGATGGGGTGTAGTCGCCGGTGAACCCAGGGGGTCCTGTTCTCCTTAAATCCCCCTCGTCTCCTACCGTCTGTTTAGATGCTTAGGAACGTCCCAATGAACGATAGAGAAGGCGAGAGAGAGAGAGAGAGTAGATGGAGCAGCTCTAATCGATACGGCGTCCAATACCAATACAAGCACACGGCAGACGCTCTGAGCAACCGAAAGTCGCACAGTCTCACAGGCCCTGTTGGCAAGCCTCGCCTCTCTCAGGCTGTCGGCGGGGCTTGCCAGACTTCGTTTTGTTTCCACAGCTGGAGAGGTAGAAAACTTTTTAGTGTGAAGTTCTACCGTTTGAACTGTTTTTCAATAACTTTTATCGAGCAGTTAGCTGAAGCTTAGATGAACTTTAATATTGTCGCTCTCGTTCTGTGGTGATATTTCATTCCTGCCTTACCGATCCCTGTTCCCGTGATGTGTTCTGTGGGTCCTGAAAAACACGATATCGTCGTGCATCGTCTTTCCAGGATTTAAGTTGGTATACACATATAGGGGCGCTATCCAGGATTTAAGTTAGTATACTTATATAATATAAGGGCGCTAACTATTTAATTTTTTAATTATTTAGCCTCTTTTAGCAAGTGCCGACATTGACGCGTTGGCAACATTTGCTCCTGTCTCGTTATGAGACAACGAGCGTTGAAATGACGACGTGGATTGGTTGAACGTAACAGGAAAAACGGAAGCAGAATATGAGCTCGAGAATTTCACAGTGTTTCTAAATTTTGCATCTAGGACCAGCCGATCTCGCGAAGTGGTGGGATGTTTTTTGGGGGACCTAAAATTGTTTATTGTCAAGAGTCAATCTTCTTCGGTGACCTTAAAATTACTCCCAATACATTGCAGGCTCGAATGGCGGAGCTGGAGCGCGTGACGGGCTTCACCAGTAGCCATCCACCTTTACGCTGGCAGGAAACAAAACCCATTTTTTCTCAAAGGAGGCCTTCTCGCTTGCGCAGTAGCTTCCGGTGACACTTTATCTGCTGCTGCTGCTGCTGCTGCCAGTGGCCTAGTACAACAACGAACACTGCGCGAGTAGACAGCAGGGCCTAGCTGACACCCAGCGACGCCGTGGCCTACAGAACGTTCCAAGGCTTCTCTACCGCCGGAAGGTTCCTTCACCTCTTCAAGTCAGCCACCACCCCCGGGACTTTAAACAATTCCAATCCCCTCCGCTTTATATAGACCCCCTTGTCCCCGTCATGTACCTACCCTTCGATAGAAACTTGGTCGCGGCCGATTTTCCAAGCAGGAAGGCTGTATAGTGAAGGCCCAACGTCAGGGTGGGAAGGGTAAAATGTGCTTACGCGGCTTGGTTGGCTACTTTGGCGGGTTTTTTTACTTCTTCTTTCTATTGCACCTCGCCTATCGCGTGTTAGCTCGAGCTCCCGTGGGTTTTACGGAATTTCCTCAGCTAGCGAAGCGGGACTGAGCGAGTTACACGACTTTTGGCAATTGTGGCTGATCAACGCTGGCGGATAGCAGGCGTGAGAGAACGAAAGCTTATTAAGTGTGTCCGGGAGAAGCTTGAAAGGGCCTTGTCGAGTTTCGTGTATTGTATGTATAATGGTACGGGGCGCCTGATGTCTGCGTCTGTACATAGATGAGCAGGAAGAGAACAAGCTCAAAGAAATCGGGTGGAAAGCGATTTCATACAGTCGACGCTGGTTAACTATGGTGTCTACTGTGCTTTAAATGAACGAGCCTCAAAGTCACTCATTAGAGGCTTGCTGATTTCGTCGATCTATACACGTTTCCTCAGTGTATTTTAGGTTTTGCCAAATAGGTAATTTCATCAGTGGCGCAGATCTTATGAAATCGCAAGCTATATGAAACCGCCAATCAGGAGCACTGACAGTGCCACAAGTAACATACCCTTGTAGGACATTGCACAGTCTAATGAGTAAGTCCACCCTTCTAACGTCGGATTAATTACGGTTGCGTTTCCTTGTCTGCAATTTTCGCACAAACAAAATGTTCGAACATCCTGGTCATAGCTCTGTACACCAATAAAATCTGCGGTGTTAGTCAACCGTTCATAACACAAAGACGATAATACATTTCAGAAAGAAACTGCACAATAGGTGTAATAGGCTCCTTATTAAGTACACAATGGCGTGTCGTGATGATCCTAGACGAACACAGAGGGCAGACATGTGAACGTTCTCATGAACACGACCCTGGTATGGAAGAGGCGGTGCTTTTTCTCTCCTTGCACATCCGTCATACGTCGGACAGTGGTCACTTCCGACGCAACGTTTCGGCATCGGTCTGCCTATCGCTGTCCTACTACGGGAAATACGTAATGTGTATGATATTTCGGTGCCAAGCTACTTCGTTCCTCCAGGGGTTGTCCTCTGATTCGGTCATTTTCTCGCTGACAACGCCGAGACAGCGTGGCTGTACCGTAGGCAACGTCACAAAGAGTTGTGTAGGTCTCCTCCTTCGTGTGGGACGCTCGAGGATGCGAGGGAAGGTGATGCGCTCCCTCGAGTGGCTGTGCCGTTGTGTTTCGTGGCCGCGCGGGTGGTATGTTTTCCACTACATTTAGCTTGCTTGGCAGCATTGCTCGCAGGACAGCCGATGTCGTGGTGGCGGACAGTTGCCCACGCGGACGGTGACACCCAAAACGTTTCAGGCGTAGACGGCCAACCGGCGCTTCCTGTTCCCGTAAACGGTCGGCGTTTATGCCGTATCTCCGTGTAGCTGCTTCTCGTTCTCCCTATGGCCATGAGCACGGCAAGCTCACATCATCAACAAGAGACCGAAGCTCAACCGCAATTGGCGACGGTCCGCTGCAAGGCGACAGAGAGTAGCTTTTTCAAACAGCAGTTAGGTGGAGACCCTTTGACAGAGCGGTGGAAACAAGCCACAACGCAGATGTAAAAGGCGGCAGCAGCACCACCACCACCACAGACTATCAAAGCAACTCCGGTATCACACCGTCTCGAGTATAACATATTTGTCCAATGGCAAACACGAAACGCACCGAATTCCCAACAGGAGAATTCGCCTCCAAGTCCGACTTCGGCATGCACGCATCAAACGGTCCGTCCCGATGTATGTTTATAAAATGAATGTCATGTTTAAGCAAGTCCGTTTTCTTCCTAAAATGCGGACCTGTACAAATGTGTGTTATACCAGCGAAGAACTCGTGTATTGATCAATTATGAGTAAATGCTCATTGCCAAGTTAAACCTAGTTTTTTCTATATAAGATACTACGTTGGACGCTTGACGTCTTCATCGAACACTCACTTCACATCGTCCTCAGATTGAATTCAGTCTGAATTCGCAAGTATCCTATATAGGACACGTGGATGCTCACTCAGCCCATTGCTGATGGCTGGTGACCTCCCTGAGACGAGTCTTATTGGACTGGGCCTTCAGACCGTTAGGCCGCTTTCGACTGAGCCGTGCGGTCCCGATCTGTTCTGCTCGTTCGATTAGCATTGCAAAGCATCGAGTCGACAGACCGCTGAATACCATCGCTGGGTTCTCTTTGCACGTTTCACTGTCCGCGCTGATCCAAGCCTTCGACTCCCCCCCCTGATGAGATCGCAGCCAAGGGACGATCGCGTAGACATCCTTCTCCTAGGACGTAGCGGCCTAATGTACTCGGTGTACATCGTGATTAAACCTATCTACGTGCGAGAGGTACAAGCAAGAGAACTCAAAGTGACACATCAACGCTGTTCGAATCGACGCAACATTGTCGACATCGACCGTCGGCGACGGCTGTTGCGTGTACGAAAAGTTTGCCTCCCCATCACGGCCAACCGGTGCACGGAGGCCCGAGCACTTATCCGTCGTGAGTCGGTTAAAAACACCAGTCACATCAATTTAGTTCAATTGTTCGACGATTACACGATTTTTCCATCCCGTTCACAGATGAACGCGTCCCATAGATTAATAGGTGGCGTGAGCGTCGTAATCACACCGAGCGCCGGAGAGTGTGTCCGGGCTATCGGCAGACTAGATACATCTGTCGCACTGAGACTTTCATAGGCCATTATGTGTGAAATGGCTCGTAGCGTTTGAATTCAATCACAGGAGCCCTAAAAGTTTTTGATGTGCCGTCTGTTCGCGAGAGAACAGCGTGTAGATGTCGCAGCTTTCTAGAGGATAGGCTGTGTGATGGTGGTTATCCGATGCCGTATTCGTATATATCTTAAATATGATATCAGAACAAGGGTAGAGAACGGAAAGTAGCTCATGCGTTCACTGAGCCTTATAAAGAGAGAGAGAGAGAGAGAGAGATAGAGATGTCTTGTAGTGCGTGCATACTTAGCGTGCATACTTACTGCCGATCGGACAAGGAGGAAATTTGTGGAAGATGTATGTACGTATCTTTTCCCGTTGTCGATACAGGGAGAATATTCCGTTTTGATGCGGTGATATATTTTTCAATAGACCCCTATGCGTAGTATGCGCTCGATTGCCACACGAACAATGAAAATCACCCGCCGAATTAATTCATATTCATTCGACCCATCTTGCATTAAGTATAAGAAATACAGTTTACGTGTAAATTGATTATGTATTTAAATGATAGAAAAATGAAAAACAACCTTCTGTCATAACTGAAGGGTCCATGCTGTGAAATGTCGTGGTAACCACGCATAGGCCAACCAAAGTGACTTAATTCAACCATTCATCTGGCTAAGGCTCACAGAGTGGCTGCATTTTTTCAAGGATGACACTCGTTCGAAGATGCTTTTGGATTGCACTCGTAAAAATAACGATCCTTGTCAGGGGGTGAAATTTCGCACTCGTATCGAGGAGAACCCCGCAAAATCGCTATCAGTCCCTTTTACAAGACAATCCTGATGCTGTTGTTGAATGCAGCGTACAGTACGTTGGATCCTAGAGCTTTTCCAAGGAATATATCCGTCATTGTCCTGTCATTCTTTCGCATTTCTTTCGGCCCGACGTAGGTGCGCAGGTTTTTCTCTTCTTTGGCGGCTGCGGAATTCATATCAGTTTATCTCTTGAAGGCAATTTGTGCCAGAGATACGCGCGTACACAAACAGAACCCGGGATGGTGAAATTCAGGGCAACCTTCATGTTATAGCGTTGAATTGAATGTTGGGTTGTCCCGCGGCCGCTACCGCCATTACCACGAGTAGGGCTACTACAATGCTTTGTCTGCGGCTTCGTCTTTCCGCCCAACACCGAGCCCTCCATGTCCGCCACTGTCCGCTACAATCGGCGAAACTCCAATCTCCGTACGCTTCTACCTAATACGTCTTCAGCTTGTTCGACTACTGGCCAAGCGAATGCCCCGCCAACCATCCCGCCTATTTCTCCGACTGCTCACTGACTCCGACTGGGCTACGTTGGGCAGGGAGACTTTTGGCGTCGGAGTCGCCGAAATGTGTTTTGTCGAAGACTATTTTGGCCCGGCCGCCTCGCGAACGGGGAGTCAGGTCGGGAGTCTGGCAGCGGTGCTATTTCGTCGATGGCGGCGCAGGCGGCGGCGGTCACCGTTGAAAAATGTGAGTGTCCATTTTTTTGCCACATGGCTCTCTCTCTCTCTCCCTTTCTCTCCCTTTGGCTTACTTCACGCTGCCCTCGTACTTCAGCTTCATTTCTCTCCCTTGAGTGCCCGCCCGCTTGCCTGTACGGTCCACATATTTTTCGACCATTTTTAAGGGGGTGTCTTCGAGGTCTTCAGGTGGCTCTGAAGGGTGCGTGCTGCTGCGGCGGCGCCACCACCGCCGTACTTGTGGCATCCAGCACTAGCCGGGCGGGGGGGGGGGGGGTGCAGTGACCCACGCTCGTGCAAACGCCCTCGTCGCGCTTGTCCATTGCCTGCTATGATTCACTAGATGAGACCAAGCACGATGGCCAAGTCATCCGACTATGGCCAGGGTGCGGCCCGATGCAAAGGCACGGAGCGACATTGCACGGCTCTACCTACTCCATTTCCTCTTATCAGGAGATAACACAACGTGGTACCATGCCCCTCGTCCTGTGGTCGCGTTCCGCCGCTTCATGCCTATTGATGTCGTCGCCCCAGCGGCATCCGCATAGAAAATGTCCTGCCTGTTTTTGGGCCTGGTCTTCGATCGCGGACGAAACAGGCACCACTCGTACTGCCCTGTAAGGTGGGCCGAGTGTTTATAAACAGTAGGCATAGCAGAATAACGCGCCAGTGATGGCAGTTACGGTAGTAGAGGCTCATCGTGCACAAAAAACAAAGAATCAAGAAAAAGTCACCACAGTGCTCGCACGCTTATGTCTCGTAGTTGTCAACGGCAGCAGTGAGCAACGCACGACAACGGCAAATGTCCACGTGCTAAAGGTGGTGGCCTCTGTTGTTTTCTGCTGGTTCGCGCCGCAGTTCCATAAACAATCATGGAACGGTGTGGGTATGCAGGAGCGCGGCAGTCAGTGCTGCTGTGGGGCCCCGAAGAATTGGCCGGTTTTTTTCGTTCCACCAGACGTAGACATGAGCCTCGCTCGCTCGCGCCCGCGCGCGCGGCTAGAAGTGCAACCATACGCGCACCTGCAGACGACCATCGTCAGCTCGCATTCACTACTACTACTACTCGCGAGGCCATCTACTTCGTCAAAAAGCGTCCAGAGAAAGAAAGAGGCCATCTCGTGCCGTCTCGTTTCACATGTGCGGTAATAATAGTGCTGGTGTTATCGCCACGCGATATGGCGCGGCCAATGGGACAGGGAGGGTGGTGGATCGCAGTGTGGGAAAAACTACGATGTAGAATCCTCGTGCCTATCCGTTTACTGGCTTACAGACACCTTCGCTAAACGTGTGTGCGCACACAGTGGCCTCGATTAGAGACATTCAAGCTGTGGTGACCTCTGTATTTGAAGGTGGGAGTGAAGGAGATTTCGATTAATATTTTTCCTGTGGTCAAAACCTACCGGTATGGGGAAATCTCCCGCAATGGGCCCCGTGTTATAGTTTATGGCAAAGCTTTTTTCGTTTTTTTTAACCGGCGTCCACCCTGGTTGTCAGGAATCAAGGGTGGTCCTCCGGGCCATGGTTCGATCGAGGTTCCCAGCCGGGAGCCTGACTCCTCTCTCGGTAGCAGATCCCACGGAACTATTCTGGTTAGGGCCAGGGGAACGTCGATTCTGGCAAAGCTGAATTGATTGAACCCACCGTACACCGCACAGTGTTGGTCTCTTTAAGTGTTTGTTTCGTTGCACTCCAGATTCTACTTAATATTGTGATTATTAATATTCATCATATATATATATATATATTATATATATTCATTTTTCTACATATGGGACGCACTCTTACACCGCTTATACCATGAGAGTCTAAGCAATATATTTGGGGTAACGCAATGAGCGGGTATAAATCGTACAATGCGCGCGGCCACGCAACAACCTCTTCATGGCACTCTGCCTTGTACCTATCTATGCGTTGTCGACCACCAGGACACACGGACAAATTCAAAATAGGACGGGCGACACCTGTCTCTACAGGTAGGCCCAAAGTCATTCTACCAATGCAACGAAACGAACAGTGGCTTGTATCATATAATCGCTGACACCCGGCGTATGATACTGCCTTTGTGTGTTATATATATATATATGTGTGTCCGCGTGACCCTGCGAGAGACTGCGTGTGAGTGTGGATGCCAAGGGATTTGATCTGACGCGTTTCTGCCGAGCCCGAACCCACAGAACGTCAGAGACGTGACCACGGTGTCCAGATGGCTTCCGCATCGTTGTCGACCACTGCAGAAGCTGGTGAAGCCGGGCAGCACTTCTTGCACATCTGTCGTATCACACAAGCCGGACCGGACATACACGGCCTGGTGGTATCAGGACGAAACCGCCGTCACCAACGATTTTATTTCACGTTATCACACGTACGATGGATACCTACAGTGGACGCAAATTGAACGCAAGTCATGAGAGCCACATGGTGTTTGATACGAGGCCATCCATGTAAGATATGGAAGGGTGAGTTGTGCGTTGTTTTTGTATATGTCTGCCACGCTCCATCGGATTGCTATAATATATATCATATATGACCTACACCATAGACCAAGTAGTAGTATGAATTGTTATCGTCGTACGTTGCTGTGCATAGTTAGCTTGTGGTGAAGCCAACGTGGCCGTTGTGTTTCTCTAACTAAGCGACGCGTCTCTGTGAGGTTGCAGGCATAGGTGGGATATCTATTTGGGTGCATTATAGCTCGACAGAATCTGAATTTCCTTGCTAAAACATATTTATCAAGAAGGTCCTCAGTGCCGGTAGCTGGGTATGTACCACGGGAACGGGATGATGCAGTGTAAACACTATCAAAAAACAGCCCTTTTCGACAGCGTCATAATGGGCGACAAGCGAGAAGCTAGCCAGCTAACGTTAAACAAAGGAAGAACGTTTCCAACAGCGGCTCAGTTCGGGGAAACCGGCCTATGAATGCCAAGTGATCAAAATAGTTCCTGGGAAATGGACGACGATAGGGGTGTATGTACGGTGGGTGTGTTGCACACAGCTTGGCGCAAGCGCAGGCCAAACCTAAATAAGGCGATACAAAAAATCGTGTTGAAATTTCGCTGAAAATTATGTTGTTCCCTAAACAAGCGTATAGATGAACATGCAAGTCTGGACCTGTATGTATATAGAATAGAAGCCTCTTTCAATACGAATCCAAATTAGAAACTCAATCAGCTATTCAGGGGGTAAATGCAGTTTGTTTGTTTGCCTGTAGATATATATATATATATATATTTGTTTGCCTGTAGATATATATAGATGTGAAGGAAAAGTGTACACGATGTTATTTTATCCAACTTGCTTCCCCCATGTTATAGAAAGGGGTATACTTTGACGTCTTCTTTGCAGTGGTTTATTTTATTACTTCTACAATTATCGGCAACATGGGTAAGGCGTGATGTCTATCCACATCTCACTATCAATCGTAGATATGCACAGATTCGTCATCAGTTCGAGTGGGGTTCGTCTCACAGACAGGTGCACGCTGTACGCGGATGTCTGGAGGACAGAGACCTTCAAAGCTCATCTCTCATTCGTCTCTGCTGGCGAGTCCTGTGTCAACTTCAGTCTGCATGTGGTTTACCCCGTCCATCTGCGGACGGGGTGGCCACAGTCGAATTGCAAACGCCTTTGTTCTGACCCTGAGTTGCAGACTTGAGTCTGCATGCTCAGACAAAGGGCGGCCTGTCGACCTGGCCGTTGATCCCTCAGGCCAGTAGTGCTGGCCTGGGTGGGCCGGGCTGGCTTCAACACATTGAATGTGCGGTGGAAAAACAATGCGACATCAGGTAACAACGACCACAGTCTGGCCTGAAATGCATTTCTAATCAATTTGGATACTTGTACGCTACATATGGTTATGTGTTCCCAGGTAGACTACGGGGACTCCAGAAGGATTCTAGGAGAAGCTTTCCTGTACACAGATTCCAGTACGAGATTCAAGTACGGTGAGGTTGGCCCCCTCCAACATGCCAAAATTCTAACCCGTCATGGCAAAGCTATCTCGCTAAAGTCCCCCAAAACTCCCGACCACGCGTGGCAACAGTCCCAGCATAATGCTTTTGCCCCGGGCTTCGCCTGGCCATTCGGAGCCCCGAGCAGGCCGCGTCTCTGACCAGCGAGAATAATGATTGGAGGTACTGCGCGTGCATTGTTCCTCGAAATTGAATGAATGGTGCACTATTATACTAACTGCTAACAAAATTGTTCTTTAAACATAGGGTAAACAGAGTCAAGCGATTCGGTGAATGCGCCCCGCACAGGAGTTGAAGTAATTTGGTAAGAATGATTTACTATCCGTGTCAATCAGTGCTTCTCTCTGGATCGTCCGCCCATTCCGTATGTTTGGATACATTCTAAATAGTAACACATGATTACTACGTATTTCTCGTCAAGGGTCAAATGGACCCGCACGCTTTTTCTAAATCAAGCAGCACTGAATTACTTACCGATAACAGGTATAGACATTTGATGAATTTCTGTCATCTCCCGGATTGGCTATTACAGTTTCATCTATTAAAATATAATTGACAGTTTATACACGACAATGCTCTCCACTCAATCCAAATCAGTATGATGGACCAATTCGGTCTCGAGAGGCCAGTTCTCCTCGGCACAATGGTCCGCTCCGGTGGCGAGCGACAATGATGTCGTTGATGCAGCTGGCGGGTCCTCGTGCGTCATCCTCATGGATCTGGCGGACAGATGGACGGATGTGGGAATAGCAGAGCTTTCCTCTTCGGGTGACGGGTCAGGAGCCGCCAATGCTTGCTGAAGGGTTCTCGGTCTTGTTTTGCTGGCCCCATCAGCTTCATTCGTGCCCCCGGCCCTCACTCATCCTCTATCGCTTTCTATCCATCTCTCTCTGACTGACTTCCTGTATATACCCCGCCCACGAGGCTATGCTCTCGGCCTTCGCACGCACGGACCATTTTCCGTAAGCAGTAGGAGGAAGAGAGAGAGAGAGAGAGAGAGAGAGAGAGAGAGAGAGAGCAAGTAAACCCAATGCTGTCCGGTTATGGCTGAGTGGGGATACGGCGGTCGGGCGAGGCGGATCGGGGTTTTGTTGGGTTCGAACGCTGGGGGCTTCTGGGACAATTGTAACACTCCCCTGCCCCCGCCGATGGGCATGTCGTCATGATGTCTTTTTGCGCTGTGGTGAACGTTGTGCGTCCTCTCGTTCACTCCTCGCGTGCTTTTCTCGCGCTTCCGGCGGTTGACAGGCTGCACTGCCCCTCTGGAGAACCAGAGAGAGTGAGAGAGAGAGGAAAACGGGGAATACCGTATTTGTGGCTGTATCCTTCCATCTCTGCCGTCGGCCACATCCCATAGCTAGCTTGGAGAGAGAGCTGCTTGGAGGCAGGGGTGAAGTAAGCGAGACGCAGAGGAGCGAAGCCAGCCGAGCCGAGAGACCGACTCAGGACGTCGCGACACACTGTCCCAACCGGTTATGTGTCCATGTGTGAGCGTTGCTTCGCACTGGCGTTCGCAAATGGTAGCACTGATCTCCGCGGAGCTGGGACGGCTGGATGAAAGGATGGGACAGCATTGCCACGTTTTGTTTTGAAGAAAAAGAATATAGAGTAGGTGGCGAGACACAGGGGGAGGGGGAGAGGTGATTAAAAAGGTCTGTGGAATTAAGAGTCCGGTTAGAGATTGTCGCTAGCGTCGATGGTGACCGCAATTTGCTCTCATACCGAGTATTCTCTTGTTTCACATATCGTATTAAATAATAGTGATATATTTAACTAAGAAAGAAATTCCGAGTAATGCGACTCCCAGCGTTTCCTTCGGAGATCGTGGACGCAGGTTTTTGTAGCCTTTAGCATATATTCATTTTATCTTGAGCAGCAAGTAAGCATGAAAACCATTTTCATTTGTCATACGACCGAAAATTGTTTATGATCCGTAGCTCTGTGGAGGAAACGACAGAGCACAAGATGGGTAATCCCTAAAGGTCCTTGTCTGCAGGGTGTGACAACGCTGTGCTTTCTCTAACGTATGGACAAGTGGTCGACAATAAATTTACACCCACCAGCACTAGCACCTTCTGTGCGTCTCAAGCGGCGGCCGGCCCCTGTTTCTTCGGTTCGTGGCTTCATTCAGTTGTTCCCTCAGCACGACGAAGCGGCGGAGAGGAAGCTGCTCCGTCGGTAGCTCGGGGATCGCCGGAGCCTCGCGATCCTGCCTCGTATAGTGTATACGTGTGCATGTGTGTGAATGTATGTATTGTAGAATTAGATCAAGTCCCATCCCCGTCTGGGCTGTGGGGCGCAGCTCTGATGATCGCCCTTGCAGACCCCAATCCGAACCCTCGCTCGGTACCCCTCCGTTCCGAAGAAGACATTGTCTCCTCATTGCAGGACGATCCGGCCATTGTGTCGTGTGTCTCCCAATTGCCCGGCCGCCCACTGTTCGCCGACCGGGTCTGCCAAAGCTCCCCGTCGCTCGTACCCCGCTGGCTTCGGAGTTCTCTAGCTAGTTTTGCGCCCGGCCGTTCTCTGCTGTCGTCCTCCCTGACGGGATGACTGGGAAAAGAGCGACGATGAGTCGACGGTAAAGGCGCGCCGTGCTCTCACTGCGCCGCGCCAGGCTGGGACTATGCCATTAAATGTGCATTTAACAGAGCACACACACACACATAGTGACATATGAATGCAAGCTGCCTCGCAGACACACGAACGTGCGACTCAGACACAAAGTGTGTCCAACAATGGCAATGACAACAATCGCCTGGCGGCCCTATCCTCCTCGTCCAGATACCCTCCAGCCCAATCCGACAAGTTTGTGGGTCGCACTCTGTGACCGCTACCGGTGGACTCAGCGCCTCTTCAATAAGGCCAGTTCTGTACTCAGTCGTCGTATGACTCTCTTGACCCACCGAACTATCCTCCCTGCATCCTATTGCCACAAGGACCTCGAGCTTCTCTACAAGGAGAACAATTTGCGGGCGAAAAGGACAACGAACAAGCGAAGACCGCGCGGATCAGCTAGAAGAAGATCGTTCTAAGGAATGGTGGGTGGTTGGCGCTACTGGGACATGTTCGAAGACGGGATCAAGCAGTCTCTCTGGGTGTGAGAAGCCGAAAGAGAGAGAGAGAGAGGGACCAAGACACGGGGAAATGGTTGTAACTGTAGACAAGCTCTTTCGTTAACTCGAAGAAAAGCCGCCTAGTCCTGTCGCCTTCTTTCTTAGGGTCAACGCAACTGCTCACTGCTGGATGACTCGGCAGTTGGAAAACGGTGCGACATTGTTGGTAGCCCCCGGTTGACGCCTGCGGCCTGTTATAAGCCTATAGGCCGCGGTAACGCCGCGCCGGCATTACCAGCTGGCTGTGGTGGCAGTGGCCACTCATTACATAATTGCATTCTTCACTCTCGCATCCTGACTCCCCGGGCTCGTCGGTCCCGGGCTGCGAACGAACGCGAATGGGTCCTAACTCCACCACCGTCGGTGGTGCACTCGCTGCCCTCGGTGACATTCCTTGGTGTTTATTTGTCACTCTGGTATCCTAACCCCGCCGGCCGCACCTCGCGTCCGAGCGGCAACGTCACACGGGGGAGGTCGTCCCACGGTCGGGGGGCCGCCTCACGCGAGCACGTCGCTCAAGAGGCATCTTGGAGAAGAAGCGCTCGCGGTACTTGCCGCTTGGCCCCCTATCCGAATCTTCACGTCGGCATCTCGGCACGACGAAACGAAGCGGCCACGCGACGAAAGCCTTGACGTGGCGTTGATTCGCGCCGATCTGGGGGTCGGACCACAGACAAGGTCCGCTTGCAGAAGGCCCCCCTTTGTCTGAGCGCGCCAGACGCCATGGCTAGATGAGAAGTATGAAGCGCAAGATGGTGCCAACCAAATGGGATATTCCCTACTTTTAACCCTTTGGTGTGTCTATGTGCGTGTGTCTCCCCTCAACACTACTTTGCTTGCTATGAGAAGCCAAATGAAGAGAAGGCAAGCAAGCAAGTAAAGCAGAGTCAACGAACAGTGGTGTCTTGTGGCCGTGCGGGGGGGGCTGGCCCAGATGAGAACGGAGAGGTTCTCTTAGGTTCTCGGAACCCCGTCGTCCTGACGAGACCCTACTTCCAGCTGGCAGGGTGATGGATCTTTGCAACGTCATCGTTGTCTCCTTGTACAGTATGCGGAGAGGGCAGGCAGCAAAATCCGAGTATGGCTTGCAGGGAAAGCCCATCAGAAAGCCACGAGTATAAGAGTGTGTGTTGCCACCGATGGGCCCATGTTGTGACTAAAGCGCCTCTGTGCAGTGCACAGTGCATGCAGCTGACTCGATGAACAATCGCACTATTGTTTTATCCTTAGTCATATCCGTGTTATCGCCTACATCCACTATATGTATAGAGGGCTCAATATACCATGTATACATATATGTATATAGATGCCTGCCAGCGATAATCATCTTCGACGCATAGAATCATATTATATAAGTGCAGTTGATGAATATCCTGCCTGTTTCTGACGATCCTGTTCTGGCAAGTACGCACTGCTATCCAGAGGCATAATGGGACGTTCAGGGCACGCTTCCAAAGAACCACAGTAGCACTTCAGTGAAGGAGACGATTCCAGTAGCAAAAACGTCTTACGCCCTACTGCGTACCGCGTGTATTAGTTTCATCTCGTGATTGAATTCATAGCAGGAGAGAGTTGGGTGAACTATAACTAATAGAACTGCCTAGGGCTGGATCATGGGGTTGATCAATGAGATCGACGTGTCGAATAGTATGTCCGCCGAATTAATAATAGACGGCTGGCCATTATCGCATAGCGTTTCTCGGAACGGCCGCGTTCGTAGCTTTTTATGTAACGCGTGCGGTTATTTCTAGATGAGAAAGATGGAGAGAGGGAGAGAGAGAGAGAGTCAGCCGATGGTATTTGTAGTACTTGATAAGAAGCCTATATTTAGGACAGGAAAAACTTGAGCCTACAGTCGAAGGTCATCTGACGTAGGAGGACCTTCAATGTTCACCATGTGGGGAAGGGGTGGCCTACCAGAGTGCGTAATATGGTGATGAGTTCGAAGAGGATCAAGGAGAGGGTATTCAATGGAAGGATGATGTTCAATAAAAGGAGTATCGAGTTCGTAATGATAGTGTCCGAAGTTGGTTGTTCTACGCCTGACCCATATATTCTCGCGGCTAGGCGGCGCTATTACGAGAAAATGAAGTGAAAAGTTGAGATGACAGAGAGGATGGAAACTCAAAAGTGACATTGGCTCTGCCCTTTCTTGTACAATAGAAAATATCCTTATCGTCGTAGGCTGTCGATTCCACGATGAGCCCTATGCGCAGCCGCGCTTGCGGTTCATGGGTTCTAAGCCAAGGACGTAGGCCTCTCTCTCTCTCTCTCTCTTTTTTTTGCTATACATATATACATATATATATATATATATATATATATGTATGCATTATGCCTTAGAATCTTGTAAGGAAATATTCTCTAGATTAATACCGTGTAAAGTTGAGTAAGACATACGTATCTGCTAGTGAACAACGGTCTCGTTCGAGTAACGTTAGCAACACTACGGAGCGTGAAAACGGTTGGCGGGAGCTAATCGTCAGGTGTAAAGGGAAACCCTTCCCGGCTCGTTTGGAAAACATTAGAGCATTCCTCTCACCCTTCAGAGATACGCTTCTAGAACCGACCGAAGCTCGCGTAGCTCACATACAAGGTAGGCTCGCCTAAAGTCATCGAAGAAGATCACCGAAATTGGCCGGTCAATATTGAGAAATCTTGTACCACGAGAACATTCAAGTCAACGCCAGCGCTACTCCCGTCCACCACGCAGTCTGTGTCGTTCGACGGTCTGTCTGTTGTACCGTCTATGGTGGGTCTATGCCGATATGATGTCCATATGTCGCCTGTCGACCGAGCAAGTTGCCCCCTACGCTTGCCGGCACTGCTCTTTCCCCTGTTCGGTGTTGCCCAACCCACTTAGCCGCGTAGACACAGAGCTGGTAGGTTCTAGTAGTGGTACTAGTGATAGTAGTCATAGTAGCCAACGTTGTTGGCGGCCAGCGGAGGAACTGACGAAGCATACCGACTGGATTGCTTGCCGTTGCTCTCCTGCTGTAGCTGTTGTAACGCGGAGCCCAGACCTGGAGTCCTGTCTCTTTGTAGCCAGCTCCCTCTCACTCTGTGGGTGGGGTGGTTGATCAATGTAAATCTAATAATAAGGGAACCCAGCCGTCAGCTCGCTTCTCCCTCGCCATTTCAGCAGACCCAAGACGAACTTACGGGTGCACAAGCGAACGAGCCCGACAGAGGAGCTGGAAGTGGCCAACGAGGGGCGCGGCGCTAGTTGGGGATCTTGAGGGCAAAGACATTGAGGCTGGTTGGGACACGCAGAACAAGTCAGCAAGCAGCTGGTCTCATGTCCTTCGCCTCGATCCAACTCGGCACTTGCTTCTCTCGTCGCCTAAGCGAGCTGTTCCGTCTCGATAGAAACCAGCCGTGTCAGCTACTGCCGGAAGCCCCAAAGGGGTTTTTCGTAGCCGACGCGCCGGACAATCAAACTAGTTACTGCCGCATCATAGCTTGAGTAACGAGAGCTGAGCAGAGAAGCATTGGGAGAAGTGCGAGTCACCAGTAACGATAATGAACGCGCACTCGAAAATTTCATGCGAAGGGCGCAGTTCAGTGATCAGGTAAACTGTTCATTCGGTCCGGCAACGGTATCGCATTGTGAAGCAACTGTGACCAAACGATGAAGCCTTCCCGCTCGAGCAGGAGATTACATTTCAGACCTCGGCGGTTTGTTGAACCAATTCTAATCTAGCCGACCTGCGATGATGTTTCTATTGATCTCATCACGCGGGTCGTGAAAGCAGATGTCTCTGCGTGTGTCTCAAATGGCTAGGCTTAACGCGATATACAGGAAAATTCCCCACGTCTAGTCTCGGTCAAGTCATCATTTTGATACCGTCAACAGTGGTAGCACCAACAATCGTTTACACTGCCCGTTAAATATCGCCGTAGAGAAGTATGTGTCTATTAGTCGGATGTCGACTAGCCCTGTCGGAGGGAATTGAAACAACAGACGGGCAGTTTCCACTGCCCTGGGCTAGCGGGCAGACTTCTAGGGGGTGACTTCGGAATCGCCTGCGGGCAGTGTCGTGTCAGCGTCTCACCGACGCGAGCTGTTATTCTGCTTGAGCGCGGGGAGGGGACACTAGATTGACACTGTTCACTCCGTAACAGGGAGTCCGAAGCGGTTAGATTAAGGCATAACCCCTCGAACCTGTTTCGTGTGCTGTCGGGACATGAAACCTTATACTAGTTGGGAGGACGAAGAGCGAAGTTGATAGAAGTTGAAGATGTATCTAACTGAGTTCTCAGGTTTGCAATTTACTACCTTGCGTAGTGATAAAAATGACCCAGAAAGAAAGGTAGAGAGACAGAGAGATAAAGCACGTCTCTCTGATCGTCGACATATCTCCAACAAAATTTACGAACACAGTTAAAATCTACAACATCACCATAAATCGTCTGAACAGTTGTAAATCCTGTCGTGATATCCGAGAAACACACCGTGACATTAAATGACACTGTATTGTACAAAACTCAACACCGTGTAATTGAATGATCAAGTAGATATGTCACATAAGCGCATAATTCATTGCCGCTTACCTGCCTATTTGTCATGCTATATTTCAAATCGGTAGGATTTAATTTTGATGATCACAAACACGCTCACATCTAGACGCCGCAGAGGTCGATTGCTCTAAAGCGTTCTACTCAGCTATTGTAGTTCAGGAAGGTCCTGTTCAGCGGAGTCCCACAAGCTCCTGAGGGTCCTACGCATATCTCACGTGGCTGTCGCAAGCTAATCTAGAACAAAGCATCGACTACCACCGCCGTTCCACCACCATCATCTTCAATGGTCAACAGCAACGGGGGCTCCAAGGAGCGGAGCGGGAAGAGGATAACACAAAGCCTTACCGACCTCACCTCGGGAGTTCGAGTCATCCGGGGGATCGTTGTGGCTCCCAGGGGCCGCCTACTCCTCAGTCCGATGTCGTTCGTTGTTGGCTGTGCGTTGTCCTTAACAAATAACGCTGATCGAATTATCGCACCCATTTCCCCAGCAATTTATCTTGTTTCCTTTCCAGCTTCTTGCTGCGCGCGGCTCGGTCAGTCAGTGATATCGGCCGCCACACCCGGAGATGACGTCATCATCTTCGTCTTAGTCTTCAAGAAAAGCTTCTGTTTGGGGTGTCTCAGAGAGGATAGAGCTGTCTGGCCACCGGCGACCCGAAGCGTATTGTGTGCGTGCGGCTACAGGGGACATTCGCGTGCTCTTTAGCTAGTTTTGCTCGACGAGGAAGGCCCGCGGATTTCATGCTGTTTGTCTTGCACCGCCACGTCAATGAGACAAGTCCTTAGGCAGCCTTCGCGGCGGAAATCCTAACGTCTAATTTTCCTAGCTGGCTTCCTTGATCCCAACCACGGTCGTGATGACAACCAACGTCATCGTTGCTATTGCATCATCTATATGGGAACATTGTAGTGATCAGTCGTTCGACCCGTGACAACTTCATCTCAAATATGGGAAGACATCGTTCCATACATTGCAAATTTAGTAAAAGGCTAAATTACCCATTTAACGTTATAGCGGCTCAAAAGTGAGAATCAATATTGACTTTGTTTATATAAAGTTTCGCGTGTCCTGATATATACAATAATTACTGAAGTGTCTCCAACATGTATACGATATGTATTCTTCATATGTTCGGCGTTCTCCGAGCCTAGATTTCCTGTTTTGGAATAGGCTTAATATATGATACGATGCCGTAGCTTGGCATTCTTCCTGATCGACGTCTGACAATGCATCCGCCTGCATTCGTCCAGTCCAGTGATTACCTTCCCCGTCGCCTGTCCTCGGCAGAAACTTAAGCAAGTTGTGATTCGCTCCCGCTCATCATCTCTCGCGTAGTGCGGCGCTCCCTCGTTCACTGTACGTCAGCAGCTTGCCGCTACTGCTACCGGACATTTCTGTCTCGCAATGTCTTTTCCACCTCCGGCTCGTTGTCCGACGGGCTCGACCGCCTCGGCTGTGAGCACTAAAGATGAACAAACGACACACGGTCGGTTCTTCTCGATCGACCGAAGATTAATTGAGCCCCCCCGTCCGGGAGCTGTCCTCCCGGTCATCTGTGAGCGAGAATCGGTTGCCGGCGAAGTGAGGAAGAAGGCACAGCAGTACGCAAGGGGTCTTCACTTGCTCGGCGCAATACGACGACGGACTCGACCGAGCGCTCTTCCCTCGAGGAGCTGCACGAGACGAGATGGATGAAGAGATTCGCTGTCGTTCTTATGAGATTCGAGGCTCGTCACGCGAGAGCTAGATCGAGGAATGAATCGTTGGCGGAGGTGGCGACGACGGCGAACGCATTGTCGCCCTAAACACAACTTCTGCTAATCATTACCATTGTTGCAGTTGAGCGAGCAGTACCTGTGGTAGTTGGCACCTCGGCTTGCCAATCACTAGGCCGTTCATTATAATGATTTCATCTTCTCTCAGCTAACTCTCCGATAGCCTAAACGTTGACACGACTGCCCCTAGGGTGCCTCGCATGCATGTATAGTGCCACAAAACAAGATGCTGGGCACTGTGTGTTTGAAGGTGCTGAACGGTTGAGGAAAGCCGAATCGAGTGCTAACAAGATATACAAGGTATACGGATTGTGCTGCAGTCTGTACAGTGCCGTGCTTGTATTGACCTTGAGTGTAGCTCATAGAAGTTAACCACACTACAATTGTGTTAAAGACATCGAATACATATCGATACGAATGTCAATCAAATATCACCGATCAGACTAATGCTGAATATGCGTTGGCATGCTGCAGTTTAAACCTGGTGGGTGTAGTCGGCATCGTTGTCTTTTGGGATACATTTTAGATAAATGTTGAATATAATGCGTAGTCGTACCCTGGCATGTGCTATGGCGATCGGAGGGATCCATGTCCGAGCAATTTCTGATTAAAACGCACACAAGTGCACAGGCTATCAGACTATTAGCAGTCCATTCACAGAGTCAGTTCCGTAGACTTCGATTACGGATCCTTCGACAGTGACATAGACGGGTACAGGCGCGGATCATTCGCGTTGGCTTCGCGGGCATTTTCTCTCGTTCAGAGATAACTGCAGCTACACAAGAGACGAACTCGCTAGGTGATCGAGAGAGCAAGACATCCGCTCGACGTGAACATCGACATCGGCATTTGACAAACTTGTCAGCAACTTCTGTGGACAAACCCTTAATAAACCGCTTCGTCTAGTATGGCCATCACGACCGGATGTTGGGACGTCGGACTACGAGGGGCACGCATCATATTAAACTACACCGAGTCAAGTGTCCCAGAGGAGTTACTTCGAACAGATATATGGTATATCCACTATATCGAGGTGGCGGGTCAGCGCGCAGGGGATCCGGCGGATGCCGCAGCAATTCTCTCCGTGGACTGGGGTCCTAGAACAGCCAGACAGGTACACGTGTCTAGTGCGCGGGTAGCTAACAAGCATTTCATACCATCACGGCATGCGTACGGATCACTAGTGTTCCCAATGTCAGTTGGTGGGTTCATGTGTGGCTAAGTAGATAAATATCCTATTGCATCTGGGACAGAAGATGTGACCCATATGGGAGACTCAAAAAACTTTGCTACGCTTCGATCGGATGCGTATCTCTATACGCAGGGAGGGATCACACTCGTGAAGTTATGAAGTGGCCATACTGAGAATTCTGTTATGTTAAAGATAAAACGATCGACGCTGATTCAAATAATTAATGAGCAAAGGGTTAGCAAGTAAAGTACAATTATAGTACAATTATAACTCGAATCGAATTATAACTTCGAACAAGCGAACAGGGTTGCCTGAAGTTCCAAGTTCCAGTGAGTCCTATGTAATGACGCAACCTAATCATCACACTGGTCCCGCACCGCACTAATTCCTCCGTAGGGAGATTCCCCACGTTGGTCTCATTGACCACTCGCTTGCTTCCAATGTAGAACATTTCCCGTATCAGTTGGTAATAGGTACCGATATACGGTACCATACCGCGAGTAGTTGCAGCCATACTGAACGGTCCTTTGGGTCTCTCTCTCTTTCTCTCTCTCTATCTATCTCTCGTCATCAATGGCTCATTCTTTTGTACTCGACATCACCATTCAGTAGCTGCTGCCGCGAGGGGCTCTGTTGCGGGTCGCTTATGACAACGACCGTGCCTGCGCCTCGACCGTCTATTGCCATGAGCGCAGCCACAAGGCTACAAGTGAAACCGCCGGCGTCGCTATACGACTCTTCTCCGCTACAGCTGTTTCTCGTCGCCGTCTGCATCGCGTTGCGCCTGGCCCTGACGACCCAGCCGGGCGCCCGTCGTCTGTCCGTGTGTCGATCAGCCAGTCGTGTAGCGTACGGCCTCGGAGGGTGCTGCCGTTGTTGCTTGCGTAGGTTGCAGTTGCAATCGTCGCAACACATGATAGGGTGGAAGAGGACGGTCGGAGGGGAGCAAAAAAGGGTGGCGTGCCAGCGAGGATACTGGGGAAACCTCTCCCTGCTAGTTATTACGACTGCTGTCTGTCCAAAGCGCCTGTGAGCGGGCCGAGCCTGAATCGCAGTGTAATATTACCCGGTGCTCGACAAGCGCAGCGGTGAAAGCCGCTTGGGGAGCGGCTTGGCTGTCGCTTGCACGGTTTGTGACCAAAGCATTCGTTCGTTGAATGTGGCTGGTACAGTTTTGCCACAAAAGCTCGGCGGCCTTGTGTAACCGAACAGGGGATCGGTGGGAAGCGGCTGTAGAGTGTGGTTTAGCTGCGGGCGATGATTCAGCAGGATCGTCTAGTACCGAACTGAGATTCGAGCTAACGTTCGACTAACGCAGCAAAGACATCATAAGACAAGTTTAGTTAGCGTCCAGCTGACTGCACATGGCCGTGACTGAATGCCCGAATTCAAAGGAGGCACAACGACACAACTCCGGGAATTGCTCTCGACTGCCATAATCATTACAGTGTTTGGGGGGGGAGAGAGAGAGAAATCATCAGCGAGAATGGTGAATGGAAACACTGTGCCAGCTGGCCTGTTTCGAACATCACAGCTCCTCGACAGTTCTACGAGACGACTACTGACACGCGTCTGTCATTATATCGCATTATAAATAGTCTATGGACACAGGGCTTGCCTAATTGCATCGATCGCGTGCGGTGGAGTTCACGTTCAGCGTTGAGCTGATACGGAGATGTTCGGCTTTCGTCGAGCATATGCGATGTTTCATCTACCAAACGTGTTTTAGCTTAGAGGGTAGGGGAACAGCTGAGGGTCAGCCGGAAAAAACAAAAAAAAAAAAAAAAAAAAGCTTAGAGGGTAAAGGTAAAGGTATATTGGTTTATTAAAGGAGCTGCAATTTTACAATGCTCTCTTATATGTCACACAGCGGGGCTCGAACCTGCACCCTCTGGCTTCTGATAGCCAGAGACTTAGCCGCCCAAGCCACCGGGTAAATGCTTTTTTGAGTTCACATAAGTTTGTCGAATATGAGACTCGACTTCATTTTTGAGATTTCACCGGCACAACACGACCAGACATACACACAGCTTCGTTTATATACGTTGTGGGAACGACTCGCCTTCAACGGACAATGCTCGGAAAACAACGGGAGCCCCACAAGGCTCGCTTTTCGTAGTCTCCATGCAACCCTAACTTGCTCTGCGTGCTGCCTCAGACCGCTGAAGTGTCCCCCTTGTCGACATCGGACAACCTCCTACTGAACTACCATTCCCGTGTGCCCGTGGCCGTACTCACAACTCCGTTTCTAAGTCCCCCCCCCCCCAATATCCAGGGCTTCGTCTCGTATTGTTCCCTTGGCAGGGAACATGTTGGACAGCGACAGTCCCCGGGATCAAGCCACGACAGGGTCGCTGACTGCCGGACAGAAAGAAGGTTGGCCGGGAACTTAAGGACAAACCGGCTGAGAGAATACGCTGGCCCTTGCGTAGCAGGGCCCGAATCCGTTGGATCTCCTGGCCCCTATCACCTCTCCCTCTCTCGCTCTCCCTGAAATAGCGGAACGGTGCGCCAACAGAAGCAGAACCGAAGCGGTGCTGGCATCATCGTTTCTCGTCGACATCAACCAACCCCCAAAAGGATCATACATCATCATTTTATTAATTTCCGCATCCGCTTGGCAGTGGCAGTAGTCGTGATGGCGGTCGGATGGTTGATGGGGAGGGGATCAGAACAACGGCGGTCGAGAAACGACGGGAGATTTCAATCGCGCATAATCATCGTGATGATGATGCGTCTCGGCCGCTTCAGAGCCACTACGGCTGCTCCTCCTTTGACAAAGAGGCAACGGACGGATGATTCAACGGGTCTCTCTCTCGAGAGAGAGAGATTCAGAGAAAGTGATGGCGAAGATGCAGGAACAGGGGGGAGAGATTGTGAGACTCACAAGTGAGAAGGATAACGAAGGTGGGCAAGTATAAAACGTCTGTGTACGTGAGCTCATAGATGGCGCCAGTTCGTTGTTGATGCGGTTGAGGAACTCGCGTTTGGCGACTTCGAAATGAATAAAAAGCGAGAGGGAGAGAGAGAGAGAGGATCTCCCAAAGAACATCTCGAAGCAATGGTCACTCTCTCTCTCTGTGTCGAGCGAACAATAAAGGCACGGCTACAGCCGGGTCCACGTTGGTCCCGTAGTCTGATGTACCCTGCGAGGTAGCCGAGCTCCAGAGGCGTTACCGTAAAATTACCACAAACCACATACATGTAAATTTATTACTAAGGGCAAAAAGAGTCACTCCTCTGGGTTAAGTTCTTATAGTACCTCTGTACCGTAGGAAATACACAAGTAACATCATTTGTCTGAGATTAGAAAACTCTTCCGGGTATTCCCCTTGCCAACGTGTGCAAACGGTGACGTCGGCACGACGTCGGTATGTCGGTGGGGAAGTGTCTGCTGGCTGGTTTTGCCGAGACCTATGCCTGCGAGTCCGTGGCAGGCATAACAGGCCCCCTGAAGAGGGCCTCAGCCTGCCTCCAACCTCTCTTCCATCTTGGCGGCCGTTCAAGTGGAAAATTTGCTTATTCCTACTCTATTATCTCCTGGGTAGCAGTGGAGCCTACCAGATTCGATGGGCCTTCTCCGTCCTATCCCTTAGGGGGTATCGTATCATCTCGCATGTTCCCCCTCAGTTTCTTGCTCTGGCCTATGGTCGATACAAGATGGGCGCGTTTGTCCCAACGCAACGTAAGCTTCGTTCCGCAGGCGGGAGGTGGGGGCTGTACGGTGAGCGGATGGCGGAATGCTTCTGAGAGTTCGTACAGATCGACACAGAAGAATGCCGTGCGCGCTCTGATCGTTAGAACAGACAAACTGCGTCGCGATACCATACATGTGGGGCCTGTTCCAACTAGACGATTGCGTTGCCAGCCTCTTACACGCAGTTGCTCACCAATTGTGGAAGCTCTACAGGGACTCGAAGCAGGCGACCAGGCCGTATACGGTGGAAGGGTAGTAGTATATCGCTGTTGCGCGGGGGCGCCCGATCGTTCAGGTATCAATCTTGGCCTTGTCGCCTATTGAAGACTGGAACAGGCTCAAGTCCACTCACCACGTACGTAGGGAATATTAGTAGCAAGCGAGCGAGCGAGCGAGCTCCGCAGTGTAAATGCTGGCATGGGAAGTGGACAAAACTGTGGCCGGTAAGCGACGGTGGGTGCAGCCGTGGGATAAGGTAAGCGGGGGCTTGCCGGGGCCGTACAACGACAAGCGCGTATAGCCGCCACAACTGTGAAGACATGGAGTGATACATAATTGGCTCAGCAGCGTAAGCGCGCCCATGTGTTTCGCATTGCCCATGTAAGTAATGGGTAATGCAATGGGGTCCGGCGAGCTGCCCAAATGGAGACCCGAGACTGTGAGAAGTTGCGCCGTACCAACCTCGCCTACAGCACAACCACAATGGTGGCAGGAGTAGCAACAGTTGATTAATCATGCCGTCACTCGACTTTATTACATTATACGTTGTGAGTAAATGCCGTCAGATAATTTCTGGGTGTGGCTGTTGTTTGCTTTTATAGATAGCAATCTGGTGCATTGTGGCCATTAGCGACCTGATAGACCCGCCTAATACATAATATATATATATATATATATGTATATATATATATAACACAGCACGTTACTATAAATAAACATTGTATAACTACGGAACGTGTAGTAAGTCGTGTCGCATGCGTCACACCGTTAGAACCATATATCAGAATTAGGCACTGAGTCCACGGTGACGTAGCAAGCAGCAAGATCCCGCCGATGATCAAGATAAAATGCATAGAAAGATTCGACCCTTCAGCATATTTCGTTTCGGAATATATAATATTCGTGTTGGCGGTCCAGAGCTGAGCCTGTAGAGGGAAACAGAATGAAAATATTCTTTAGTTCAGGTGTATGATAATTAGCGACTTGAAACCTATGACACTCTGAAATAGTTTACGAAAGTATTTCAAAGCCTAGCTAATCGCAACAAATTGATAGCCTGTATCCTCTCTACTATACATTAATTTCAATCATCCGATATAGAATAGGCAGCATATACAAAAGCTTCCTTAGTTCTCCAGCTTTAGCCGCAGCCAGTTTGGGGAACCTGCTATAAACGCAAAAAAAAAGCCCAACATGGAATAATAGCCAGCAAATGTGTAGAACCAATGGTGTACCGTTGAGCAAAGCGGCGGTACGCGCTAGCGTATGTGGATTCTGGCAAGCTCTCAGAGTTGCAGAGTGACGTTTGCTTGGGGAGACCGACCGCTCGCTCGTCCGTTTGCTAGGCGCCCTATTCAGCTACTTCGGGACGAACTCGGCCCGGCTACTTGGCATGCAGCACGCGGGGACAGCATCTGTTTACTGGTCTGTCCGTGTCCTCCTTACGTTGCGTCAGGCAGCCGGCCCTTCCGTGCTGCCATTGTACTGTCAAAGTCGCGCACCCTTTGCGAGAACGCCACACACCCTAAACCATGCACGTGAGGGGCAGGCTGGGCCTCGAGGTCCTGGCCGCCAACGACTCGTCGGGTCCTTCCAGAATGGACGTGCAGGCTCACTACTATGACTACTGCCACTGTGCGTAACGATTCTGTGAGCTGCTGATTCCTCTTTTTCTTCTTCTTCTTCTGCTACTAGTACCACTGCTGCTATGAGACTCTTCGTCCCGTCAAGGGAGAACTACTGCGAGCAGAGCCCACTGCCGATGGACACTGCACCGTGAATTCGAACTGGCCGACTTTGGCCTCGGGTTGTACCGCTACGGTAGAGAGCTAGATCAGGAGAGTGTGATGAGTGAGGGGATGGGCCTTTCGGCCGACTATACGAGTTGGCAGAGCCTGCGCAGGCTTTCCGACCCGAGGCGAACCAACGGGAGAGAGTACGAGGTTAAACGGTGGCGCATGAAGATGTGAAGGGGGGTTTGGTTGCGACGAGTCGATCCCGGCGGTAGCGGTCGCTTGAAGCAGAGAAAAGGCATAGGGGAAAAACTGTGTAGGAGTATGGAGGATACCACGGGACGAGAGCAGAAAGATAGAGCAGGGGCAGGAACAGGCATAGGAGAGGGCCGACGAAGACGAGGGTCTTTTCACTAATTCCAACGAAGCCCCGGGAGACCTTTCTTCTTTGCTATGCTCGCGGTAGCATCGGGTGCTGAAATAGGCCGAAGGCCAATTTCCGACACACAACAGTAGGAGAGGGCCCGCCGTTGTTGAGACCGCTTGCGAAGTGACTCAGGCAACGACAACCAACCTACTTTCGGCGCTAGCTGATCACAGTAGACAGTGGGTAGGGAGCAAGGCAAGTCGAAGCGTGGATCTTGTCGACGGCCGAAACGCTTGTGGGTTTTCGACTAGAGTCACCCGAGAACGCTATACGCGGCGTGTCAGCTCCGATAAGATGATAATGCTCAATTATACAGTAAATTTCTCCTGTTCTCTAAATGCTGAGTGCACTTGAATATCGTTTCCGTCTGCTACATCATACCTGCTTTGCTATTCGTCTCGGTGCGTAGGTATGTAAGCATTGCACGAACACACAAATCGTTTAAATATTGGGATGTGAGTGAAGAGTAGTAGTCTTACAACGGAGTTGACTAAGCGGGCGAAGCGGGCGCTTTGTTAATAAAGGTGTTTTTGAATTTAAAAAATTAAGCGAAGCCATTGAGTTTGGATTCATATGCGGTGGGTGAGGAAATAGCCAAAGAGTAATAACAAATTAGTTTGATAACTTGTAAAATATTATAGTTTATGTAATTCTGCTATTTGCTGATCATGGCAGTGAGTCTTTATATATACAATAATTAGAGAGGTCGTTGGGGACAGGGTGGCTGAGGCCGAGGTAAAATGGGTTGAAGTGCTCCTTCTATAATCATCTGATCTTTATTGTTTAATACTTGTATACAACCATCTACAATCACTTGATACAGGCTTAAACATCTTCACTAGATAGGTAGAATCATTTTAAGAAATGGAGCCGCAGACTACAATTTAAGCAAAAGTGAACAAAATGATTTTCGTGATTAACGCACGGACGTTAAACAGTCACTGCGCGTATATACTCAATGGGCTGTTAGTCTATATCCCATATAGTGACATAACATATATATCGCATAACCTGCTCAATGTTAGGATGTAAGCGCGTATATCTAAAACACGGGAGACATTGCCAGAAAACAGGTTCTGTGGAGAATAGCGTTGTGATGCTGATTTATGGCCGCGCACCTCACATGCTCGCCGGCTTCTATTATATATGATATAAATAAGCCGCTACCCGTCCGAGAAGCATCCATATTGAGGGCCCAACAGATGCGTTCCTCTGGTGCCTTTCCACCGTGGTTCTTGGATCCCCCGCGCACGAACTCGCCGCTGATCTCAAGCGGCCGAATTGCGTAAGCTCGAATTTGTCAGCGGAATGCATCAAGGCAAATGTTCTTACCATTATCAGTTTAATATATGGAGCGAAAGTGGAAAAGAGTGAGTACCGAAAAATATTAGCCCTAAAAACGGTTCGAGGCATCTGGCGTAATAGTACGGGGTAATAGGGATACAATAATCTGACGTCTATTATAGTGTCCTTTTTTTTATTTCTTTTTACAATTTCTGTTATGTACTTTCGTTCTGAACATCCCTATTTCTCAATATCAGGCCAGGTGCGATGTCAGATCCATCAGGTGATGAACAGAGCGCGAGGAATAGAGATCAATGTCATCTCCATGGTGAGTTTGAGTCGTATCCGTCCTTACCCGTACAAATGCTTCCTGCACAGAACAAAAAAAAAGGCAGATCGAAGCTACGAGTTGGGCCGATATTTGAGAGAATGTCAGGGAGGGTGGGTGGGGGGGGCCAGGAAGTACACGAGGAAATCATGTCACAGCTATTCTGAAGTGCCACTGGGTGGGGTGGTAAAAACGTAACGGTATTGGGCCTATTTGAGCGTTGGTAGCAGATGACGATGAGGCAAGAAGCGAGCGGCTGTCACAGATTGGCACAGGTGGCGGCTGCTGAGAATTGACAGTTTTGAAAACTATCATAGATACTGTATGGCTACACTGTACGCGAACTTTGAGGCTTAATTTGAAGAACAGGCACTCTCGTACCAACGGCAGACACAGGTAACGTGTTTCTTGCGACAGTGATGCAATGGTAGCTGAAAAGGTGCTACCCATTTGAGGAGCTCTACCTCAAACTTGGCTCGTAGACATGTTGAACTGTCCTGAGTATGTTATACAATCGAAACATACATTCAGATCTGTCGTTCATGAGTTGGCACGCCGGTATCTGAACTCAACAAAAGAAAAAACAATTGCCTAGACTATACATGTTTTAGTATAGGCCTCTGTGGAAGCACGCTCGGCCTATCGGTCCTCTTTCAACTGTGGCTGATGAAAGCTACGATGAGCCTGATGACATTGGGGCATTACATAGATGATAATGATAAACAAAAAAAAGAAGAGTTGATAAGAACATAGCCCTCCGACGCGATATCGGCAAACACCGATACATTAGCTAATCGTCCTCGGGTGGCCACACACTCTCCTTAGTTGATCCGCACTAATCTAGCACAACCAGAAGCAATCGTTGACACCACACGCAATGGAAGTGTAAATGATGAACACGAATTTAACTTATTCACGAACGTTGAAATGCAATGGCTAACAATCTATGCGTGTGATTCAGCAAATTGAAAACAATGGCCGGTTTCAGCCTTCATAGCAAAGGAAAAGATTACGCCAAGCATATGTATCTATCATATACATATATACATATATATATATATATATATACATATATACATATATATATATATATATATATATATATATATATATATATATATATATATATATATATCTGCCGCTTAGTCAAGGATTTTTAAGCCAAGGCGCCCGCCCCTATACGATTCGCATATTCTCTTTCGTATTGAGCGGTGATGGTGTACTCGTTCTGTTGTCTAGAGGGTGCACATCCGCCATAAACCGTTTCCTCTTCACTGTCGCTCGTTAGAAGAATATTCCCGATGTGTTCCCCTGCTCTTCCTTCCGATCGGGGGCTCGGGTGCCTCCCGCCTCAACTTCAGTAGGAGTCGGCCAACCCGAAGCCGTCCTGACACACGGTGAGTTGGCCTCGATTTCTCATCGTTGCCGCTGAAGTGACTTGGCCTCGTGGATTGTCGACACACTTTTCATTCTTGAAACGAAGACTTGGCTCGGGGTGGCGAGTAGATTGAAAGTAGACGAAAAAGAAGCGACGAAGCCAAAATCCAAATAATAGCTCGCCAGCAAGCCAAAACGTCAAGTGGATGTCTTCGTCCCCGTAGGCGCACACTCCCGTGCTTGTGTACCCTTTGCAGGGCAGCCGTATCTCAGTAGATGGTCCACAAGAAACTTCTTAACGTTTCACCGAAACTTAGGTTGCCTTCGCGTGCGTTGTGAACGTCGACTCCGGCAGCAGCAGCAACAACAATGACAACTTGACTCGCTCTTCACTGTATCTACTACTTCGACGGGCCTTTTGTATTATGGTGTTACCCTTCGAAGCTTCGCGTCAGGGTTCTTTGGGACTTTGCGGACGACGGGTCGGGGATAGCTAGTGACAGCAGCGCACAATGCAGGATCTATCTAGTTCGTTTCTCTCTCTAGAACGAACGGGGTGTCCACAAGATTCAGGCCTGACAGTATATGCCTTCGCAGCTTCTGATACCGCCATCGCCGGCGACAGCTTTTGCTTTCTCAATCCGGCCCGTCGCGTACATCCGCGTACATGGAGCGCCACCGCCCGCCGATTGCGTCGGACTGCGCAATCGTTCGTGTGGCCGCTTCGACAGACGCAGTAGAAAAATGTGTAGCGATCACAGCCGGCGTTCTGCACCCGCCGCACGAGGCTTCTTGTTTTTCATTGCGCCGGCTGTGAACCCCCGCTTGAACCCCCCCCCTGGCCGTGCATCTTTCTCTCCGATCCGTATTCGCGTTCGTCGTCGGTGGCGAAACGGGACAGGCGTTATTTTCTGAAACTTGGCCGATGACGCCTCTCGCCCGTGGCCAGTATTTTCTATCCATACTTTCTTTGTTTCTTTTAGTCGTGCGTGCGAGCGCATGCGCAAGAGCTTCTCGCTTCGTCTCTTGTGAGTGTCTCTATGTGTCTAACTGGGCGTCGGTATGTTTGCGGGTTGGCATGGTGAACGTACCAGTGTTGTCGGCGAGTGATGATGCTGTGGCCAGCCTCCTCCCTGCCCGGGCTGGTTTCTGCCAGCAACTGCCGGAAGAAGACCCCACCGCGTTGTAGATGAAGAAGGGCTCTCCGTCGGCCTCGAAGGCCCATCAGGAGGCAACGCAGTCACCCCCGCCTATGGTCTGGCAACGCAGCGCCGCGGTGCGGTTCCGCGCGAACGGGTATTGAAAAGCCATTCCAGCTCTTGCGGGAGCTGGCCCAGCTCGAGCTCCGGATCTTCCATTCGCCACTGTTCCTTTACCGGCTGGTAGTGGCGCGTTAAAGTGCGTCATCGAGGCGCCAGCAAGGGGGTATATCGTAGGTTGTTTCGCCGTAGAGCAGAAAGGCAGAAAGCTCCGACCACCGCGATATATATGGCCACCGCGCACACTACACACCGGTGGTAGTATGCCTCCGCCTTTCGTCAGTGGAGTGGAGGGCTCCCCGGGGGCTGCTTAACCCCCCCGGTCGTACGGCAGACGGGCCGAGCGAGGAGGGGAGAAATGACGGCCGTGAAGCCGCGGAATGGTAGGCGGCCCCAAGGAAAAACGAACGCGTGAACAACCCGGGCGAAATTCGACCAAAATAACGAGAAAAAAGAGGGAACTCGCTCGCTGAGAACGGATGGACCCTCCTTTGATATGGGTTAGTCGGTGTCGTCGCTCAAAATTCCCCTCACAACACCCCCTGCTTCTATCAATGCGGGACGTGTAACGTTCGACACGATATATAAAGTCCGCTGCTGAGAGGCGGATGCGATGAACACGAGAACGCTAAGAGAGATGAGGCAAAAGGGCGGGTAGGTTTGGAAAGGCCAGAAATAGGACACAACAGGAAACACAGGCAGAAAAAACCTTTGCCAATAAAGTGCATTGGAATGAATCAGATGGGGAAATTATGTTATCGCTTGACTGCGAGAGCTCCGTCTGTGCGGCACAGGTGAGTGCTTCATGGATGTTTTGTGATTTTTGATTGAAGCAAACAAGGAAAATATTGAAATTACTCCCATTGTACTGCTCAGGTTGAAGGGGCCAAAGCGGCGTCAATTTGTGGCTGGAATCCGAAGCAGAGGTTCGAACGGGCAGGATTCTGTGCATGACAGCGAATCGTTACGCATTGTTCACTCAATCGTGGATACTAACGAAAATGGTTTGATTGACTACGCTCATCCAGCAGCATCGTGGTGCATTTTCGTCCAGCATTAGCTGTCAATCTCTGTAGCTTGAATCGATACAATACAATGAATTTGTGAAGATGTTTAATCGGTGTCAGTCGTCAATCGCATAATCAGTAGAGGTTCGCCTGACAATTTCGAATTAGCCACTACGAATTATCAGTACATCGATTATGAGGAGTACGATCAGATCCATTATCATTCGTTACTTTTTGTTTGACATATATTCTGTTCTGCATCAGCCATATTCTTAGCCGGTAGAGATCTACTTCCTATCGTCATAAAGCTCGACTCTTGGGAACCTTCCTTAAGATACAATCAGTTGCATTTGCGCGAAGTGTATTTCGAGCTTAACCGACATTGCTGCGCCAGTCCTGCACCGCCATGGCGCTTACGTTAAGTCGGGTTCTCCTCGTCAAAAACATTTCTCAACTTTTCTCGCAAGTTGTTTCAGATCCGTCGAGAGTGTTAACCCCTAGCTGGCCACGTTGCGAGGTTGTTTCGCGTTGGCATTTAACCCCGAGATCTTGTCGAAATCGGCTTGCGAGGGCCGTCGGTGGCCTGCCTACGGACTGGTCAGGGTGTTGAGGCTTTGAGAAGCGAGAGCACAGAGTGTGCGGGGAGATATATAGATAGATAGAGGGAGAGAACAATGGAGACCCGAAGTGCTGATGTGCGGCAGGAGTTGCCGTTATAATCGGTGGGCGACTCTCGGAGAAGCACGACAGCAGCGTCGTGTCGAGAACGTGGCCGCCGGCGAGAACGGCGTTTCTCTGCGGGATAGTGGCTAGGGAGGGTAATTTATATTTATTGTCGCGACCGCTACCACGATCCGGGCCCTGGACACCCAACTCTGCTCTCTAACTGCCACCCTCCTGCGCCCCCAGAGTTCGTATGCTCTTAACCGTTGGGCTCCCTTACGGAGGTTAGCACTGGTCCACCAGCTCGGCCTCCGCCAGCACCATCAAGTGGTCCACGAGACGGCTCGACGACCGTTTCCGAAGGGCATTTGGCAGAAGGGTGGCGGCTGCCTTGTCGACCGGTCCGCTAAGTCGTCACCATTGCTTCGTTGGCTACCAGGCGTTGATCTGCCTTTCGAGTTAAATATAAAATTGATAAAATCCACTTGGGGTCGAGTAGCTGCCCGAACTGGGGTCCAGCCGAGAGCTGGGGTCCACTGCACTCATCGTTCTCCGACCGCGTGACGGTGTGTTAGCTTCTTCGGTTTCGAGAGAAGCCAAGGTAAGTTGCTTCTCGTCTCCGGCTTGGCCGCGTGATGGCTTGTTCTATCCACTCACAGTGTTGCTCTCAACGCTCGCCCCCCCCCCCCCCCACACCATCTACCGGCGTCTAACTCCACTTCTGATAGCCCTTCACGGCTACGTAGATTTGGATTTCGAATTGGTCGACTCAACTCGGCCTGAGTCAACGACGCTGACGACGAGAGAGCCAGTCACGGTGCCATCTACAGCAGCAAAAGGCAGCGCCAGTAGCGGCAGTAGAAGTGGCACCCATAACGGGCATCTGGGGCGATCTTGCGCCCGATCTCGGCTAATGGTCTCGAGGTTCGTACGAGCAGGAGGATGGGTAAGGCGACGAGGTCGGTTAGAGACGAAAACGAAGAAAATCACAATACGGGCGGAACGTTGAGGTCTCAATGCCGACCCGCAGCTAGATCCTTAACAGGGCCGAGCCAGTGTCCAGTGCGAGAGCGAAGACGATTTAAGGGAAGACCTCCGCTCCGTCGCACAGCTCATGACAGCGCATGCTTTGTACGAGGCGAGTAATAGTAAGGATTTACTATTATCGTTAGATGTGCTTGTAGGTACAATAAATTACTAGCGAGCTTTGTAGGTACCACCGACAGAAAGCCACAGACGGTGGCACTGATTGAAACGATTGTCTGCTCAATGGAGCGAAGTTAAGTTGGGTCTGTATTTACTTTCTCACGGTGTTCACTTGCTATTGGATAGAACGTTGTTTTTTTTTTTACCTATACAGCTTTACCATGGATCGATTTGCGAAAATACCGGTGACTATGTTCGTGGTGCAGTAGCCCAGATAGCTACAAAAGATTAAGCTTCGATAGCAGTACGTTTACCAGGGCAAATCGTGTTGTTGGGCGGACTGACAACCAGTATCTGAATCAAAGTCTACCTGAGGCTGTTTGATGCCTGTATTTAGACACCATACTACCTACGTCATATAAGCCATTTCCATATCGATTATTTTAGAAGCAGAAACACCTCTGTCGTGTGTTCAGCCCATCGACAGCCTTCTTGCGCCAGAGATCACCACGAAAAGGTCACATGAGGCAGCCAGCCGTTCGCCTTTTGTGACTTCATCCGCCGGCGGTCGTTCGATCAAATTACGATCGCGACAATCGAATCCGCTCGACTGTTGCTTGTGTACTCGAGCCGCACGTCTGACACCCTCTCTTCCACGTGTTTTCCAACTCGATTAGCTGTTCGCGTTATTCATCTGTTGTTCTTTCCGCTACCGTTGTCTCAGCAAGTAACAGTAGTATTATGTAGTAACCGCAGTGCTCCTGCTCTCTGTCTGCGCTCGGTCCTCGAACAAACGAAATGACCCAGTGCGGATTCGGCTGCCTCTTCCCGCTCATGCGCTGTGGTGGGACAGCCGCTCGGGCTGAGGAGCAATTCATCCAAATTGATTAATTAAGTATTCTTGCCACGACTAGACACCGTCTCCCCCCTCTTAACTAGGCGAGCCCGCGATCCAGCCCGCGAACGCACGGCCACCCAGCTTCTTCGGCAGACACGCGGCGCTCCGCTCCGCGCCGCCGCAGTAACTCATTCGCGGCCAGTAACTCTTCGCCTTCCTCGGTTTCTTGTTAATTAGTTGGATTGGGGAGGTGGTAGCTCCGGTAAGCCAGCGAGCCAAAGAGGATGTGGAGTTTCCCACATTGCTCACAAACACCACACACACCCAGAGACGTAACACACTACTATGTAGTGCTACTTAACTGGATCACGCTAAACGAGAATAGTGTGAGGATCTCAGCCCCTTGACTTTTCTCGCTCTGTCCCTGTTTTTACATTGGATTTCCGACGATACACATTCCCCGCTCATCGCTGTGCATCCCGTTGCGCCACTTAGGTAAGGTGTCGAGGAACGAGGTGGCGATGGCTCTGCTTTCCGCTGTTTCCACCGTATTTAGCCTTATGGATAGCCCTCATCAAGCTGGCTATTCTGCGTTCTCTTACAAGCTTGCTTCGGCGGAGTGTGGTGAGTCTTGACATCACACAGGCCCGGGCTGCAAGTTCGCGCGTTCGGCTGATTCCGGCCAGGGGATCTCGACGGCTAAGAAGCCTTCCACGGCCGGCAGCGCAGCCGGCCGCGAACTTTTCCGGTCCTAGCAGTTTCAACTTCTGCTGTTGCTATCGCTAATGCCACGGATACTGATTTCGCGAGCGTGTACCCCCTGGTGTTGTGGCACACTGATGTGTATGTGTACGGTATGAGTCGGTTGCGGCCAGTCGAATAGCTGCTCCTTCCCAGCAGAGCTGCTTTGTTAAGGTGTCTGAAAAGGAAGTTGAAGAAAGGGCATCTAGGGCGAAGGCGACACAGGGGTCGGTCACTTCCTGCCAATGTGGCTGGGAAGCTGGTCAGACTCGAGAGGATGGAAAAAGCCTGGCGAAACGAAGCTGGCGAGTAAAGAGTGCACCTCGCAGAGACAGCACGGTCGTGTATATGCTGAGGTATTGGAGGCACCGAGGAGGCCACAGCCCTGACGCTTGCAGCAGCTTCACCCGGAAGTCGTAGCAAGGCTCGGCTGGCGACGGCAGGCGTTCGCGCCCTTCTGCCGGCTTCTCCCTCTCCCGAGAGGCGAGACCGGATGTGCTGACCGCCGTCGAAAGGTTTCTTCCGAAGCATCCCATCATCTGAGGATCGCTTTTTTTCTCGCGTACTTGCGCAGACCTTTCTCTTAACCTCTCGACGGGTGCTTGAGGGCTCGTGGACTGAGCGTGAACCAAGAGGACAACAAAATAACGACAACCAGAAGTGTGTGCAATCCCAAGAGGGACCTTAGACGTTTGCAATTCGTGTTAAGGCATATATCGATTTGAGCAGATTTAGCTGTCGTTCTCTCTTGCCAGAAAAAAAAATTATTATAGGATTTGATGGAGACATCAAAGCTTGATCGTTTGCTTACGAAAGCTGATTCGCTGAACGTCTAATAATTGCCTGTATAATTGATCTGTGTTTCAGGTAAGACACTCGTGCATGAATGGGCAGGCTGATACAATGCTTCTGGTTCGGAACGAATAGCGAAAGCGTCTCACCACCTCCTTCTCATGCGACGTTGCTGGAGTAAAATATAGCTGCTGATTCGTGATACCCGCCAGTGGGAAAAATTACACGAGGAACGGTAGTTGTACCTCTTGTATTTTGATTGTATGGCGCAATGACAACACTGCGAACTTGGCTGATTGTCTATTTATTGGAGATAATTAAATTTTTATCCGGGAAAATTAAATTAAAATTAAATTTTTATCCGGGAAAAGCATTAGTTAGCGCCGTGGCTTCAACAAAGTTGAGGCTGAGATCAGCTCAGTCTATCAGTGTTCTCAGGTTTACTCGCTCTCAAGTTGTCACGATAATTGTTCATCTATATGGCTAGCCCAACCGTCAGCGCGGCAGCCTGGATGGCTAAGTCTCTGGCTGTCAGAATCCAGAGGCCACAGGTTCGTGTCCAGCGACCCGGTGATATATCGAGGCACTAAGGGGAGTGCAGTGTTCCAAAAAAAAGAATTTTTCAGTTCCGTCAAAAAGCAAGAACTCTGTCTTGTACAATTGACAAAGCCTCTAGTGATTAGGTCGCTTCGAAATTGCACTTTCCATCCAAGTGAAAACTATGCTATTCAACGTAGGAGAGCGCGTGTTCCAACTCAAATTTCATTCTATCCATTCTAATAACACTGAGATGTGTAGTCGGACAAAAGCAGGAGTCGGTTTGAAAATTTCCACAAATCCATCACGATTCAACAGAATACCTGACTCACAAATACGTTGGTATATCTGAGCAATAGAAACAGACAAAATGAAAAGAAAAAAAATGGAGAACAAGCGCTTGAAAATAAACATTTATCCGTTATATTCAACCAATCCGTTCGTTTCGAGAAGAATGGAAGAGATCCTAGTGGATTAATTCCTGCAACCTCTCGCACACAGACGAACTACGTGGCCATGGCAGAATCAGTAATATTTGCTTCGCAGACAAATGTCCACTTAGCAGACACCATCGCATTGCATTCTATGCGTTTTCGACTGTATCTTTGTCCGTTGTTTCTTTAATGGAAATATCTATTTTCATGGGAACGTCAATTTTAAAATTAGTCACGAATAACGCGGAGCCTCCAAAGTGGTAGTTGTTTTTTTCACGTAACAGCAAACCCGTGGCACATTCGATGTTACATAATCGCCGTTAAGCCAATTAAAATAAGAGCGAGTTTATTAAAAGCGGAACGGGGCTATTGCCATTAGACGACGCCACTGTCCGATGAAATATTGGGCCAGGTTGGGAAAATGAAACCCTAATGGCCAATTATATATATATATATACACACAAACTATCGATGTCATTATCATTCTTAACACGCGAGTGTTGTATGAGTTCCCTCTTTGTATTCATTTAGCATAGCAATATATATGGCCCATGGCCACATTGCTGTCCTTCGAAATTTGAATACATTGTGAATAGTGTGCTCGGGCAATCCACAGGTTCTTTCGGCGAGCCTCTAGCCATGAGGCCGACGCATCGAATTTACGTCACACGTCAACAGCGTCCCTCGCTCACGGAACGTGGGAGAGGGCCAGCGGGCGAGAAGGCTCAGCTCGACATAGAAGCTTCACTGGCACCAATTGCGAGCGTTCATTGAGAGCAGGGTCGAGCGGTGATAATGCCCTATTCCCTAAATTTCATCCATGATAGCTAGCACCCGTTCAATGGCCACATGCTTACACTGCATTCATCCGCGCTCTTTGATTTTTAAAAGAATATTCTCTTGCACCTATGTCAGCGTCGATTGTTGCCTAAACAAGGTACACGCTCAGCTGTTGGCAACCACCTGTTACACAGTGGACCACCACCAAAATACAGGACATAAGCAAATACGCACACCTCTGTCGTGTTTTTTCTCGGGGTTATCTCCTCGCCTGGCCATTACTTTAGCCCTACTCAAGCTCGCTCGCAAGACCCGAAGCCCTCACCTGTCGTTGGGCGGGCAAAGTGCTCGAGCATCCGATTCTCTTTAATCCGGCTTGCTGTCGCTCGCCTGCCGGGGTACCCGCCAACGGCGTTCCTCTCCCGTCATCGGCGAGACTTCTGTCAAAGTCGCGGGCCGTCGATGTGTTCCAAAACAGAGCCAGCTGTTATCGAGTGACACTTGGCTGTCGTGTAGCAAGCATATCATCGAGTTCGACGTGGACCAACGATCAGGTGTGCTGCACTATTGCTGCTGGACGGCGATTGTTGCCACCGGCTGTTTGTGGCGGGCATTCATTCAGTGCCGGGCGAGGCGAGCCTACGGTGTATGACACTCTGCGGCAGCCCGAGTCAGAGTGAGCGATTCGGGCACGTCACTGTGTATAGAACTGTGGTGGTGGCAATTCGCGAATTGCCACAGCATCCTGAGTAGAGACCTGGTTGGAGGTGAGTTCGAACTATCGAACGACCCCGTTGCTAGTCGGGCTGCTGAGGCCGCTGCTGCGCTCCGGCATGCTTCGGGTGGCGGTACTATCCGCGGTGGCGGCGCTGGCCGCGGCGGGTTTCGCCCAAACAACCGATGAGTTTGATCGGATCGTTCAGAATCAGCCATACGCGCTCGTTGTCATCTCGAAACGCACCGGCTGTCCGTCATGCGAACGCTATGAAAAGGTATTGCAGGACAACCTCAAAGAGATGGAGGACATGTACCAATGCTCGCTGACGATCGTTCGTGACAACGCCGAGATCGAGGCGCGCTACAAGATCGATCGAATCCCGCGAGTGATGTTCTTCAGAGAAGGTATTCCCGCTATATATCACTCGCCGGAGCTGCTTCCCAGCGATCTACTGTACTGGGTCCATAAGGCGCGTGATGCTCGGGTGCAGATTCTTGACGATGCGATCTTCGAGCACCTAACTCAGGCGACCACTGGAGCGACAACCGGTGATTGGTTAGTTGCCTTTGTCAGTGAAGAGACGCCGGCTCTTCGTGCCAAACTCGAAGGTGTACAAGCAACGTTTATGGGTTACGCGACCAGCGTCGCCATCGTTGACTTCACGAAAAATATCAATCTGAAGAAACGGTTCGCGATACAACAAGACGCCGTGTTCTTCTTCAGAAATGGCAAAATGTACCGCTTTATTGGTAAGTATTTACACATATATATATATATATATATGAACTGCGATGCGTTTGCCTTAAAAGAGACCTAGAGAAATTTCTAGTAAATGCGCGACTAGATATGACTACAGATCCCTCTCATATGATGAGCGTATTGCATATATATATATATATATATATATATAAGCGTGTATATAGTCACTACATATGTGTACATATTATAGGTCGGTCCGTCCGAATTATCTCTGCACTATAGTGTATATGTATATATATACACATAAGGTAAAGGTAAAGGTTTAATGGTTTATTGAAGGAGCTGCAATTTTACAATGCTTAAGCCTGGTTCAATAATATATATATCTATATATATTGAACCAGGCTGAACGAATCTCTAGCGCGCTGGCGCTTAGAACCGTTACGCGTAAGTGTGGTAATAATAATATAGATAATTCTGCAGTTTGACTATAACGCCGCAGTAGGAATACGTTGTAAGACAAACTTTGCTTGCTGCTTTACAATTTACAGCAGGTGCAGTCCGCTATCTATAATCCCTACATGCCAATTCTTTGATTACCCTGTACAATTTGCTAATCGTAACACATCGTGTGCAATATTCAATATCCCTGAAATACAGGTCGCCTCTGATTGTTTCTAGCCTAAAACTGGCTAACAATGTGTTGCTTCTCACTTACAAGCAAGTGTACTAAACTATTCAAGCTTTCGACGCAGCAACCTTCGTATATGATACCGGACCACATTACACAATTATCAGACACGATAGACCTACAATAGGGGGAAAAACAGAGACACAGAGCCTCCAGTTCCCCACGCCGTCCCCCGCTGTGACTGCCACACGGCACGGTGATTACTCGACCGCCACACGCCCAACTGCGCCCGCGAGCAGCGGTCGAGCTTTCGATTATGGTGGATTGTTGCCGCTGCCCAGATCCGACTCCTAGCTCTGGGGCATTGTTGCTAGTCTTTTCATGTCGAAACACCCGCTGACTCGGTACGGTTCAGCGGTCGTTCGACTTCCCCTCTGTAGGTTTGCGTAATTCATTCCATAAGCTCGCAACGCGGCAGATGATGATCACGACAATAACAGTCGGCTGACCACAACAGTCGAAAGGTAACGTGCGTGTGGGCGTGTATCTGTGAATGTAAATGACTGAAGGTAGAACGTGAACTGGACACGTCACCCAGCGGCGGTCTGGCGGGAATCGGGAGACAATGAGTAGCGAAAAAGAGCGAAGTGGTGGTGATCTTCGTTGTCGACCAAAAAAATCGTGCCAAAGTCAAGCCAGCGTATGCGCAATTTTTAAATGGCCTATTTGGCCACGGTTGCACAAGCCCTTGGCGGGAGGCGCGAGTTACGTGAGACGAAGACGCTTCCTCAGCTTCCTTCACGCTGAAGAACGCCTCGTTTGCCTCTTGAAATGTAACGTACAAAGAGGCGTTCAGCAGGGCCCTGCCTAACTCCAATGTTGATCCTTCTCAGCTTGCTGCTATGCTGTTTTGGTCAGACTTCACCGATATGCAACCATTACCCAAGCAGTATAATACCTCTCCAAACAAAAATCCTGTTGTTGTCGTTACCCTTAATTGAGGTGTCGCTCACTAACAATGACACCAATGATGCTGGCAAAAGGTAAATTCTAGTAAAATTTGAGATATATTAATATTATGCAACATTAAATATTGGATTTAATTCAGCGCGCAGGTTCTTTCCTTCTGCAGCGCCTGTCCCTCGCTGTGCAGAGGGGCAATGCCATCGCCTTCCTCGGGACATTGTCGACCTCAGCCTCCCCGCCCATACCCCCCTTAATCCCTAGAAATAATTCCTAACTACTGTATGTTTGAATAAAACATTTGCCTGATTCAACCAATTGTAAGTCGATTTATGCGCAATTTCTGCTGGATTTGACAAAATAACTTTAGTCAGCAGGCCAACAGCATAGTGAGCTTTAGTATATATTAGTTTGTTATTAACAAACTTAACACTTGTAATTTGATGGCCTTCAGAGTCCGCCTCCGCCCCCCGGCGGTATTCCGAATTCGCCTTTTGTTGTCCTGTGACCCGCCCTAATGTGCGACCGCTTATCGTTTCGTTCCGAGCTCAAAACTAGCAAAAACGATTCCACTTATCAGTGAAACTGCTATGTTCCAACTCTTTCCGTCACACAAAACTTCTTCGGATATAACAGATTTAACTTCTGTTGTAGCTTCTATTTTCGCCGTTGTAGTTCTGTTCGTTGCGTTAAATCACGACTGTTCGCCCCCTGTTTATCTTCTGCGCTCGCGGGCTCGTTGTTGCCGACAGCGGGCGATGTGCTAGCCGACACGGGATTCTGCAAAGAATCAATACGCGGTACACGGAAGAAACAGAGACACTCACTTAAATTGGAAGAAACTATTAAGAAGCAGCGCTGAACGGTGAAACAAGTTAAATCCCTATGTCTTTTGTTTTGTCTCGTCTCGGAAGCAACCCGATGGATGAGAGCAGCCCGAAGGGCACATGGAAGTGGAACTCTTGGTTGAAACTACTTAGTTGACGCTGTTGCTGTGTCCGCAGTATGCGTTGACTTTGCTTGTTATCTATTGTGCGGGCGGGGGATGGCTAGAAGCAATGGTGTGATTCGTGTCACACAGCGAGTTCGATTCAACTGTACTGTGTACGGCCGTAATGTTTGGTGCTATGACATATTGCAAATTGTCTGGTTCAACTTAGGTATCTAAGAGAGACGTCTCGCTATGTGCGAAATTTGGTGAAATAGTTTGTAAACGTTCTCGATAAAGTTAGTTAAGTTTTCTAAATAGGTCAAATTGCTATCAATTAAAACCTGTGGGTGTTGTTAGGGTCGTTCCTGTTTAGAACAGTGCAAAATACCCTGTGTAATACCAATAAAATTGGGATGGACACACTTATAGTATATATATATATATATCCATATTACATATATATATTTTTCTTTGCATATAAATACGCTGCCTACAACGATTCCACAGGTACGAAATGGGAGGCCAAGGCTCTCGTCGACTTTGTGGCGCAGACGCATCGCCACGTCAAGGAGGAGCGGATTCCGCTCGAGAGTTCGACATTCGATTACGTGCTAGACGCCAGCGTGCGCCTCGTCCGCGAGAGCATTGAGCCGCTCGCGCAGCAGTACCTCCGAGACATCCAGCGATATCCAGCAGGTTTCGCCGCCGCCATGGCAGGCATCGTAGCCGTGTTTCTCGCCAGCTGCTATTGCCTCAGACAGAGCGGCAAAGCCAAACAGAAAACGCAGTGAGAGGGTCACTGTGTCGATAGATATAAGGGTGTGAAATTGAGAGAGAGAGAGAGAGAGAGACCGTCCAAGGTAGACGCAGTATCCGCGTAGGGGAGAAGACACGGTGAAGTAATCGAGGGTGGGGAGACCGGTAGGGGATGCCGATGTAGGAGACGTTTAGCGAATATGAACACAACGATTGTAATACACGTGTCAAAGCGATCACAGAACGGTGAGGTATGAGGCGGAAATAAGTGGCCCGTCTCGTCACCATTCATAGCCAACTCGAGTCAGGCGACGGAGGTGTTGACAACTTTGAGGAATCTCCACTGCAAACTACTCGACGTCCTTTTCTATTTACAAATATGTGTTAATAGGAATATATATATATATATATATCATATACATCATATAAACGTATATATTTGCTAAAATGGCGAGCGGACGGCGTGCAACAACCGACAGGGTAGGTTGTATGGAGAAAAAAAAAGAGTTTCGCGGTGTAAACCTGCCGTATGTGGGGGTGTCAAGCATTGTTGTTAAGGATGATAGCGGGTACGTGAATGAGATTTCGGCGAGTTGAATAGAGGGGGCGATGTAGAAGTTACATGTATTTTGTAAAAAACAAAACAATGCAAGTGACGAGTCGGCACAGATGAGGATAGTTGACGTGACTCACTGTTGGATGTGTGCGAGGCGGGAAACTCGTGATTAATTAACAATGCGTGCTTACAATGAGAACCTACTGAACCGCTGAGCCTGACTGCGAACTTGCGATGCCAGAGATCAGGAGTTACTTAATCGCTAGAAGCGTTCTTTCTACTATTCCCGAGACAACAGAGCAATGACTTGCGAATTGCATTGGCATCAATGTGGCAATGTGTGGAGAAAATGATGCAATTCGCCTGTCCCCGTTGTGGGGTCTACAGAATATAGCGCCTGTCTGATATTGAAATCGAGTTCGCGACTTCTCTAGAAAGCAACGTGTTAACTACGTCATGTTGATCGTATTTCGTGCTTGTGATTCCGTATGGTAGAGGTGTGTGTTGTCCTGTTGTAACGAAGTAAAGTGAAGTTGGCTTTCTTTTCATTTAAGAAAAAAAAAGCTACGGATTCGCTCCACGGTGGAGCTCGGTGAACTAGCGGCCCTTAGTGGCCCTCTCGTAACAATGAAGATTTTGAAAATAAATAAATAAAAAAAATGATGTCTGATGTGTGATACGTAAGTGATCGGTTTTTAAGTCGAGTTTTGTCATGAATTCATTAGTGTCTGAGATTCTTGCCTGTTTCAGTGAGATAGGGCGTCGTTCTGTGCTTTCCGAATTAGCAGCTGCTATTGTCTTTTTGTTGGGGTCGTGTGCAAGCAAGGTACGGGATTTGCCGCGTTTGTTCAACACCAACAACCTTTTCGTATGGGGTACGTTTCATGCGTATTTGGCAGAGTCCTCCCGAACGAGTCTCATGTGACTGGTGAGGCGTACACTTGCAATAGGCTTTCGCTATGACTAGTTAAACACGGACGGTAGATACTTTGGCGGATTTGGTTATTTGCGGTATTGTTGCCTATCTCGCCTTAGTTAATTCTAACCGTACATTAACTATATTTCCCCAGTCGATAATTGCTAATTGCACTTCCGTTATCGCTTCTGCCGATAGCCACGAACCAGCTATGAATACCAACTAGCAAGTCGTCTCCATAATCCCTTCGTTACCCGACGACTGAACAAAAAAAACAAACAATTCGTTGACAAACCCGTTGGTTTAACCTGCTACCCTAACAATACTCGTCATTTCCTCCCCACTCATACATTAACATTACGCATACCCTGCCTCGTGACGATATTCCTGCTGTGCGTTACCGTGCGTCTGCGTTAGCCTCCTCGTAGTCACTTACCCTGTTGAAATGTCTAAGTTGAATGGACAGCTATCGACGCGAACAGCTCGAGAAGTTTTTTTTTCTTCTCTCGTTTCGGTCTCCCGAACGAAGTCGTCCGAGCTGAGCTGCCGTCCCCCCGATTCCCCGACTCGGCGCCGGTGAGCGCGCTGCCAGTTGCTTCGCTGCTACGCCGCCGCCGCCGCTGCCGCCGCCGCCGCCACCGCCGCCACCACCACCGCCGCCACCACCACCACTACCATCGCCGTTGCTTCGACTTTTTATGCCTCTCGCTCGCGTCGTCATCGCTTCTGTGGCGGGCGGCCGGCCGGCCGGTCGGCCGACGGACCGGTCGGCTTCTGATGGCGCGATGCTACTGGACGATGCCCCGGTCAGAGCCCCATTGCGCTGGCTCATCTGCCGTTGGTTTCACGAGGGACGTCGATCGGCCGTCGGTTCAACATGTCTCCGCTCGTTTGCTCGCGGCGGTAGCACAAATAGCGAGCGAGAAGAGAGACAGAGAGAGAGTTTCGGTGAGGTTCCCCTTCGGTCGCGAGCATCCGTCTGTGTCGGTGAGACTTAACCGCGTCTCCACCACAGCAAAGAGCGACTGTTGGCCACGCAGCTCCGCTCTGTGCTATCTTAGCTCTTCCCCAACCCGCCTCCCTCACGCCGTGCTACGTGGGGCCGATGGAACAGATTCTCTTCTCAGATCTAGCCGGCGTTCAGCGTTCCGCTGACTTCTGTGTCTCGGCAGATCGGCGCTCCGTCGAGTCGTCGTGCGATCGCGGCGGACCTGTGCGCCCCCAAGCTCGAACACATCCTATATCCAACGTCTACCACCAGCAGGCTTTGTTCGCTAGTTTGTGTAAGTTTGTCCGAAGTGCAAGTTTCCGTTGATTGTTTTTACCTGAGCGTAGCCGAGGAGCCAGCCACCCAGATGTCGTCCTGTTTGACACGATATTAAAGTGCTCTCGTCCATTGAATGTCGAATGGATCAGGGGAGGCACGCGTTGCTTCGAACGCTGCTGCTGATGCAGTGATTCCTGTTTAGCATGTCTGTCCTGCTGCCATGTAGTGTAGTGTGAAAATGTCGGTGCATTTCTAAGTGCAATCTCGTTGGAAGGAACTAACGATGAGTACTGTTGATTAGTGGAGTCATCTCCTCCGCCTGAACCTCTGATCGGTCTTGGTGTTTGCCTACTCAGACGTGACGCCAATATGATGACGCTCGATATAACTAATACGGGGTAACCTAATAAGTACTATTTCATATGTACATGTATGTTTTGTCAGTGAATATTTATCTTTATATAAATATTATTAATATAGTGAATATTTATCTAGCCAATTTTTTCGACTAGTGTACATAGATCTAACTGTACTGAATTGAATGATTATCAACCCTGAGAGCTGTTTGACGACAAGATTGGTCAAACTTCGTTGCCGATACGTATGCCATTTTGAATGGTGATGATCTGCTACAACTATGAGTATCCCCTACCTGAAAGACGGAGTTCATATCAGCTTTTCTTCGTGTGCAAAAAAACGTATGATCAGGTGATTTCTAGCGGTCGATACAACGGAGTGGGCCCGAGCTACCGAGGTGCTTCGCTGACGGTTCGCAATGGACGTTCAATCGATCCCCGGCCAGTACCACCGGCTGGTCCAGATGGTCAAGGAGACGCCAATTATACAGACGTTGCTCATTGGCTCGGTGATTTTTGCCCTCGTGTTGATGTTCATCTGTGGGATATGTCACACAGGGCCGAAGAACCCAAGAGCGGCCAAGAAGACAACCTAAGATGCATAAATGCTCGCTAATAATCGAAATTATCATATATTAATTATCGTGAATCAATAAAGCAACGAAAACGTATAAACGCTCAGTCGCAGTTTCTCGTGGGCACAGCAGCGAAAAATAGAAACCGCATCCTAAATAAGCTATACACGTACTACGTGACAAATGGTAAATGTCTTGTCTGCATCAGCGAATTGGAGCGAAGTTGAAAAATTCAAGCACCGCTGTGGGGGTCAGATACTAGTAAAGGTAGACCTTTGTGTATTCAAGTAGACCTTTGTGTATTCAAGTAGACCTTTGTGTATTCAATTTCGAATATTCTAACATCGAAACAGGTAAATGATATCGTAAACCACCCATAATGTGTCTCCTGTCGACCCCGATCATATTCTGATAGATTCATGAAGTAGTGATTGTTTTCGATCAACAACGAACATGATGCATCTTCCTCAGAAAATCCCAGAACGCAATTCCACCCAATTGTCGGACTGGTTCCGAGTAAAGCTATTATGAGTCTTACGATGGAGAAATGGATAGAACAAGTAGTGAATTCATATTGACACATTAAAAAGTGATGTTCTACGATAAAGTACAATGTAAATACTCAGAACCATGTGTACACTGACGATGGCTTTTTTGTTTACCTCATCGCACCCTTAACAATTTGGCTTTCCGAACGTTTTGTAGCTTCCTTTGTCATGTTCTTCTGAAGTTCAATGTTTTCTTTTCATATTGAAGAGCACATCGTCCACTTCGATAGTTGATCGTTCGCTTTGCTGCCGCATTCGACTATGATTAAACACGCTTAATGTGTACATGTCTCTATGCTCATATATGTCCTTACCGAACAGATGCGAAGCAGCTGTCTCCCCGTTAGCTTGTGTGTTGTATCAAGCTAGCAATACTGTTACAAACAATCAGTTAATTAATCACCTTCTGCCCGATCCAGTAACCATTATACATGCCTATACATTATTATTATATAATATATAGTTGGCTCGCTGAGAAATTGCTATGGCCAGCGAAATTCTGTGGGTCGTTCTTTCACGAGTATATCCATTGAATAAACACAGCGTCAACCCTACAGGTGACCTGGCCAGCCTTCCCACAAAGGCGGGACATATTCCGTTCGGGCTAGTCGGTGAAGTTATTGTTACGCTGTTAACCCGTACTGTGTGCACCCGGGTGTGGGACGTGTCGATGCTGTTATTGTGTCGCTTCAACATCACTCGGGGTAAGATTACTTACCCTTTCGAGAGAGAGAGTTCTAGTTTCATCCAGACATATATATAATATATATATATATATATATATATATATATATATATATATATATATATATATATATATAATATATGTGTATATATATATATACATATGCGTGGCGCATATGGTGTCGGAGAAGCAAGTGTTGAATAGGTCATTTCGTTTCGCTTACTATCCCGCTGTTCGGGTTTAATCTAACCCCACACGGAACTCATTGCTCTATTGCTCAACGAGTCAACGATGTTTGAGTGAAAACGACTATTGTGACCGAGTTAATAGAATCTAGAGTATAATTGGAGCGATAGCTGTCGACAGTCTGCAAACACACAGCAACATAAATTCACATGTAAACAATAATATATGCCATTGTGTGTCCTTATCTTGCCTTGCACTGCCTATCCATAGGTCAAGCCATAGACTGAACTTGATCACTAGCACGTAAGCTCTATTCTACAAGATCACATATATACAAGCAGGACTACCATATGGCCGGTGGGGTCATGCTGCTGCTGCTGCAGCAGCAGCAGCAAAGCAAGCATAATCATTATATGGGATAGGATGCAAAGCAACGCGCGGCTCACAGGAGGTGGTTCCTGCGTTCGTCGCGAACGCCGCAACGTTCAAAACCCTCTCGTTACCCGCCCCGGCTACTCACATCACTGGCCATTCCCGTGTATGCTCTGTTGCATTACGGCCAGGACCGCCTCGTGGTATCGCCCGATCTCGGGTGGGCGCAGGCTTCCTGGCGTGGCCGGCCGGCCGGCCGACTTGCTGGCTGACTGGCTATACATTCTTTGCATATGCCCCCTGCTTGCCCTACCGGGTTTCTCGTATACCGCATTCGCCGCCATCCGGCCCCCAATTCCGATTTATGGCCTGACGGTGAGCTGGGCAGCTCGCCTCCACAGGTTTATTATTAGAGCCAACAAGCGCCGAGGAGAACGGCGCCGATCGGGACGGCCGACACGGCAAACGGCTGTGCAGGCTTGCTGCTGCAAAGAAGGACAACGAGGAACTAGGCGGGGGGCAGTAGGCTCAGGTCTCAGCCACGAGGGAGACTCCCCTACAACGTCAGAGTCAGAGCAGGCGAGAAAAGCGGGACAAATAAAGATCGAGAGAGAGAGAGAGAGGCCGGGCAAGATGGGGAAGAAAAACTGCCGGAGCAGTTGTAGGCGGAATGGCAAGGTAGGACGAAACGGCCGTTGCGGTAGTCGCTCGACTGATGGCGGAGGCGGCCGCGCTATGACGGCGCTCTTAAAGGATGACGGGGGCTCGTTGCCTAGTTGATATTGAATTTTCCCCTACAACAAATAACAAGGGAGCTGTAGACGGAGGAGAAAGGGAGTGATGCAAAAGTGGACCGGACTGAGAGGAGATGCGAATTGCGGGCGGTATAATAGAAGCTGGTTGGCTTGAAATTGCATACAGCACTATTTACGTACTTCAGATATATAAGGTGTGCATATGCCCAGCACAAATTAGGTATCAGTGTGCGAAGAGCGCTCTCGGAAACTCTCGACTCTAGGCTTCTACCTCGGTGACCCGATTTCTGCCGGTTCGGGCTAGTTCCTCGTTTAGCAATTATGCTTCTACTGAAGAGATTGTTCTTCGTAAATATGTATTAGTGTGTGTGTGTATAACATCCAGGCATTGACGACGGCTTCGGCTCAAAAGCTCCGTGGCGGTGATAATCATCACTGAGCGCTGTGTTGATATCTGCTTATTGATAAATGACATGTAGAGATGCAAGCATATCTCAATGGGTATATGTTATGTTCTTCGTTTCGTGCATCAAAGCGTAGATAGATTCACTTTGGGAGTTCGCTCAAACTGAATGGGTGACCTCCTGGATATGTTGCTTGTTCAAACCCTACGAAGCATGCCGACACCGGCATACATGCTATAATAATCGCGTGCAATAGCTACCGAAGTAGCCGATATTAAAGAACAAACCGTTCGATCGTTCCGAATCCTACTCATTTGATGACTAGTTTCTTTCTAATACTCTCGTTATTTCATACTATAGTCCTTTTATTTCTCAATAGCACACTCATTATTTCGTCATCTGGTTTTATTCGTCCGGCTCACCAGCGCTGTAACGAGCAACACCAATCTTCATTAGTCTAGACTATAATGTTGGCCCGGACTTCGGCTGGCAGAACAGTGAAGTTGGATTTGCCGAAGAAGGCTGTTTTTTATCTGATGCAATAGCACACGGCTAACACTGACGATATTAATCGGATTGCTATCGACCGCCCAAGAGGTCGGGGACCGGTAAACGCCAGCCGCGGACCCATTTAGTCAAGTCTGTTACGAGTAAAAAGTGGAATTCTTCTTCATTTACAAATTGATAATGACGGTTTTGGTCAGAGGCGACGCCAAATGCTATTCATCTTTTAAAAACGCCTACAACTGCAATTGCGATGGCGAGTTTAACTCTACCACAAACAATGAAATGGTCAGACGTCGTAGGGCGTTCTGCTGACAGATCGTTTACCATGTAGTGTCAGCACAGGAGACCTAATATGAGACACTGCCATTAAGTCACACCAATGCAATTTATTTAGCTAAACGACATTTATTAACATTGGACGGTACGGCCGTTGTGTGCGATGAGTGATCTCTTACAAGCGTAGCTAGAAGTTCGAGAACTGGGCAGGTCGAGAGGCCGCTGCATCATGTGTGTTTCCTCATTACTTGCTATAATCTTCGTCCGGTCAAATACGGCACCGAACGATAGGCATGTACAGACTGCAGTCACAACCTAACGCTGTGAGGTTCCACCTTTGCAGGCCGCAATAGGACCTTGGCTACGGGATCTAATAGTTCAGCATGCGAGAAAGCCTGATGAAAGCGCGTAGTTCGCTCGGCCTGCGAATTCTTCTTCCTGTCGCAATCTCCTTCTTGGCTCGATCTCTCTATTTCGGTCGGTCCGCCTGTTCTTTTCACAGTGTCGTGCAAGAACGCCTGGCCAGAGAGTGCAATACCGCGCCACGAGCGTACAGCAGCGAGAGAATGGCACATGGTATGTACAACAGCCGTGTTCGAGTGCTTACTGCTCACTGGGTGTGCTCACTGACGAACGCGAGGAGCGAGCACAACGTGACTCATCGGCTTTTACGATCGCCGCCTCCCTGTGCGCATTACCCGGCGCGTTGCCGGTTCCCCCCGTTGAGAACAACCCCTCGACGCGGCGGCGGCACGCGCTGCTGCTGCTGCTGTTACTGCTGCACTGCCGCCAACGACCACCCCAATTCCCGACCACCCCCGCGCGACCAAACGACGGTGAGCACTGACGCTCCGTTGTGCACTATAGGCAGTGAGTGTGCGCGCTCATGTGTCGGTGTATGCTGCAAAGGGGATCCAACGAGCCCTCCACTGGCCTTCGTTGTAGTCGTCAATGAGAGACAGGTCCCTTTCTAGCATTGGGCCTGTGTCTTCGGTGTGTAGGGGGGTACGGGGGTTAAGGACGGAGAGCCTGACACCACGAGGAAGGACCTCATGGAGCAGAACCAGGAGGTGTGGCAATTCCTCCTTCTCCTACTAGTACTACTATCGCTGCTTCTGTTGGTTCGGTCGCTGGCACTGAGCGACCGAATGAGCCAGTCTGTCGTAAATAAGGCTAAATGCTGACTGAGTCTGCTCCTCTTGGCCCTGCAGGGGTCGAATCGCATATTGCCTAGAATGACGATCTCATAGGCCCTCCAAGATTTATACACACAGGCGCACATACTCGCATCTTTGCCGTATGCGTTCTCGCTGCGTTTGCCCTAGACCCTGATCTACCCTGTTCGTTTTGAAGGGGAGAGAGAAGCATGAAGGGCAGTAGATACGCGAAATGTTCAATATGGGCTTCTGGTGTTGTTGCGAGTCGATTTTGTCCCCAATGATTGCACGAAACATACCAGTAGGAACTGCACTCATTTTCTGGACCTCTGCAACGCGTTTGTCTCCTTGTTCGTGACTCGATACCGGTGGACGGCCAGCAAACGTTGATACTGTTCAAGAGGTCCAGTTTCGAAGATTTTCTTTCTAATATCCATCTAGTTATCTATCTACTTCAGCCATGGCGAATTTCACCGTAACCTTTCTGGAATGGATCTATATATTACAGCAGGTACAAAGTGCGCAGTTATTTTCATGTACTTTGCGCAAATTTAGTAAGTTCTGGGGACGGCAATCGAGTGACTTGCTGTAAAATTTCATTAAGTTTTAGTAGTAGGGCCTGACGCACGCGCCACCAGATAGACAGTCGCGAGGCAACCAAGCCAAGGGAGAACATTTTAAATATAATTATAACTCCGTGTGGCCTAATAGCGACCAAGCGTTGTGTCATGTATTGTCACTCCTTATAGTGATTTGTATCGTCAAATTGTACCTATCACCTGAACGTTCTCTGCCTTCGCACGAGACAGACAGCTCAATGAGGTTGAGCCGAGAGCGGAATATAGTGTGTACCAAAAAGGAATTGTTGTTTTTTGAAGTTGTTTTTGAAGAAGGGAGTTAGACATAGATATCTGCATATAAACGAGTGATGTAAAATAGTTCCTGTGAAACGAGCTTCCAAGAAGATCCAAATGATAGATTAAAATGGCTACATAAAGCACTTTCATCTGTACACGCAGTTCTGAGAGGTGTTTAATTAAAGCCAGACGGTGAGGTGCATGCTGCGAGTGGCCCTTGTTTAATGCGCTTTCTTCATTACAACCGGTCCCAATCGACTGACAGCTGGGTACCTGTGCATGTGATGCTTCTATGCCTCTACAATGCCTACTACCTGTTCAGCTCTGAGGGCTCGCTCGGTGAGGCTCAAACTTGAGCAAATGCAACCTTGGCCTGTTCGGTGCCTGCACAGACCTCCCTGTCCAGATCCCTTATCGACCGGAGTAGGTCCGACACCTTTGATTTCCAAATTGTCACGTCCTTCTGCCATCTTGGGGTCTCTATATCATTTTCGCTATCTTGGCACTCTGTTCGTCCTCGGGGTTTTCGTTAGGCGAGTGATGTGCGATGTTATAAGAAACAGCAATTCTACGGCCCGTTGAATAACCCGGCGTCGCTCCCTCCGTTCGTTCACTACCATTGCGCTGCAGACTCCATTCTTCCTAATTCGCGCTGATACCCAACAATTGCTCAGTCGCCCTGGACACTATGAAGAGATGAAGGTGTCTGGCAAGCAGCATTAAGGAGGACTCCTTTCCTGGAATCGAGTCTGTGTCGTTGTGCTTGCTCTGCTCTCCCCGAGCAACGAGGCTTTCCGCGGCAGCGCTTTCATTGTCTATGAGAGTGTGTTACCGCCGGATCCCAAGCAACATGACGGTTCTCTTCATCGACACGGTGCAGCTGCGAGTTCGAGCAAGCTTCAACTGGCGCAGCTCGATCGAGAGAGATAGAGAGAGAAAGAGAGGTAGAGAGTGATTTGCAAAGCATTTCTGCGCTTCTTCTATTGGCGATAGCATGTAGCAGGTGAATCACCTATTGATGGAGCTTTCAGATTCTCAAAGAACAAATAGAGCTATTCCTTCGGACTGCGGAAATATCGCGCAGATGCCCCGTTGTAGGCTAGTGCGAAATTCGAGCAGCGTTCGCCGAGCACAACGATGACTTCCGGGAGTCTGCCTGCTGTCGACAGCGGCGCCTACCCAGTTCACAACTAACACTTGTATTTCTGTACCGGCTACTATTTACCGACCCTCTCTGTTATACGAAGTACCAAGGAGCAAGATGTGCTCATACGGAATACGCTCTACGACCATCGTATGCTATAGCCCCATCGATCGAGTTTGTACCTACTACCAGAGAGTCTACAGCGAAAGTAGTCTGCTAAGCCATAGAAGAGATGCGCCGTTTAGTTCCTTTTTAGTGGCATATGTAGATAGATACGATACCTCCTAGGTATACTATTTGTGTGACTCACAGATGTATCTCAGTGAGATGCCTCTGCGGACGATGCTGTGCCACGTATCGGGCCAGGATGTTTGGCTGGAGGATACGAAGAGGAATTTGACTTGAACGATTGGCAGAAGTGGCATATAGCTTACAGCTACTATATATATATATATCCGCTCGTCGGAGACGGCTGTGAGGGAGTTAAGTCGACTGGCTCCTGCAGGCTCTTGCGGCCTACGCCGAGTCGCTGGTCTGCGGGTCGGTCAGAAGCCGGCCCGGGTCCCTTCATTGAATTACCAGCAGCGGCTCGCAGGCGACTCTCGTCTGTGCGTCTGGAGATTCAGCACGCGGAGGCTGAATCTGCGGAGCTGCTGCTGCAGCCGCCGAGGTAATAAGATACAGACGGATCTGAGGGACTGAGGCCGACGTTGCTGTCGGCGGTGCAGACAACATCACATTGAGCGGCGCTTCGGTTCGTCAGAAAGATAGCATACGGCTCCTGGTCTCAGCCCAATGGCCCTAGTGGCGCCTCTTTGTCCTGTTGGCAGGCCAAAAGGAGCATAGCAAAATGGTTGTTCGGTAAAAGCAGCGAGCCTAAAGGCCTGCCTAGTTGCCCAACAGCCACAGACGAAGCTGGCCCGTTTTTCCACCTCGCCCTGACCCTCCACTCCCTAGCGTGTGATGTAGTCATCGCCTTGCCAGAAGCATGCCCACTAGGAGTACCATGCGGTGTGTTTCTCTCTATATCGCAGTAGACCCAACATGCTAACAGCAGGCGGCTGTCAGCTCACCCGGCACTGATCCGTGCGGTTTGCGGCCTGGACGCATGGCCTGGGACAGCTAGCCTCCAGGTTATCATACGACAAACCACCGGTAACGTTGTAACCTGTTGAATGTCGATGCCTTCAACACAAGTTTAATGGAACGTTCAAAGGAACCTTTCAGGGGGGGAGGGGGTACGCTTGAACACTGGCACTTGTGTTACGCACAAGTAGATGGAACGCAAAAAGATACGAGAACCGGCGAAGGTGAGCTGGCGAACACTGTTTTATATACTTTCCCTGTAACATCGTCTACTATAATACATGTCTCACTAGATTAGACGACATCCACGCTCACCCTGAATGAAGGATTAACAATCGCAGTTTTTGTCAATCATTGCCACGATTCGTGCAACACTCCGTAGTTGCATTGCGCTGAGCCGCTGCAGGAACACCAAGAACAACAATCACCACCATTGTCTCAAAAAATGTCTGTGCGTGTGTGTGTGCTTGTTTCAAATCTTTCGACTTGTGGCTTTACGGCGGCAGCCTCGTCAAGCTCGGCCGTTGTGTTTTTATCAATATGGCTTCTTTTTTGTCTCTTCCCTCCTCATCGTTTTCATTTTCTGTTTGCATCGTTTTGTATCAATCTCCGTTTATCTCAAATCGCAGCTATCTATTTTTGCTTCATACCAAACCTCATGATAATTGCCGTGATATGCTCTGTGACACTGACACAGTCACCCAGCCAGTCTCTCATTTCAGCTGCGACAGCGGTCCCGCTTGAGTGTGTCAGCCGATTGTGAGGGCAATTCTCGGCGAGACAGACAACGACGCCTACGTCACGCTTAGCGTGACATGGCGTGCCCTTACGGGTAGCATCGCCGGCATCAGGGACGACGGGGGCGACGGCGCCGGCTTTGACGTTCGCTTTATCCTCGCGCATCAGTCATTCCCACCGCTAGGCGCTCGCCGCTGCCGCGGGGGGAATCGACTCCGTTTACTCCGCTGTGTCGTCATGTACGTCGCTCTATGGGTCTGTGTGCCACGGTCGTGTGTTGTGGGTCTCAGTGTATGTCTCTATGTGAATGACAGTGCCCCACCGCTGCCACCCTATCGTTCTGCTGCGGCTCCAGAAGCATCTTTTCTTCTTGGCTAGGATTGGCTATGGAGTTGCGTGACGACGTTGCTCCCGAAGCTTCGTTCGCCTTTGGGTTTCGACCGCCAATCGGCCGGAGCCACCAGCCTTGGCCACGATCCCGCGCTATGATACGAGCGCTGCTCGTCGCGCGGCTCCCGCCAGCCACACCGGCCAGGGCTGTAGCTATTGGCTGCCTCTTCGGCTGCTTTTCCCTTCTCTTCCTTTCGTTTTTCTCCTCCTTCAGGATAATGTTGATTTATAGGGGATCTTCTTTTCCCTTCGCGGCATGGCTCGTCACTCGGTCGGTCATTTCCTCCTCTTGCTCGTTGCACTCGGCCTGTTCCTTCATCTTCCCCCCAAAGTGTTCCCAAAGCGGCCGACCCCTTGGCCAGGCTCCCGCGGCCGTCTTCGCCTGTGTGCCGAAGCTCCAAACCAGCTTGGGCCCAGGGGCCTGACTTCCCGGAGCGGCCTGCAACAGCAGAGGACGGCAACGGCGGCGGCCGAGAGACTCAATCTCAGTAACCGAACCGCCAGTCACTGCGGTTGGTGTCGTCCCCCGATTTCGGCACCCTCACCGAGGGAAACCACTGGGTTTCCCTCCTCAAACGTTTTCCCTGTCCCTCAATTCCTGTCCTGCTTTCCAGCCGAGAGTGGGGATGAACTTCTAATCCTTCGAAGCCCGAAGCGACGCTAGGCCTCTCCTCGGTGCCTTCTTCTTCACTAGAGAAGACGATGGCGGATAACGGTCGGCCGCAACCGTCAGGCCGCGCGTCCCATCATCTGCCGCCGCTTCTACAACCACCTCCGCCGAGCGCCTGACTCGTCGTCCTGCCGCTTGACGTGTGGATGATTTTATATCATATTCGGTGATGAAAAGCCCCAAGTATATCTCGCGACGCACACATGAATATTTGACTTACGCTGATGATAGATCAGTATGTTGACCGTCGAGCCGTCGCCCGCATTGTTATTGTGACTGTTCGCGCCAAGCGTAGAATACGCTTAGTTAGCCAAACCTGGCAATTGGCTACGCAGCTAATTGCAGCCATAATGATTTATGATACAGCTGTAGCTGGTTGTGAAGCTGGCCAGCTTCGCTAGAAGTGATATCATAGTTCCTGGTAAAAGTACTGCCGACTGGGAGGGGAGTCACGAATGTATTTAGTGCTGGGAGAGAAAACCAACAAGTCGAAAATGCTTGTGTTAGCATATATATATATATATATATATATATATATATGCTGATAGACGTCCGTGTCTAGCAACTTTTCCACATGTAGCACTTCTGCGAAGTGATTTCAGGTCGGCGATCTTGGCTAGGCAGTACTGAGTACATTTTTGGCAAAAAAATCATCGTCTCCTCGAAACACTACACAATAACGCTTTACGCTATAGTAAGCACTATTTAGCTAAATAAGCGAACGCCTGGCAAAGGACCAGTTATGTATTAACGACAGTTCCGCCGAAGATTAATTAGAATAATAAGAACATTAATCGAATTAGATACACGAATAATATATTAATAAGCGATTTGTTTGTTGCCCTAATGTATTGAGGAAGACTATTCGATTATCTGCAACAGCCGCAAATAGTCTGATAAAGGGTGTTCTGAACTTTGAAATTACCAGTTTGAGTATAGTAGGAATTTCCAGACACGTTGTAAGGGTGGCGTGCGAATTTCTAGAAATTAATACGAAGTCGTTAGCTCCGATTGTCGCCTTTAGATTGACAAAGAACACTCGTCGTGGCATAAACGGTACGGCGCCTTATTCCCAAGCAAGCTTTCCGGCTTTCCCGGAGTTTATTATATGGCCATCAAGAACGTAAGCGTTGTGAGATTACATTTCCGTAACTAAATCATACCATGAATGAATCGATGTTGGGGAAAAGCTCCGAACTTTTTTACAGAGCGCACTCTATATAATTGGCTGGGACGTTTACAAGAACCACAATTCTATATCTTAATTGAACGCCTCTCGATGTGATCACGAATGGGCGATAATGGTATATACTGTTCTCAAATTGACAATTGCGATCTGTGAACGGAACAACACATAAATGTTGTACGAATTACAAATTTGTCCTTACACATTATTAGTACAGGTAACACAAATGCAGGTGTCTATTAAGGTCCGAACGAAGCAATTTCTTTAAGATGACGCATTCCCTGTAATTAACTGTGATATATTTCAATGCTGCTTTTCTTACAGGTAGCTAGCGGCTTGCCTCGATTTGGTACACGATTTCGAATCCAATCCTCCGATTTCGTGTCGTATTTAGCCAGGTCATCGACATTGCAAAATACCCCTACGCGAGTCACGACGTACAGATCCATTCCACTGCATTAATTCGACATTTAACGTCTGGCGCGCTCAATAACGCTTACATCTATTAGGGATTTACATCAGTGCCATGCGAGTACCGTTATTTAAAGCAGACCAGTACGGCGGTAATGTTGCCTAGTATGAGGGTACCGCCCCTCCCGTGATGTGTCTATCTACAAGCGAGACGCTCCGCAAAGGCTTTTAATATATTATACATAGTTGACGATATACCGATGGTGTCCAGCCAATGCTCTCGAATGATGATAACTCTCAAATGATGGCAAAGTCGTGTCTCGCCACAAAAACGGCAGCATTGCCACTGCAAGCTACCGCGATCGCCGTCATTATCTCGGACACTCGCATCACTCAAAGACCCCCTCAATGACAAGGGTCCGCGAAAATGTCGAGGCGTCGACTCGGGCGCAAAATCGAGCCAGGACCGAACGGAAATCGAGGGTAGTCGACCTCTCCTCGCCCACCCACTGAAGGGAAACCCAGTGGGAGAATGCATCCCTCCCATCGTTGTCTGTTCTCTATCCTTTATTTTTCTTTTCTGGCGCATCTCTCTCTTTTCCTCTCAAAACCCAACTTTTCCCGACCCCAACCGCGCTGTAAATGATGCGCGCTCCATCTCTTTGCTCGATGTCGCCACTGGATAGATGATAGCTACGGTGCGCGGTCCATCGAGAAAAGCCCGCCGACAAGTGGCAACAACTAAGTGATTCGGATGAGGCATTTCGTCGAGGGGCTAGCCGGCCATCGGGCCGTCGGACCGTAGGAAGAGCTGCAGCCTGTGTAGGTGGGTGGGTGGAGGTCTATCGCCACGGCAGGCCAGCGAGACCACTCAAACTTCGAAGCGAAACGAGGAGAGTGCACGCTTCGCTAGAGCGTCTGCGGCGGGCTGACAACGCCATCGTCGGCGACGACAACGACAGCGCAAAGCATCTCCACTTACGGTGGCCCAAGTCCCACGCAGAGCGTCCACCCCCCCATCTATCTCTCTCTCTTTCTCTCTTTTTCTCGCTATCACGCGGGAACTTGGGGTAGAGGCGGCTTCGGTGCTGGCGGATCAACACAGACCCTGACGCAGATTCGCGCAAACAACGAGCCGCTCAAACACAAGCTTCTCTACCGTGTATACGGTCTTGTCCCTTGTGTAATATACCCGCATAGTAATCACACAGGAACTGAACAAACCCTTAACCCTCACGCATTAGGCAATCAGTCCAACAGCTTCAATCTTGATGAGACGAGTGTACAGTATTGACAAAGACGATGGTGGTATTTGCTGCGGTTGCCGCTGTCTCTCTCTCTCTCAACTTCTATGGACGACCATGACATTCTGTAACTTCCTCGATGCTCGAGATCTGCACGTGTGCATGGTTAGCATCTTTGTGAACTGTGTCTCTGTTCTGTTATCCACGGTAGCATGTCATTCACGCTGATCTCTAGTTGGGAGGATATGCGGGTGCGCGTCGTGGAGAAATGGTAAATCTCGATCGCATGCGATAAAGCCTCGCAGCTCCCGAACTTTGCAGCACGTAACCAGCCAGCAGTCGGGCTATCGGATAGATAGATATCTCGGATGCAGACCTGCCAGCAGCGGTTCGAAAATGCGAACGATGTAAGAAATGTGGCTGGCCGGGCCCCTGATACGCGTACATTTGCCCAATTGGCTGTCGCTGACTGACTCCGATGATTCCGTCGACGACTGCAAAATGTGCTGGGTAACGGGCCGTGGGGGTTGAATTGGTGGATACAACAGGAAAAAGCGACCGCCGTGAACAGTTCGACGGGCTTGTCTGGCCGCCGTCGGCACCCGAGCGCTAAAGCGAGTTGCGGGGGATGACGGCTTTAGAGCTTTTTGAGGGATCCATCTCATTGCTTCAAGCGACACCTCCCCACGACAATGCATGCGGGCACGCCCCACTACTGTCTCGGTTCAGGCTGGCACCCATCGTCCTGAGCTCGATCCATGGAAGCGGATGCACAATTCTTCCACAGGCGGAGTGACAGAGAGAGAGAGAGAGAGAGAGCAAGCTACGGGCAACGACAAAGCGCTCGATTGCGGGAAGGATATGGATGAAAGAAGAGAATGATAGGTTGTCTCGTGTATTTCGGGATAGACACGCTACTTGGTGGCGAGCCCTGTGGAGGTGCAATACACAACGAAGCGTGCACCAACACCACGTTCTCAATACGCGTCGCCTTTTGTGTCATCTCCGATATTCTCCAATTGCGGCGAGCGGCCGCAACTGGTCCGTGTGAAATAGAGAACGCTGCAAGGGCACTCGAGTAGCGATTTCGTGATTTCTACTAGCCAGGATAGACTTCTGCGTATAGCAGACGAGGCGAGGTGCGTCGTACGCACGCCGTGATGAAGGTTCACGCAGAGAGCCGGTAGGCGAGTCTTGGTACGTGGCCTAACAGAGGTTCGGTCGCGTAACAGAGGTTCGGCCATCGCTTCACTGGTGATCTGTGGCGGCCACCTCTGTGGCGTGCCTACTTGAATTCTAGTGAGGTGGCATCACTGGGATTATCTCTAGAGGTTCATAGTTGAAGGGGAGATCGGACCTCGTCAGCTTTACGCTTCACGGCTGAGTTGCAGACGCTGAGGGGGCGAGCCGGGCAATGCGGACTGGAGGCCGCTGAAGGGACTACTGCAACGACGACACCATGTCACAACGCCGCTAGCCGATAGTGAATGAAACATAGGAGAGGAGGCTATAAACGTTTACTGCCATAGTTCATCCCCTTCCATACGCTCTGTTCGTTTGAGGCGATCGCCTTTGCCTTCGTCTTGCGCTTGGCGCGTCCATGGGTCTGTGAGGCCGGGGGGCTAAGGTCGGGTCGAACGTGAGAGGGGTTCGCCGGTCTAGGGGGTAACAAGTGGCCACCACAGAGGGAGGGAGGTAGGGAAGAATGCTGAGGACGGACGAATTTTAAAACGCTATCGCTGTTTCAGAGAGATAAGTACCGACAACTATGACCATGTATAATAGGGAGACTGGATACGAGGAAGACCACCATGAGTGTTGTGGCATTTTATAACAAGGGTAATCAGAATGTTATATAACGGACAAAGTTGCTGCCGTCCTGTGTAAAGCAACATACATGTCACTGTACACGAAGCAGGACAACTCATAGACTTTGAAGACCCACAAAGATCAGTTAATCTTCAATATACCCTGTTATAGCATGACAGTGTCGTAATGGTCCAGACGAAATATGCGATACTATTACATTGTGATCGAAATCATGATTACTGAGCAGAATCAAAATTCAGTGTAGATTTGGACCTAAGCCCTAGAACTCATCAGAAAGTATATTTTAACGTTGGTATATAATCATATTAGCTACATGCTACGTTTTGCTATGAGAGAGTCACCATGCGGCATGGCCATGCTCCAGGTCCAATTTCCTGAGTGTCCCTCAACGTTGTTCGCTCTCGGAGAGTGAAATCCTTTTTCGCCACCTCCGTGTTCTTTGGCATTCGTCCAAGGGGTTTCCCGATCTTTTCGACTCGGCCGATGTAACCCACGATAGCCAGTTGCCCAGGAGCCGATGATGGCCTCTACTTAGAGTCAGCCTAGTCCGTTCCTGTGCAGATCTGGCTCCGCGCTGAGATGCCCATTTCGATAAGCTTCGACTCGGCGCAGTTCGGTCTGGGTCTCCCTTCTTAACACCCTGCCTTCTACCCGACCGCTTTCTCCGTCTCCTTCCGCCTCGACCTCAAGTCGGATCGGGCCGGGATTAGATCAGTCAGATCAGGGTGGTGGTGGTGGTGCTGGTGGTGGTGGTGGCAACCGAGCTGGCAGTAACGGACTGAGCCGAACGCCAGCGAAGAGCGGGAATCCTTTGGATACATTATAACACCCAGACACCACCCTACACAGGCACGGACACATGCTAGCGCCACGTACACATCGTTGAGGCATAACATGCACTCTTGCTGTGTGTCCACGCTAGGCTGCTTACGGCAAGCGACGACTCACAGGTCCACGTTGGCCCTGTGCTCCCGCTACCCCATGGATCAACGCCAAGTCGAACCCTCCGACCCCACGGACGAGACCCGTGAACGACGCTCTTCGATCTGGCCAGGCTCATTCGCGTGCCGCTTTCAGATTGCGGTCATCGCGCGCGCTGTGATCAGCGATCGTGATGGCAAAAGGGGGCGCGAAGCCCTTTACGGGTCTGGTATGGGGGAGGCTAGCAAAGGAAACGAAGGGTGCCAACGATCCGGCCGGGGATCCTCTTCCCGACCTCTTTTAATCTGACGTGATACCTCTACTCCACGTCTGGCGATGATGATTTGACGGGGACCATCTGATCATCTCCCTTTGCCGCTGATCCAACTGCCTTCGGTGACCCTGCACACCAGCCACGCACATCCCTCTCATGGGTGGCGGCAGTTGTCATTGCCGCTGTGGTGATTTCCTTCGAGTAAGCATGGTCAACGCTATTTACGATAGCCACGGAAACGCTTTTGGCGGATCGGGCCGGGGCGTGATCTGGTGTCACACAAATGAGGTGGAAGGTCGGCATGCTCGCATCATGATGTGGCTGGCGTTGAACGCAGCAGTTGGCATCAGTGAAAATTATACTGGGAAATGTGGAGTTGAGAGATTTACCGCTCCTTGCCATTCGACGGAGAGGGCGAACTTGTTGAGTGCTCTTTAGATGGGAGACATTGATAAGGTTATAGTTACAATCAGCTAGACGATGGCATAAATGTCGTTATTTGGATCTTTGGCGTTGTGAACTGTGGATGTTTCCAGGAATACAAAGAAATAATATTTCGACTGTTTTCGAGGCTACCCAACTCAGCGTGAAAATAAATAATGCAAGATCTTGATCCTGTCTAGTTCACTCAAGTGATCGACGAAATCATCTTACCTGATTTGCTATACACGCGTGCCCTGCATGCAACCGACTAGTAGCTTTTTTCTGCAACCCTTAAATAACGAGCTCCTATTCATCTCATTTCGTATCAGCCTCGCCCAAGTGAAATCGAGAAAGATCAAAAATATAATATCACATGTCGGAGGTATCAAGTTATAGTCGCACGGCAGTTGGTTACAAACCCCTCCCTTCGGCCAGGTGCTCGTCTTGTCGTCCGGCTCAAGATAGACTATAGATGGCATCCTTCTTTAGAGAGGGACCTGACAGGTCGTGCCTGCCAGATAGGAAACAATTGCATAACGGGGCCCGTATCGTATGCCGCACAAGTTAATAGCGAGTCTGCTTCTACGAATTCTGACTGAACCTGCCCTTCGGTTCCCTTCAACATTTTCTACTGTGAGGACGATTGCGTAGCCATAATGCAAATGCGCTGTTCTCTTGTCGACGACTCTTTTTCTCTCTTCCTCGCGTAGCCTTGGCTACCTGCTGGCCTGGCAGCCAGCTATGTGGAGGCTAAGAGGTCGGCAGAGAGAGAGACTGTTCGTTGAAAAGGGCGTGAAAAGTTTGAATTCTAAGGGCATGGCTAGGCACACTCCGTAGAAGCAACGGAATAAAAAATAATCCGCAACCGTACTGTAAAGAAGCAAACTTCATCTTTCCGGGAAACGAATCCAGCCGCCACTCGAACGTTTGACGATGCCGACGACGTGGTGGCCGTGGCACGACTTCGGGTCTGCATAGACGGCCGACACCATCTAACCAGTCCGGAAATCCACAGGGAACAAGGACTCCTTCGTAGCCGGCTAGTGGAATGGCTATGGAGACGATGGAGCCCACCCTTCCTGACGACGGATGCAAGCTTTAGCCGCAGACAGGCCGAGGAGGTGCTGTTAAGTTTGCGTTTTTCATTAGGGGGACCTTCAACGCTGAGCGCTCCTACTGAACACGAGAGGCGTTGGAACTAGCCGCCGTCTGGATAGTATACAACGCTGCCGCTCTCCCCCCGAATCGCTGCCCCAGCGAGACTGACAACCTCGCTAAAACGAGGCCAGCAGAGGGGCTCGTGGGGTTCACGGGAGTTCGCGTCGGGGGCGAAATGGAGAAGAATATTTTTATGCACCAGCCACGAGCTGGCTGGTCCGACGAACCGCTGCGGACCGGGATAGGAAAGCGAACACGAGGAGAATGAGGGGGAACTCGCCGCAATGTGCTAATCTCATTTTGGGGCACAAGATTGCATACAAACGTTTTCAACTTAGCCGCGGCAGGCAACGTTACTAAGGCCCAAGTCCACCACTCTAAAAACGACCTCCTGGCCCGTTGCAGGCGACTCAGGGTCGGGTTGGGTCGCCTCTGTTCTACTAGCGGGAGTGCGAGGATAACAGCGGCATGCTATCCAGAACCGCCACACAGGCCGCTCCCTTCTTATGGGAGCGTTTGAGCCGCTTGGTATTCTTGTTATTTTTCTGGACGTTGCCCTTTTTGCGTATGTGCCGAACGGAAGAGAACTTGATGTGAAATTTAAACCCAGTTACAATGTTATCACTATATAAGCTGACTCTTTGCCACCTTCCAGAATCTTGGCCCGAACGTGCTTATAAGGAGGAAGAGATATGACTTCGGCTGTATACCTTCATATGTAGATTCCTATGCAGTTTAATAGAGGGCTGGGCATTTTGTTCAATTTGTTTGAAGAGAAGAGAAATATATATATATATATATATATATATTTACTGGAACGCGTTTGCCTTACAATTATTGTGTTCGATTATGATGTCATTAGCCGTCATTACGACCAATGACCTAGACAAATGACTAGTAAATACACGACTGAATTTGATTACACATCCGTCTCATATATGTGTATATGTGTGATTTGTGTTTTCATACGAGCGTGTTGGTTTTCCCTTATGCTTCTCCGATTTCACCTGTCTCCATTTCGACGGGAGAAAGGGGACGTTCGAGCGGATCACTCCCCATCCCTTCGTGTTCGTCTGTCGACGGGGGTCAACTGCAGTCGCTTGAAGATGCAGCTCTAGCGGCAGAAACTCCTTGACCATTCAGCCTCTGTCTGTGTGTCTCCCTCGTTTGCTTTCGTCGTGGCGACACATGTTGACCCGAGTGATACAATTATGATGACTTACGACCATCCGCCCTCATCCCGCGCCCCTGGGATGGGTTTGACACCCCCCATTTCGGTTCAATAGGACCCCATCCATACCCCATATGGAGCGTGGTCTCCTTGCTCGCCACATGGTCCTACGCGACGACGGTTCCCTCGAGGTGGCCCGTGCGTCAGGCATCCCGCTTAGCACTAACTGGGCTGTGCCACGGACATTTCTCCCTCGTTCTCTCCTCGCCGATGCCCCTAGCAGACTTACGCTCCAAGCAGACACTACTATGGGGCGGCCCCGCCCCCATCCGCTGTTACTGCCTCAGTATTACACCCCATCGGCCTAGCCTCAGTCTGGGTTTGCCATGCTGGCGGGACCAGACAGCAGTCGGTCGCAGGGGGTAATGTATTGTATATTCTTTCGATATATCAATTGGACGCATTGCCAGGCGAGACACGTAGTCTGGGGGCCAGCGGAACAAGCGGGGTGCGCAGCTCGCAGGAGGTGGAGAGAAGGAAAAGGGCGCGCCAGGGGCAGGAAGCAGAGCTCGAGGAAGGGCCTACGGAGTCCTGAGAGAGAAGACGAGATGCTGCTGGCCGTGCGCGTCGGTCCTGCGGCACGACCCGTGCGTTCTGCTCTCTTCGCATGCTCCTGCTGGTGCTGCGAAAGTCGGCGCGGGAGGCTCCCCGCAGAGACTAATAGCACGAACAGCACTAGTGGTGTAGAAGTAACTGTAGTTGTACTAGTAGAAGGCAGATGTTGGACGCCTTGCAGGTGGAGGAACCACACAGTGGATGGGGGGAGGGAGTGGGATCTACGAACGAAGAAAAAAAAAGGCAAAACCAAACAAACAACTGACTTGGTTAGCAGCGATCGCGGCCAGCCAGCCAGCCAGAGGATGGTTGCTGGCCAGCGATACCCCAGACCTCCCCGTTGAGACCTAGCTGTTGGCCTCTACGGAGGTGAGAGCTGCGGTTCACCTCAGACAACAAAAAACAAGGACGTGGAATATTCACGCGGAGAAAGAGAGAGAGAGAGGGAAGGAGATGCCACATACAAGATAATAGGTACAGGTGAAGGGACCAATGCTGGTTTTTCCTCCTTAGTACAACAGTGATGGCGTATCGATTTTACATATTGCAGAAAAGAACGAAAATTAGGTAGTCGACGTACGGGTCGACGTACAATGAGAGTGCAATGATGGTGAGGCCGAGGCTGGATGTTAGCCAGGCCTTATACATCTCTCTTCAACGAGCAGTTCATCGTCTCCTGATGCTTGCAAGCACCAGTCATCGACACGCGTTCGCTCGTTCGCGACGGTTGTCTGCATTCGAATGCACCGAGATGAAGCACGAAGCAATTGTGCGTTAGGTAAATACATGAGAGGTGCAGAAATTTATGAGGATAATTCAGTGGTAGTCGTTCTGGTCGGCATAAAGGAAAGCTCTTCAAGGGGAGTCCCATCACGCGCGTATAGCTCTAGCCTATACGACGATAAGCGATTGCTGTCATAACGCGTAGTCCTGTAACAGTGCCCTTCACGCACGATGCTTCCACCGAAGTGGTTTCTATGTAGCTGCACTTATACACTTCCGGCTTCGTTCGCCGTTGCGGCTGCTCATTCACTCGTCATTCTGCTCGATATTCCAACGGTGGACGACCGCCGGAACCTCAACGCGGCCTACGACGTCACGAATCCCACCGTCATCTTTCCTCGGCAGGCCCCGTCCAACTCACATTGCCAACCTTCTCCGTCGTGAACACGCTCGCAGAAACGCTCCAATTCGTTCTCTTTATCATCGCCGTCCACCCAATGGCATTTCAATAGCAGATGCGCGATTTCCCACGTTAGCACGCGCTCGGCAGCTGGAGCCCAGCCGAAGCGGCTGGTTGTAGCAGTGATGGCACTGGTAGTCGTTCCGTCCTCGCAAGCGATTCCGGAACGGTCGGCTACTGAGCGGAAGTAAACAGGGGGAATCAGCCTCGATTCTACAATATGTGCCATGTATCTATCGGCCCGGGTTGGTCGGTCGGTCAGTCTTGTTGGGCCCTGCGCGCCGCTGGATTTCAGCGAAGGAGGCGAGACGCAACGCGCGATAACAGCTGCGCCAACAGCAACAATAGAAACAATAGCGAGCTGGAACCAAGAAAACCTACGGGGGGTGGAGGAACACAAATCAGGACAGATGGCAATGACGACGAGTGGCAGCAATGGGGTTTCGGTAGAGGTCTATTTTTGGAAACCTAATTTTTACAAGCGAACTCGGCTCTGGGTACAATTTCTAACGGGAGTCTAATCTCGTGCTTGATAGCTATTCGACAGACCATAAGGTTCCGCCATGCTGAACACTAGTTGGATGCGGCTGTCGCTGCCGCCAGCAGCGTGATTCGTTACTGTTGAACGACGTATTTAATCGAACATCGTGAGCTGGTTGAGCTGGCTTAAATTTGTATTTGAGAAAAGTACCAGTTGGAAAAAAAGAGACAATCTTTTAAAAATGGAACAAATATTAAACCATAATAGGTGCGAATTCAAGTGAAAATCCGCAAGGTTTGGAAAGAGTTAGATCGATATATCGTCTATCAGCGGGCTGTGCTGTCACGTTATCCGATAAAACGGTTAAAACAGTGCAACGTAATGATAACAAGGTACAAAAAGCAGGAGGTTGCAGGTTCGAGTCCCGTGAAGTGACATCTCCCTTGTAGATAAAAGGTGCTCTTGTATTGTAGAATCTAATCACAGATCACGACTTCGGATATCATGTCGAGTGTTCAATGAAATGTCACTGTAAACTCCGCTGAACATTTATTTTTTAAGGGGATATTGTCATGCGAACATGGCCTATGAACTTAGGGACACCTTTATGGACGAAAACATCGGCTAGCGCAATAAACTACACGTATCGTTTCTACTCATTTAGCTTACAGCATGTGTCACGTGGTGAGCTATACACGCGCCGCGTTGTTTGTACTCACGCGCTATTGTACGAGCGTTGTCGTATCCACCACTCGTCTCGGTTAGAGGAGGGAATGCTTGAGAAGGCAATTCGTCCATGAACCCTGTTGCCGTCGTCATCTGCTGTGGCACATCGGGCAGTCTCCAAACCCGTAGTCGGTCAGAGTGGAGTACCATATATACCATATAGCCGACGATATGGTCTCTTGCCTGCTTGGGTTGGCTTTCGCTTGGCCTTTCTTCCGCTGCAACTGCGTCAATGGGGTAATTAAGAGAGAAACTCGATGCGGCAGCGGCGATGGCTCGTCGACTCGAAGGCCCACGGGACCCGGAACGCCACCCCACCTATTCTCTATGGCTCTATGGAGCCATCCAACCAAATGGTATAGCCAACTAAGCATTATTAGTAAGGGTATGTGTATGTAGTCGCAGTAGGGAAATAGCTGTAGTTTGATCCATTCAACAGTTGTTGCAGGGCCAGCTCATTACTGAGAAGGGCCACGTTTGGCCGAAACTGGGAAGATTGAACTGGGTAATCATTTGGCTGCGTGGTCAATAGAACAGCACCTTAATCGTATTGTTATATTGTACGTGCATGTGCCCTCCCAGGCTTATACGATAGTTTGACTTTTGCGCGCCGAGAAGAAGACGACAACACTTCGCCCAATCTAAGCTAAATGCCCGTACTGATACTCGTGGATGGCCGCGTTGTTGAGATCAGCTAGCCAATTCTATATTGGTATTCCTTATTGAATTGGGTCCGGGTCTGTTAGCTCCCGTGCGCCCGGTCTTAACCGGCGTTTTTATCTATGGCAAAAATGAATTAAGTCAGTCAAGGCACAGGTCCTGCATGGCGTTGGTCATTCGTCACACGGAGCGGCGAAGTAGGTTGGGCAAGCCATATGTAAATACGTCGCGCACTTAGTCACAAAAGCAACCACAGCAACAATCTCAGCAGCACCAGCAGCAGCAGCGGCGTCAATCGCAACAGCGATGTTGTTTACACAGTTTGGCCGCAAACGATGCAACCAGACCGCAAAGCCTGCCCCAAAGCTGAAGTCCGATCAGAGACAGATAAGGAGAGAGTCGCAACGCACACTCTGTCCATCGTAATCCCACCCATCATTCATAATTCATATCATCGCCGCTTAGTTTCCTCTTCCGCAGCGCGCCGTTCTATCTCTGTTTCCATCGTTACTATTATATATATATATATATATATATATATATATGTAGCTATGTATCTATCTTTGCGGTGCATCCTTCGCCACCGGCTTAGTCCAATCCATGAGGGGGATTGGATCGGATAGGGTGGGGTGGCATGTGGTATATAGGCGGCTGGCTATCCACATTTGCGATGATGGCTGGTCACAAGGGTAGAACACCCCCGCAGACATTTTGCCGACCACTAGATTTGCTATTCCGTATGTTGTCCACCACGTGAGACTCAGCCGAGATTCCCCCATCGTGGTCCGGTTGCGGCTAGCAACTAGACAGCTCGAGCAGCCACTTTCGAGCGCCTGTACGCGCGATGCATCAGCAGGCTACATCAGGGATCTGCGTAGCGCGTCGGATGGATCGGCGTCGGGCATCGTGGCCGACGAACAGGACACGCATATGGCCGATGGATGTTGCACAGTGGCAAACGCCGAGGGCAAACTCGTCCACTTCGCTAACAGATTCGTCGGCTGGCGGCGGTAATGGCCTCACTACTGCACAAACTGCGTTCGCTGGTCAACTCGAAGATTCGTATTCGGGTACGGTTGCCACTCTTTGTATATATATATTATATATGTCCGTCACATTCACATTGCAAACACGAATCCTTGCACGATTTTACTGTTCGCCCGCTGCGAGCAGTGGGGCAGTTGGTACATAAGGATGGGCGCATCTAATGGGCGTAATAGATTATATTCAGGTTAGGAGGGCTACGATATACGTAGTGTTAACAAGCCGTCTGTGTGAACGCCAGAACTAACTTGAGGTAAACATTGTTGGATATAGTTGGTGTTTGGCCCGGATGGAGTGTGCCCATGCCATAATAGACGCTAAGGGGAGTGAAATAGCCGAAGAGGGCAAGCCTGTTGGGTGATTAATCTGACAATCGAGACAACCCGGATCCAAGTATGACGAGTTCATTTCAATATATGTCTCCTACTTGAATAGAGCTTACTCAAAAAATAGAGTTACCAATATATATATCCATATATATATATATATATATCCTGATCTGAATGCATGTGTGCATTGTGCACTCATTCAAAGGGAATGGCATTGTTAAACAGACGCACGTCATGGACGTCTGACTTCTGGTGAATTTCTCTGTACAAATTTCCTTAACAGTTAGCGAAATGTGCTCAGAGACCCTTTTGGGAGAGTTTCGTCCTTGGAGAAATTCCGCTGACTCATACAATGAATATATGCAAGCTTTCCATTCAGAGTTAACGCCCAACTGAAGCTGGATCATCAGAATCAATAAGTGTGAGATATGAGGTCGGCGACGAACACCCGAAACCTGAACTATGGAACTCGCGAGCAGTTGGCAGACAGTCGCCGTAATTTCTACAGACAGCCTTTCTATAATACGCACATGCATAGCCGTATGAGTCCTTACGTTTCGTCCATATACGTACCAGGCCTGATAACACAGCCGTACAATGGGGTAGGACCGACGTGTTTGCTTATTCTCGCGTTTGTTAGCTTGGAAACATTCAAACATCGCTGAGAATGGAACTTTATAATTAACAAGATATCACCATTAAAGAAACAACCGTCATTGTCGTACACACTGTACAGTGCCGCTATCATTCTTGTTATCATTATTTTCTCATTAGCCTCGACCAATGATCAAAGCTGGGTTGACAAAGCTTTGAACAAAATGCGTTCCAAGGTGTCCATCTTCAGCATCTTGACGAGTTCCCCCACCGTGCGTTCATCGATGCTCGCAGGCAAGCAATCGCGGCTATGACAGCGGCAGCGGCACAGGGAACGGGGAGGCTGCTCGTAGAGTGAACGCGCAGTCATTTGACGGCCAGCAGCGAATCTATCCATCATAACGAGCCGTTCGCCCCTACGGCTGCGTCCCTGTGATGTCGTAGTCTATCGTCGTCCAACAGTCGTAGGCGGGCACGAGGCGCTATGTGGCCCTTGCCGACGCTGAAGGTGTGGAAGCCGAATTTCGAATGGAAATTTATGCCAATACACACCACCTCTCTCCGCCGGAGCACCGCTCGAGACACGGCAGTCGCAGGAACAGGGCTGCCCGCAAGCATCGCTCTAGCTCGGGAGCGACGACGCTTCGCGGCCGATAACCTATCGTCTAGGCGGCGGCGGCGGTCGTGAGGATTTGCCCGCACCTCGTCGGGCTGCTCCGTGTTTTGCCTTGCCAATACAACGCGCGGGATATTGAGAAGGACATGCAAATAGCATGCATGCCGAACACACATGCAAATAGCATGCGAAGGAAAAGTGAACAACAGTTAGCTAGTACCTACCTACCTATCTGGTGGGAATTCATGCGATGGCTCGTCGATGGTCCGCAGAAGTTGAGTGCCTAGCGAAAGGGACGAGCAGCCTTGCGCTCAAGATGGAGAAACGCAAGAAGTGCAATCGACATCATAACATGGGCCCAATTTGCATTGAGCGGCTGGTTTTCGTTTGGGCAAAGTTCTCGTTACCTCGGAATACACCCAACGTGTTCCGTATTTTTCGTTGAGGAGTACACGTGTATATATATATATATATATATATATTCAATATCACATATATCAACTGCTGAAAAATGTGGACCACAGTGGAGAAATTATGCAGACCAGTGTCTATAGCAGTTCCAGCTCGCTCCAATGCTAGTGATAACATCGCGTGCAGTGGTAGTGTTCGAGATGACTTCGAGAAGCATCAGGTGAAGGGTGCAGTCAATTGTAAAAATGCACGTGCATACACCACCAGGTAATTAATTCATTCATTGCACTGTTTTACACCATTAATAGCGCTATTTGTAATTTTTCCTCATTAACCGAGTGATGCGTTGTGTAACAACACCTTCTCCAACGTCAAAAGTTGCCGGGAACAATTTTAGGGTTGCTTAATCTCGTATCAGACCCATGTCGATTGCAACATATCATGCGATGATACATAGTAATCCAACATCGCACCTTCAAGAACGTGTACACAGTCGAGTTCCAACGAACATCGTGGAACGTCGTCATCATAAATAAATCGTGTATTAGAAACATCATACTCTGGGGAGAGTCGGTTCAGATCTAAACTTCGACAGCGCTCCCTTAACGCCGAGTCGAGTTCAGCGGACCAGTGGCATAGGTACGCGGTGGTCTTAACCCGCCTGGACAGAAGCACCTCCCGAGCCTCTGAAGATTTCGTCCGCCATCCTTCAAAGAGACGGGCGAAGTAGACGACCTTCAACGAAACTGTGTTTCTACTCCGCCAGATCAACGAAGGGATGGCGGGGGTTCGCACCAATATGTCTAAACGCATAAATGAGTGGGGCCATTATGTGTTCATGTGTGCGCGTAGGTTTGAGTGCATCTGTGGACATATACTGCCGGACTCAACCGTTCGTAACCCTGGCCCTCTCTCCCGCTCGCTGCGAAGTAGCCTGAATGCAACGCGACGAACCGACACTTTGAGCTTTAGCCGTCAGCTGTCGCCTCGGCTTCTCGGTACGGTGCAACTCTAGTTGACCGCAGGAACTCAACCTCGGGGCGAGCCAGCCGCTTAAAGTTTGCTTGTAAAAATTGTCCGGTTTCCCTCCGTTGCCATAAGCTCGAGGCAAGGACCACGGCGGGCTTAGCAGGCCAGGGACGTTTCTATCGGGACACTAACCCCCTACCACCCTTTGGAATCGTTATTCGCCTTGGCCCTCGTTGCCCGCTTGCGCGAGAGGTCTCCACCCTGCGTGTTGCCTTTCCGAAGCCCTTCTTCAACCAGACTCCGCCTCTGAACCTCGCTCCTCGCTTTTCCCATAAAGAGGAGGGAGGCCAGATTCTCATATCTCGCCCATAAAGTTCATCCTGGAACAAGCTATCCGCTAAAACGGATTCCAGCATTCGAAGCTAGTGCTTGCGCTTGGCCTGTGGCCGAGGCCGCTGATCGACGCCAGTCAGTGGCGTCCGTGATGTTCGACGTCTTGGTAGGAGTCCACGGCGAAACGACGGGTCGGGCAGCATAAAAATACATCAGTGTTTAATACAACCGGAACTCATGCGAACGGTGTGGGCGGCGGAAAGGGGTCTGACTGTTGCTTTCACTACCCTGGCAGTTAAACATCTGCTGACGGAGCTGGTGCTCTCCTCTGTTCCAAAGGCCGTGCGAGTCAGGTCTGAAACATCAGCAGCCTCGCGCTGACCAGACCTCGCAGAGTTATTACATAACCGCCTGTATCCATCGGTGGAACGAAGATGAAGATAATAATGTGATATACTAGATGAGACCTTGTGTAAATCGGACATGCGAATGTGATTAACGATTAGCCATTTATTTCATCTCGTTTAGGTGGAAAACGCCGTTGGAAGAAACTTGCCTCAAAAATATATATCTCGTCGTATAGCGATTCAATCTCAGTTATGAGGATTGAATGGAGTTCTCGTAGAGAGATCATTTCGCTGAAGTTGTTTTTGTGCTTCGATTATAGCTCTCGCTGTATTAGGAACTCTCATGTCCATTGATAATGCATGGAATGACTTGCGAAGATGCACCGTTAACAGCCTACCATCTTTGTTGGGATATGAAAGCAACATTCTTTTGCACTACGGTGTGTAAATGCCTCTGATTCCATCGTGCCCAACGTGTTTGGCTGTCCGTCGGAAGAAAGCTCAGTTGACGCGAGTCAGAGAGGGCTACCTTCGATTGAATTTGACTACAGAAGCCCGAAATGTTTAGGATTGATATGTCTATCAGTCTGGACCTCGTAATAAACAGGCTGCTATAGAACAGCAGGTGTCTTATTATGTCCCCTGGATGGTCTAGTGGTGAGCGTCTTGGACTGCTGGACTGGAGGGACGCGGGTTTAAATCCTGCCAGACGCGTAGAATCTTTGGAGTTCTTTATCATCCTTCTTTATCTGAAAATTCTCGCCAGGTACGAGTGGAAGAGATTAAGCAGATTTGGCCCCGACAGGTCTTCATAGTAATACCTAAAGGTTAGGAGCTGAGGCCTGTCAGAAAGGGGAACAGCTGAGGGTCAGCTCGAAAAACAATTATTATTATTTAGGTGTCTTATTATAAAATCGGCTGCTCCAAGCAAGTGTCAGGACACGTCTTTTTGAATTGTCTATAAGTATGACAGACAGGCACAAGACAAACAATAGTAGCACACGTCACGAAACGAGGAACAGAGCTACTTTGGTAAGGCGCCGGTGCCGGTGCAATTTTTCCCTCGTCGCCATCCACCTTCCAGGCTGCAAAGGGAGACGCTAAGAGACGTCCAGGTCGGTTGTGACAACAGAGCACAATGGCTAGGGAAAAGTAAGAACTGCTTTCTACATCACCCCGAAACAGAGTCGAAACTTGCCTTGTACGGCATTCTGCCTTTATGCCGCAGTTGGTCGTCCCACGAACTATTCGAACGCGAGAGATCCTTTTTGGCAATGGCTCCGCACACCCCGTTGAGATGTTCCCAGCATCTGTCGTATCCACCGGTATTACTGACTCCATTGCAACCTGCTGATCTGTGTTGCCCAACCGCGTGCGGGGCCGGCAATAAGCCATCTAGGGCGTTGAGCAACAGCTGGAGGCAAAAGCCTTCTGCGCCTCAACCCGAGAGGCGAAATGAGAGAATGTATCGAGCATAACACAGAGTTCGGCGCCGACCTCTAGTCGAGATATCTGCATGGGCTGTCGGCTGGATGAGTGTCTGTACCGGAAGGGTAATTTCGACGGGTTCCAGGGGAAGAGAAGTAGAAATCTGGATCCATGTAAAAAATAATGAAATATCCTTTTACCCATAGAGACCTGTCCACTGATAGTCGCCTGATGCTCTCGTTGCGCGAAAAACAAAACAGTGTAAAGACACCCGAATCGAGTACCCAGAATGGAGAACTTGAACCAAAGCTGAAGTACGCGGACCATCTTTACCAAATTAATAAGCATCCGGAAAATTACGGTCAATGGATCCCCGCACATCCATCCGCCCGGCAAATGCTGATCGTATTAATTGGCTGTCGACCACTTTGATCCAGTAGGACTAAGCGAGTTAGTCCTTATTCCTCACGTTATTTTTTTTGTCAGCGACCGAAATGAGAACTCCTATAGGGAGAGGAAAAGCTGAAACAACTAAGGCGACCAGCTCACATCTGCTCTCAGCAATGGAAGAGACCGAATTAGGTTAAGGGTGCCCAGTCGGCCTGTCCGTATGTGTGTCTGTGTATGTGTGTGTGTGTGTAGCGTGCAGAGGTGCCAAGTAGGTGCGAACACAGCCTCCATCTCCGGGTGCAATTTGGCCGATGACATCACGTAGTGGCGCTCGCCGTCTGGCCGACCAACGGCTCGGCCACCGGTGTGGAGTCGGGCCGTTCGAAGGGCAGCCCAATAGGAAACGAGGCAGAGTGGGAAGCCGAGAAGGCTAATCAGAGATAAGCGGCGAGATGGCCATGCAGATTGTTACGACTCGCGATAACAAGAATAGGCCTGCGAGCCGCTAGAGAAGGGTCTGCGGACGTCGCCGGTAGAGGCCGAGTATCGACCCGTACTCTTATCAGCCGAGTTGGGGATGATCCGGCTGCAGGGTTAGCGCAACGTGATGGTAGGGGAGCTGATGAAGAAACGCACCGAATTGGTAGACATTTCGCCATGTCTAGTGGCAGGACGAGTAAAATCAACTGAGAGAGATGACGGAAGAGCTGAGAGAGAGAGAGAGATGGGACGTCTTCGAGGAACTCGACTTTTCCGGGCTTCGCGGTTGAACTCGTTTAGAGAGACGGAGAGAGTAGTGCAACTCAACCTGGCATCGTGATAACTCGTCTTCCTGCTCCATCATTGGGTAATGATGGTGATGAAATGACCGCGCTAGCAGAGGCCGGCGTGGGATGTGGTTTTCTTGAAAATCGGTGAACTAAATGCAGGTTACGTCGAACCCAGCCAGAGACGCACTAATTGTAAGTTAGGGTGCAGAAAGTGTGCCACAGGCTAAGCTCTGAGGTGTCCCGGGTAAAAGTTGATGCTCCTGCTACCTGTGTCGGCTCATCAGCGAACCTCATCGTGATGACCTGCAGATAAACCTGGACGGTTGGCTCTCCCTGGTCAAAAGTGTTTCGGCAGTACTTGTAAGGGGACGCACGAGAGGTCACAAGATGACGAAAAATGAAATGTTCCATAGTCTTTGCGTGAAATAATGTATAAACCCAAAACAGTGCTATCGTGATAAATTAATTTGTAGGAAGGACAACGTACACAAAAACATACGCTGGATTACTGCGATCGCAAATGGGGGCGATCGAATCAGATTTGACCCTTGATCATCCCCACCCAGTCGAATATTAGAACGAGCTCTACCAAACGGCCCACACTTACCGAGCTCCATATATTGCTAGAAATTAGCTGCATAGAAACAAGTCGAATCATGTAAAATAGATGTGTATATATTTATATATGTGTGTGTATGTATGGTGATACAACTGAGCTAGTGAACTTCTAGAGAATTTTACTTTTGATATGCTATCATTAGGCACGTTAGCAGTACCTATGCGTTCATTTTCACAAACGCAAACCTCCGCCAAAGCGCAGCTCCATCTGTAAGCTATTCCGTCGCCGCCGCCGCCGCCGCCGTAGCACGAGATCAGAGTATAAAACATGTGTTCCATTACTTTGCAGGTAAGAAACGGCCAGCGCCTGACACCAACTTAGTCGCTCAACGAACATGCGCAGTATACATCGACGTGAGTAGCATAACGGTCACCGTTATAGAGGCATCTGCAGCAGTCGGGAATGCCGGACCGCACCGTGGTGCCAAGCCGGTCGAAGCTCAAGTTGTGCTCGCGAGTCTACATCGAGCAGCCGTGGAGTCACTGAAGTCGGCCACACTTCACTGCGCACGGAGCAAATGTGGCGCCAACCCGTTACTTACTGGTCGAGTGCGTGAGAGCATCAAGGGGATGTTTCCGACTGTACTTGATCCAATGAGCGGGGTGATGTTTTTTGGCTAAAAAAAAGAGAAATCTACACACACGATTGCTTAATTGAGTCTGCAACGTAAACGAAAGCACCTTTCCTCGTGTTACACATATAAGATACATAACGCATATATACACATACGCGAATGGATACACCAGAACGGCTTTTCCCTATATAATCAAACTATTACTGTTATCTCCGTCGGTCATCTAGTGATCACAGAAAATCGGCTCGTCTTCGAATATGCAATACTTTTTTTTTTAGAGGAGGAAATTGCAATATGCAATACTAGACAGGATTTATTGTACACGTAATTCAAATTGTAATGCTAACCCAGTTAGGTACTTTCACATGTTCTTATGGCCCAATTAATAAGTTCGCACCAGCGGGGTGGTTCCGCTGAGGTCTTTCTCTCATATGTCGACAGTTTCCAACCTCCTCAATGCGTCCATATATTTGTAGGTGCCAGTGGTACCGTAATTGCGTAATACTGTGCACGACTGTATGATAATGTGTGTACGTGCAGGATGCAAGTAGTATCAAAGTCTTGATCACCTGGACATCAGGCCTTCGGACTCCCTGCCCCAGCGGAGTCATTGCGGATCGTTAACGTACACCTTACGTAATGTCATAATTAACGCCCCGAATACGAGCGGTGGTCCTGTTGCGGCGATGGTCATTTAATTCGAGCAAAAACTCATTGGACGAGTGGCTTCGTCCAGGGACACTCGGGTCCCAGGGTCGTCCCATTTGTGCGCAGTCACACATCACGGAAACGGCACGACACCAGGACGGTAACGGCCGCCCTTACCACCCCCCTTTCCAGCCCCGAACTTATAGGTTGGCCGCCAGGTTACACGGTCCCCGAAGCACCACCGCGCTCGCCGGGTTCCTGGTACGGGCGAATTCAAAAAGGGGTTTGCCTACGTTTTTGTTGCTTAACTTAATTTATCGTCAGTGCTGTCGAGGCAGTGGAAAAGCTAGCATTGGTCGTAGTACCGACGGCAGCTCGTCTTTCGCTTCCACAGATACACACACACACACACTCATATACAAACGAACGAACTTTCACAAGTCCGATGTCTCGACCATTGCCAACACCCACCATGACGTGATCACTACTCTTCAACTTGGTCCTCGGATGCGATGGCGTTGGCTCGTTCGTCGAGCATGAGGAGACCCTGCCGGATCCCTTCTGGCGGTCGCCGAACAGACGTCAAACGAAGACACTGCAGGACATAAAGCGCGTCACGGTTCCAGGGAACCAGCCAACCCTCAAGAACGAAAGGAGTGGCGGCATTAGCAGCGTTCCGAGCACGACGGTTTGCTATTACAGACGTCGGCGGTACGCCTCGGATGGCGAGACCGATGCAACGTCCAATGGAGACAGTGTCCTGCTGTCATCGGAGCTCGCTGCCGCAGCCGCTGACGCCGGCTTTGTCGTTGTCATCGTGTCGCGCCGGGGATCGGCCGTTCGGTTGTGTGGTGTGGGGCTTTCTGAGACCCTCGTAGCCTGTCCAATACCCGGGCCCCATTTTCTTCCCCTTGCTTCATACCGCACTAATGGTTGCGCAATGGGCAAAAGTATCAGAGTCAGAGTGAGAAATAGACCCAGAGAGAGAGAGAGGGACAGAGAGAGAGAGAGAGAGACAGAGAGAGGGAGAGAGAGAGAGAAGAGTAGGTCTTCTTCGTTGCAGCAAAGCACGATCGCGCACTACCCCTCCCCTCTGCCCCCTATCTTCTCCTGAAGGAACAAATGGAACAGATGACCGCTAACGCCTTCGTCAGAGCGCGACCAGCAGCCTCTATAGTTGTCCCTCACTCGAGTCGATCCTCCGGCGTTGGCTGCGTGACGCAACGGCGAGGAGAAGCGAACAAGGCCGAGATGGGAAGACCACAATGAACCAAGACGATGGGAGCAAAAAAAACGAACGTGCGACATTTGATGCGTTTGGTGTGTTGTGGACGAGTTTTTTTTTTTTTGCCTACTGGGGTCCTCGTCGACTGGACGACCCGCAGCGGCCTTCGCTGAGCAGAGCGGGCCAAAGGACGATCGATTTACTGTTATATATTACGAAGAGAGGCTAAGGGTTTACGGCTTCAATAACTGGGAGCTACGGGAGCTGCCTAGCTCTATCGAGCGGCGTGGATGCCGCTCCGATTCGGCACGATTGTTGTTGGCATCGGTAGTTCTCGCTTGGCATTTTTACGAAGCAACGGTTACGGGGCGTGGGCCCTCGAGCCTTGTGCTATTCTTCGTTCCTTGCTTCGACAGAAAGCAAGAAAGGCTTGACAATATCGTTCAACGTGCTCGCGTAGTTTTTGAGACGAACAGAAGTTGAATAAAACGATTCTCGTCGCGTACCAATGACACGCGATCTGCACGATAACAATGGCTAGCAGTAACAGTGCCCAGAGGGGAGAGCAGCACTTGGGGGAGGAGGCCGTATAGGAAAGCTCATACTAACGGTCGGGTAGAACTTCCCCATGGGGTGTCCCTTCGTTTGCTTGAACGAACTTGGACACTTTATGGGGAAGTTCTCATGACAGGAACGATATCGTAACATTGCAATTCATAGCGGGCGCATTGATTGGGAAGAGAGATGCCGTCGATTATTATGAGCTATCAAAGGGTTCCTACAAAAGACAATTCTCAAATGTTGAACCGAGTATATTCGTATAGCTTCCTAAGTGTATCTGTTGAGCTGGTTGCACACGTCATATACTCTTTGATATATGCGCATCATACAATAGGTGTTTTCGGTTATAAGGAAGAACCGCTGTGGATCCGTCAGGCAGATGTAAGCTAACCATGCAAAGCGCCAGGATACTCAGAGAATGCGGAGTCGCACCCTGACACGTTTACCGACTTTCTCTCTTTCTCTCTCTCTCTCTCCCTTGGGTTCTGGGCGAGTTCACTTATATGTTGTATGGAATTACAGCGCGAGACCAGTACAGAAATAACCGTAGAAATGTGCCAAAATATATCGGTACGTTTCTTTCAAATTATTGAAATAATATAAGTTATTAATATTAAGGGGCGTAAACAGTGATCATTACATATTGCCATTCACTACTTATAACGCAGTCATTTCATTTTGTACTCTATAATTATTAAAAAACAAGCATCTATTTCCGAAGTTTGTTTCATGCTTGCTGTTATATGGTTTCTCTCTGTTCTGCTCCGGAGCGCTAATTCCAAATAAAAATATTATATACTTGCTACTAGTCATGCTTACTTGACATAGGATATTAGGTCGCGCGAGTCGTGCTACCACCAGGTCTGGTAGCCTGAAGCAGCCACCACGGTTCGTTGTCAATTCAAGACCTAGTAACGATTGCACTACACTTCGCAGAGACAGACGGATGGATGAACGCTGGCTTACCGGAGCTAATTGAGAGATTGTGCCAATTCGGATGATGAGTTCGGGGTCAATCTCGAATTGTGAGCGGGCCGCGCAAACAAGCGTGAGAACGCGGCCGGCCAAGGGGCCGCCCACGACAACTTTGCGGTCAGCCGGGGGCCGGAGAGCCTTGCCCGCCAGAGGTCAGCCGCTATCATGGCAGACGTTGTCCATTAACGAGATTAATTGAGTTATCGCTCCCATTATTAATGCTATCGTCATCATCGTGCGATCATTAATAGCTAGGACAGGCCAGGCTCAGGCCGCATCGGCCTATAGCCCGCTTCATTTGGCTATCAAGTACCAGCACAGCCGTCGACACAAGACGCCTCCTCAGGCATCACTGCACGCCACAACGTGTCATTGCACAGAGCGCAGAACGAATACGAGCGCGTGGAGCAATTGTCTGCCTGACAATGTTTTGAATTTCAAGTAGACAACGCACTATCGAAATCAGCTGTTCTGTTTTTTGTGCTGGTCCATTTTACTCCGTAAACGCCCCGCTGGCTGATGAATAGAGGGCGATTATAAAATCGTGTTTGTGTTCATTCAGATTGAGCGCGGGTGACGGTTGAGCTTACCGCCATCGAGACTATGGAATTTCACTGATTAGATTACCAATTAAAAGTCTCGCTTGAAGGTTCGCGACTGCTTACGGATTCATTTCAGCTGTGCTACCTGCAAAGCTGTCCGGAGTTTTCCAGGGCCGGTTGTTGCCATCCACAGCTATATACATAAGGGATACGATACAAATGTTGGACATGAGCTGTTCACTTGGCTACGTCAACGTGAAGCTATACTTACATGTACGCGGTGGGAAACTGTGCCGATGCCACGCATCGTTATTTAGTCAAGCCTGCGTTTGCTCGCGACGATATTATCGCTTTGGTTTATCTTTTGTTGCTAACTGGTCTTTTTCCTATTGTCGCCAGCTTCCTGGCGATGAGACACCGCATGGGAATCACTGGAACAGCAATTATTAACAGAGGTTGACTATGAGGCTCTATCCAAAGCGAGAGATCCTTCTCGGCCCAGCTGTGATGGAGGCACAATAACGATCACGCAGTGCCTCTAACCTAACCGAACCTCTCAGCTCTTTCACTAGCATTTGCCTACATGTCAACTGTGTGGCCCTCGCTCTAACGATGCGAACGCTATATTTGTCGATTCATCTGTTTATTCACTCTTCCCCTTTGAAATCGTTCACGATCTCGCGCTCTCTCTCGCTCTTTCTCGGTCCTCTCGACACTTTTCGTGGTCTACATCTTCTTCTTCTTCTTATGGCCGTCAGCCGCTTTAATCTGTCCTTCGTAGCGTCGTTGTTGCCTGCTGTTCCCCGCGATCCCCGAGCGCACGAGCAGCATTATTTCGAGCGACGCTGAAGCCGCTCAATTTTCAGCGAGTACACCGCCAGCCAGCCGCACTCCACAATAATACACGATACGGTGCGCACGTTTGCGCCTACCTACACCGAACAGTCACAGCCGACCGTTGCGGCCCCCGGGCCCCGAAACTCGAGCAGGCGTTGCAGTGAGGGACGAGACGAAATCTGCAGGTATCGTCCTGCAAAGTCAGCCGTCATCCGCGCGTGACTCGCGGTATGCTTGACAGAGCTGGCGCAGAGTACCGCCGTCCGAATTGGTCAGGGTCCCCGTGTCACTCTTGTACGCTAGCGGTTGCACCCGGAACAACCCGGCCGCCGACGTCGACTGCCACCAGCGTTCCTCCGCAACACATGGCCGTAGATCGCAAAGAGGCAAAAAGAACTTCGTGTGCGTCTGTTTATATTTCAGTCCGTATGTGTGCCCGTGTGTGTACCCGTGTTTGCCGGCTGGCCGGTTCGTCGGCACAAAGTCCTCCGTGTGAGAGAAGATGGCAGCACTCGTGCGATGCGGTGTGGTGTGACACTCACTGGAATGCATATGGCCACCCAGGGGCGTAGAGGCGCCCGCTATTCGGAGGCGCCCGCCATTTCGCGCTGGCAGTTCGGATGGCCGAATGCGAAATGGAGACTTCTGAGATGGGGAGTTGGGGGCCCAGCGGTCGGAGCGCTCCGGGGGGGTTCGCACCGGGGAGGGCAGTGAGCGAGAGCGGCCGCGACCGACCGCGTTGAGCTCGAGTAAAAGTAGTAGGGTTGCAAGTAACCGGGGAACCGGAACGCGTGGGACGCGCACGAGGGCTTAGGAAAAGTATATTTGTATGGAAATGTGTCAACAACACGACACAAAATAGCACTGCTGTTCCGCCGAAACCGCTCACCGCACCGCACGACCCGAGCCGCGCCGAGCCGCTGGTGTACCACCGCTGGCGAACTCAGTTTGTTGTCGAAAAGAAAGCAAAACGCCGCAATGCGTGCCGCGTCATGCCGTGGCTGTATATGAGAGGCTGAGTTGGCAACACGGCGTAACGCATCATCTTTGTCGAGTCTCTCTCTCTCTATCTCTCTTTCTCTCGGTGAAGGTAGAGAGATATGGGCAGATATATATATATATATATATATATATATATATAGAAAGAGAGAGAGAGAGGCTCTTTCAGGCACCGAGCGGATCGTGCCAGATGAAGAGAAGGGACCTCTGGGTAGATACCGGTCGGATGAAACTGTGGATGTGAATAACGTCGACCAACGTTTTTTTCACTCGGCGTCTGTTTTGTTGTTACGTCGAACGGAACGACGAACGCGGCCGTCCCCTGGGTCGATAGAATGGAGCTCGCTTACTCGAGAGAGAGAGAGGCTCAGCTGCATTTATCTTCTTGAATATAGGCACTCACAGATGTGCAACTGGCTCATTTGTATATACATGCAGCGCAGGTATTCGTTCCAGCTTGTTTTGCACCACTGTCCTTTGCGATATGAGAAATACCGCGATGCGTCGGTCGAGGATACTTCGCACCGCCACTAGCATGCTTCATCATGTACCGTAGAGGTACCTAGAGGTGGCGCTTAGAGGAACAGATCTCTTAACCTCTAATCCATTAAGATTAGTTTGTCGTCATTTCATAACAATGTCGACAGGCTGCGGCATCGACGAGATGATGTAAAACGATGGTGTGGCAAAAGGTAACACAACAATTCTTCAACAAAGTACCCATTCATTATTTATCCCTAACCGTTTCACAGTTTCCGTCATGTCTACGGGGAAATGCTAAAAAATGCTGCCAGCACAACTCACATTTCAGCACACCCGAGGATAGTATGTTGAGCGGTAAGCTTGTCCCTAGAAAATAACATATATCGTCTTTCATTAGCAATGTGAAAATGAAACGTTTTTGAGAAAAGTAAGCTTTTTCCTTTTTCACACAAATAATAAATCACTGCAAATCAGAACAAAACAACATTCGTGGCCAGGTCGTTGGAAGACGGTCTCTTTCTCTCTCTCTCTCTATCGCTCGGTCTCTCCCTAAGTCTGAAGCGTAGCAATCCCATTTTGCTAGCGCGGATGTGGCTCACGCAACTCTTCTCAGTCGGCGGTCGGCCGTGTTTTGAAATTGAATCACTCTGAAATTGAGCTCTTCTTTTGCCATGGTCACTGTCCATGCCCCGACGTTCTAGAGCTCGCTCTGTCTCTGTTTCGAAGCTTTGCCTCCGCCGGTTGCTCGGATTCGCCCGATCTTTACCGTTTTCCCAAAATCCGCTCATCTGAAGTTCGCTCACGAAGCCTGAATCGCTGAGGCGATAGGCCGGTGCCGCTAAAGTACACCCCCCAGTGTGACAAGGGAAAAGCGTTTATGGGACGAATTTCGAGCAGCTCGAAGTGAAGCGATGCTCGTCTCGTGCAAATATCACTCTCCCTGTCAACAGTTTCAACTAATAAACTGCATCCTGACTCCCGCAGAGGGATGCGATTATCGTGAAGGATAAATATCAAGGCCACAATAGTGGAATTGCTGCTATTGTGTGTTCTCTATGCTTGTGGATGTTTGCTAATGAAAATAACTGCTGCTGACACTTTGTCGTCGTTGTAATTTGTATTTGAATTGTTATTTGGAGTTTGGGAGCATATGCACCTCAACGAACAATGGCATCAAACGTCCGAGGAAATAAGTCTGTGCATAACCCGAACTGTACTTTTTATTTAAGTCACTGGTGTACATAAAAAAATGTACAATAAAGTAAATCTTCCGATAAATGTATTATATATCAATAAATAACTTTATCAGTATGTATATATATATATATAAATAAATCATGAGGTGCCGCTGTGATCTCCCAGCCCACGATCAGCGCTGAAGGTTGCCAATTTTTTATCTGACATCTAGACGTATACGGACTTCGTAACGCCTCATCGCTCTGTTCATAGCCTCAAGGCGGACTTTCTTATGCGACTAATGATGCTGTAAAATATCACGTAAGGAGAATGAACCCCTATTTCAACTATCAACACAGAGATCTTAGAGATTTCTTCAACAAAGCAAAGTCAACGTATCACTCGTATTGTCCTCTTCATCACGACAGTGACAGTCGGCAGTGTGGTGTCGCGCGCCCAGTGACATCGAGAAAGACGCCAACCAACTCCGTATAGGTGAGCTTGCGTTACAAGATATTGCACGCACTCGTCAAAAACAACTCACCGCACGAGTATCGTTACACACAGGCAGCGGATTTTCCTCGAACCTGGCGTCACTCGCAAATGTGCTATGTTGGTCTTCCATTCAATGGCGCGACTACACACAGATCTTCGTATAGCATTCTCTCCAATCGTACGTTTCTTGTTCGCGCCATGTTCTGCCGCTGCTCTAAAAAGGCGCTTCATTCCTCCTCCGCCCTCCCCTTGGGCTCCGACTGTAGCTCAGGGCACCTCCCTTCCTGTCTCAATACAGGGTCTGGTATGTGTTTTTCTCCTCTTGTTCATCGCCAGCGCTGTGTTGCCTTACGATGATGACGGTGGCCGCTGTGGTGATGATGTCCGTGAAAATGATTATGTGCTATGAGACGGCCGGTGCCTGGCTTTCTTTCGACCAGGCCCTTAGTGGCTGTCGCGGCCGGGTCGGCCGTTCGTGTGTGGAGCTAGGGCGTCTTGCTAGCTTCATTGTTACTATTGGGTGAGGTTAAATGGGTCGGAAAAAACTAGCCTGGGCTCGCTTACCACGAGAAAAAAAAGCCGAATTCGAGGTGTACGAACCACGAAAAAGCAATGAAAATGGAACTCAACACAAGGCTGGTAAAGCGATCAGGCTACATTGCAAACAATAGCAGGCCCATCCCAGAAGTGACCAAAGGTATCGGTCGCTTTCCTGGAGACAATAGACGTGTCTGGCATCGTCTCAAGTGCATTCACTATTATGTTATCATATTTGTCCACCTCCACACCGCGGGTTTCACCTTTCGTACAGGGTAAACCCAATGGTGGTTCATAGAGCAGTGTATGTTGTGGCACGGTATATTATGTCATATATTCAATTTGACAATGGTGTTCCAATAGTATGAATGATGTGGTCGTTTACGTTTTGCCCTGTAGTACGCATAGGTCAGTAGGCAGGCAAATGACGGTGTCATTATACGTGTCGAATCATTTCACGCTACTTTTCAAATCAGGAATAACATGATTGATATGCGACCTGTTAGAGCATACATTTATACATACATATATATTATTGTCTACAACGTCCGGCAGAGTTCAATGTATCGCCCAGTGAAGTACTGTATATAGGTAGAGGGATACATCAAAATTGCTCTTGCTGAACGACTTTTATTTTCTCTCCAAAAGGATTTCGTCGTTTGGTTAAATATAATAATACAATGATGAGAAACTTCATCATATGTTTGGTAGGACAGCCAACATTTAACTAAGCGCCAGCAGGATTCCACGCTTTTGGCTCTCTGGAGGAAAGCGGACTGATTCGTTTGGAAATTGAAACGAAATTTCCTTCGGTTTTGTTGGTTCAACTGTCTTCCAAAGCGACCCATTTCCAATTCAGTTCCGGTAGAGTCGGGTGTATTGAGAGAGCGAAAGAGAGAGAGAGAGAGAGGGTATCTGTCTGCTTCTATCCACGAAATGGCAGAGAATGGGCGACTTCATTGCGTTGGCCCTCAGCCCGGCGACCTGCCCGACGATAGCGATGGACAAATTGCCTGGGGAGTTCGCGACGGACACTTGCTTGTGGGACGATTGCACAGCAAAGGGAGAAAAAACGAAATTGAAGATATCACAGCGGTGCAGAACGTATAATAACTCTGAGACACTGAAAGCTAGCAGCGCACATATTAATGCACTTAAGCGACCTCCATCTATATTGTCGTAGACGTCCGACATTTTCATCAAACAGTAGTGGGTTTTTTTTTTCGTGTAACGCATGCATGACTCAGCACAACTCAACTCAAAAATCCGTCCTCAACAGGTGTAACTTTCTTTTATGCAAGTGGGAATTTTGATCTTCGATACGAATGGCATCAGGAATACATATACTTCGGACACTAGAAACCGTGAGGAAAGCCAAAGGTATTCACTACTCAGTGACTTGTAAAATTCCACTAGGTTCATTAATTAATAATGTTTGTTGTTCGACACCAGTGAACTTCACTTCGAGTTGCAATGCATTTCGTCGTCGGCATCTTTTCCTTGCTCTTTCAAATCCTCCTTGCCCCTGTGCTAGGGTTCTTTGATCTGACGCTGAGGTCGCACGCCAACGTCAAGTTTCGTTCATGTTCAAACGGCTAGACGAACATGGCGAAATATTCAAGATCCCGCTGCCGATCTGTCGAGTACTGTACGTGTGCTGCTTGCCATTAAAGACGGTCAGCTATGGAAGCAAATTTGTGCATAACCCTCTGAGGGTTCTAAGAGCGCGAACAGTGAAATAAAAGCGAGGAGAGGGACAAAGAAGGAATTGCTTAGATCGCTCGCGATGACTCTTTCTGACGACTGTCGCCTGAGCAAAGATTCGAGGTCGTGATGGTGGAAGGGGACCGCATGTATTCTAGCTTCGATGGTGAAGAGGCCATATGTGTAGATTGACTATTTCACTATCAGCATCTCTGCTGGATACGTAACTCATCTATGCTACGCTTTATGGCTTGGGGTACAAAATACGTAGCATATTATATAAGTGACACAGTTTTACAGCCTTAACAATGCTATAGCGATTTAAGGGCATCTTCTATTTATTCAAATCCAGGCAAAGTGTTCCATGCAACAGCTGGGGTTCAACCAGCCGGCTTATTCCTTATCAGCAATTACATCATATAGCTGCACAGATTATATAAAGCTATAATAAAACGTCATTTCTTTTCGTCACAGGCGTTTTTCTTATTTATAAGTTAACTTGGTCGAAATTGAAATTTTCTTCACGGCGCGAGTCCATAAAGTAGCCGATTTCGCTCATCTCGGAGGTTTCATCGTCGTTGCTTGAGACGACCCGACCTCCCTGCTGCCATGTCTGAGGTTGGGGGTCACATAGCTGCACTTGGACTAAATCAAAGCGGCAGCAGTAGTACCAGCAGCTCTTGCTATGGCGACAACTCCTGCGCGAATCTTAGGTCCCCACACACAGACACATGGATCGAGTGAGAAAGAGTCCCAGTCGGTAGTATATTGCCTCTCCACGCTCCGCCGCGGTCTTCTGCCCATCGGTGGGAGAGAGCTTGGTGCTGGAGCGTGTGCGTGTAGCTACCACTATGCCAGCAAGCCGTGGGTTCCAAGCGAGCTCGAAGACCGGCCCGAGTCGCTCGCAAGTCGACGCGGTCTGTCCAACGTGACTCGCGTACCAAGAGGCTTCAATGGAACTTGCACGCTGGCGGGTCCAAGGCGGGCATCTCCTCAGCCGTACGTTCCCGCACAGGCAAGGTTCTGGCGTGTGCGTAGGAGAGGACGAGACCAACCTCAGTATCGGGTGTCCGTTCACCGTCAATGCCGGTGGGCCCTCACACCGCTCTCACTGGCTGCACTGGCATTGGCCGTCCCAGGCCGTGCCGGAGCCCACAGGCCGTTGCCCTTCGCCAAGCCGGCAGCAAGCCACGAGATAAAAGATCGGCGCGAGGAACAACGTTCACCGCAACCGTCTCAATGAACTATTGACTAGCTCCAGGCCCCATGAGAGGTTGGGGGCAAGGGGTTGCGGGACAACCTCAAATAGCGCGTAGTTCGCCGCTGGCTTACACCCGAGGCCCTCCACCATTACTTGCGTGATGTAGCTTTCTTGGCGCGCAAATCTTAAACATGACGCGCTTGGCGCAAGGGCGTACTGAGCAAGAAAACATTAGGGAAATCGTCGTCATAAGAAACTGGGTCGTACCAAAGTACGACATTGTGGCACGAGGGGACGCTGGGATTTCGAGCAGGTCTCTAAATGCACGTGCTAGATTAATACCTAGAGCATAAAAGCGGACAGCTGATCACCCTATCGAGTCAATATAGTCTGGGGGAAGAGATAAAGGAAAAATGGTTCACTGTCTCCCGCTTGCTGCATGTATCGATTTTCTGGAAGAGGGTAAACATGCTTGACACAGCGCTGACAATGGCGCTCGGAGGCACGTCGAATGAAAAAGTTTAGCGCCAAATGGCAGTTTAGCGTAGCAACGCGGAGCAGCTACATTACGTATTCCCTTCTACGTATAGCTGATTAGGTTCAGTAAATCATTACTCACTAGCCTAGCGTTGATTTCTCGATGTTTCATCTCTTGTTCAAGCTATGAAGGAAAGCGATGTAAATCAGCGAGAACTCGTTCGAATTTCCGATGTGTTCGATCGTGGTCGAACTCTCTGGTGTGATTTCCACGAATTAAATTGCATTTGCGCAATTCCTTATTTCTACGAAGCAAGCGCATATCCTCATGATTAGGTTTCACATTAATTTCACGACGAATTCAAGAACTCAGCGACCCCGTTTTCCGCCACCGCCGGAAGGGGGCTTGGCGCCCCTTCCCCGTTTTTCTAATAACACATAATTAATAACTGCACAGTTTCTCTCCGGTGCGAGCTGATGTTCGGGTATCGCGCAGGCCGACGCAGCCGGCCACAGGCGGACGGCTCGTCATATCTGTAGCTTGCGCGTGCGAGGCTTTGACGAGGCCCTCGCCCAAGCCTGTGGCAATTGCGTCCTTCGTTAATGGCCTTCCTTCCCTTTTCTAGCGTTTTCTTCCTTCTAAATGGCCTGCAAGGGCCTTCAAGCGATTCACCCATGAAGCCAGAGAGAGAGAGAGAGAGAGAGAGAGAGAGATAAAAGGGACGGGAGAGAGTGCGTGGGAGCAAGCAACTGCTTCACCCAACAGCAAATCAGGGGGCCAAATGCCGACCTGCGCCAGAAACACAGAGATAAGAGGGCGCACTGTACCGCTCCTGCTTGCACCCCCCCGGGCAGATAAGAGCTCACGTGTTCCGCTTCCTGGAGCGGCGAAATACGACCTCAGCGCTTATGGACGAACTGACTGACCACTACATCTGCATCAAATCTGTACAGCCGCCGAAGACGAGTGCATGAGGATATAACGCGATGCCGGAAATGTATAGGACATTCGTATATAACTATGGCACTATTATAGCTCTGCATACTCTCCCTGTTAATCTCAAGGTTCGAAATGCGCGTCAAAGCATCGCGATCATCGTGGACATGATGACGAGCAAGCGTGCTTTCTTGGTATAAGGGGCGCATCAATGTATTACGGTATCTCTCCGGAGAAGCCAAATAATAGTGCGTTTCTCTGTTATGCAAAAGTACGCTAATAGTTTTCAATACCACTTACATAATGCTTATCAATATGCTTTTTAATACCATTTACATAATGCTTTTCAATACTACTTACATGATGCTGTTCAGTACCACTTACACAATACGTTTTCAATACCACATACATCTTATTGCAAAATGGAAGCACTCACTGATAGAGTAATGGAGTTATAGGTATCATATGAGGAGGTAGGTATTCCTTTATACAGATGATGCAGCTTCTAGCTTAGGACCGATCCTATTTTGCCCGAAGGGTATCAGCGGTCTCGCGAGTACCTCTCATGGGTACTCAGTTGGACTAGCCAAACATGTGCAGCCAGTCTTGTGAGTGGTGCCCACCATCCACGCACACGGTTGGTTGATGAAATATCCCCGGCGCTAGAGCATCCCCAATATTCCGACGTCATGACCTCATCAGGGCCTATACCCATCTGGACAGTTAAGCCAATAAAAAATGCTTTGACTTGGGCGAACAATTGCTACGAACGTCAGATCTCTCCAGCCTTCTCCTGTTTCTCGTTTTTCACTACTGTCCGCTCGTGCAATTCCCGCTGCAACGCCGGCATCGAGGGGTGGTTGCGTTCCTCCTCCGTGAATTAGCGCCGCCACCTTAGCACACCATTGAGCGAAGCGGTACTGAACGGCAACGACACAGGAACGTGAGCAGAGTAATTCCGGGATAAAAGGGAGGCTAGGGGCGGTCAGGCAACGAACCAACCAAATAGCGAGCCATCCAACTCAAGCTTGAGAGGCGCTTGCAACGCCCGGTCAGCTAGGGCAGGCGGGACGATGAGCGACGCTAACCTTTCTGCCAGGTTTCTGTCTCGGCTCTCCTGGCGGGGCTAAACCGACTTGGAGAGAAAAACTTGAGAGTATGTTGGAGGAAGGACTTTCGGGAGATCGGCTTCTGGGGCGTCGGCGGTCCTGCCAACGGGACGACGAGGAGAAAGATTGAGCGGAACATGACTAAAGGTGCCGTCTGCCACTCCGGGTAGTGCTACTGAAACTACTGCTGCTTAGCCCTGTCAGGCGAACTGGCACCGGGGGCCTTCAGGCCCTTGGGTGGCCACCCCAAGTGGGCCGACCGTGGCCAACAATGCTCGAGGAGCCGAGGCGGTCTAGGTATAGTTAGCTGGGAGACGCCGACTCAGGCTAGCGTAGACGAACAAAGAAGATGAACAGGAGACGATGCGAGCAAAAAACATTCGAATGAGCGCTGCGTCAAAGAGAGAAAGCGAGTGAGTGCCTCATACCGCGAGGTGGCACTGGCTGGTAAGAACACAGCGAAGAGGGTGCCAAAGAGGTGACGCAAAAAGAAGTGGTGGCAATATTTAATTTGCTCGGCGGGCCAAAGAGTGATTCTGGAGGATTCTGCGGACGTGGTCCTGCTACTGTAGCCGGTGGTGAGACTACACACAGCAGCTGTTGTTAGTAGGCGCTACGGTAGTCGAAACGGGGCCCAAAGCCAACGGAGCTGGGAAGTAGAGAGGGCGCTGTGGTGATAGAGGACGGCCGGTTTGGGCCACACAGAGAGGGCCACGTTGGTGGTGATAGACGGCGCAGGCCGAAATACGCTTACGCAGCGTAATTCGAGTGCAACCCGTCTAGCGAAGACGAAGAAACAGACAGGAAGGGAGAGCGGGCTGCTTGGCCTCTGTAAGAGAACTTAGCCGGAATCAGCATTGTGACTTGAAGAGGCAGTAGCCTGTTACGTATGACGAAGACGTAACGTGGTAGTCCATCAAATTGCGGCTGGTGGTCCATAAGGGTTGTGGGGGACGGGGAGATACTTCTGAGGCATAGTACTTAATAATACTTGACCAGGTTAAGTGGATGTGGAGTGAGAGAGAGAGGGAGTAAGTGAGAGACCGATGAGTATCGACAAACGATTTATATGCATTGCACGCAACACATGAGACTTGCTTGAGAAGAGATTTAGAATTCGGCAATACGATTGCCGAATTCTAATTCTTTCCAATTCAATTCAATTCGAATTTGGAAGGAAGCCGAGCGATGGAGTTGCAACAATCGCCAGCCTTTGCTAATTTTGTTTGAGCCAAATTGAGGTGTCGACGCGCCGATAACCCGGTGATACCGCAACATGACGAAGTCCAATTTGGAACGTGTTTCAACTAAGGTACACATTCAATTGAGTGGAAGTTTTTAGGAAACGGTTCCTCTAGAGGTTTGCATTTCTATAGACGAGCCATTATGGCCGTGCAGCGGTCATGCAGAATGGCCTCATTCTTTGGCGGTATTGCGAGAAACAAATCGCACTCTGCTAAATATACTGATACAGCGCTGACTACGGATTAAAATTGGTAGGTATGGAATCCTTTTCCTTGCGGTCGTTAAATTTATTTGAACGCGTGGCGAAATTCCCTGGCTACGGGCGAAAGAGTTCGACGAGCATGTGTCACGAGTTCTCCCATGAGAGATGTCCCTTCGCCAAAGTCGCTCGTGGCCATAAAAGCTCTTTGTCACTACCATAAATCAATAACGAATGTCTCACCTTCAAAGAGCTCCTGAGAACCTCACCCGAAGTAGCAGCTGACCATTCACCTCCGTCTGCCCAAAAACATGCCGAACATAAGCCTGATATGTTTTTCAACAATTCGCTGGGTTTGGTTGGATCGCATTTTAGCGGAGGGCAAGGAAGAACTATTTCGAAAGAATCCTGTCCTCATCGTAGCTAGGCTGAAAATTGTATTTCATTCGACCTCCAACCGAGTACAACGTATTCACAGTCGCAGCGATTACACCCAACGCGGTGCTTAGGATCTACACGGCAGCCTGAGTGGGCGTCTCTCAACGATTGTTTTTATAATACCTCAGATTTACCTCAGAATGGAAACGTCAGGTCTTTGTCTGCCCCAAGGCACAAGTTGAACCTTGCGAGCATCTAACAATCCGAGTCATCCGAGCCGCAACCCGTGGCAGGTACAGTGTCTGATACCCCTTTCCTAGTAGCATTTGACTAATTAACGCATTACGGCATTCTGACGAGGAATGAGGAAGTCATACACACGTTCCCCTTAAATTTTCGTTGGCATACTAGGCAACTTGATCAAATAGATATGATTAGGTGCGTGGAGTAATTGCACGCCTCGCCACCATCGTCGCCCTTCGGCAGCCCCGACTGGAATCGTTCGCCGGCCGACACTCGGTGATCTTATCAGCGTCGCGCTCCTCGTCCCACTCTGGCCTCCGAGAGAGAGAGAGGTCCCTGAGGGACCATTGCGTTTGGCAGGCTCCGGGAGCTCTCGCTCTCGGCGTTGCTGACGACGTCGCTGTCGGATATTGTGACGAGGCCTTTCTGGACCGCGCGGGCCTCGTACACGCCGGTGACCTCCGCTCCCAGCGGGATCTCTCTCGATGTCTCCTTCTCTACGGCGGGATTTTCACAGCTGCCGGCCAGCCTCTCCCAACGGGTAGTTGGACGAGAGGAGGGGACTCCAAATAGGCTCTTCTCATAGTAGTAATCACAGGCTGCTGTTATGCAGGGTATGCAGAGTTCGTGGAGTTTGCGCTTGTTGAGTTGCTGCTGCTGCTGCTGCTTCTGCGGCGCCTCACCAACGGCTGCTGTTCGGAAGCCAACTCCGCTGAGGCTCTAGCTGCTGCTACTCTTGGGCCGTTGGCTGTAAGTGTTATTACGACGAACGACTGTTATGAGCACCCCGTATATATATATATATATATATATATATATATACAGACTCTATGAGCACAATGTTACACGCGCGAGCCGTACTGAGGTCCTTTGTCTATGATGGTCGGTGATGGACTATCGTGCAGGCTAGGGCAACGATGATGTCTATGGCGATGATTTCGGGCGCGGCCGACATTTCAGGACTGACTACCACCGCGACTCATCCCGCACTGCTTTGTGGGTGAGCATCGCTGCCGATCCCAGCTTGAAAGGTGGCCGGAGGCATAAACCGGAGGCCGAACGAGCAAATTGGACAACTGGCTCTCCCCCTCGCTTGCTCGCTGACGTGGCTCAGCGTCTGCTGTTATGGGGTAGAGACCAGCTACAATGCATTCTGCCGCTCGCCCGTGCCATGCTGATTACTCGTGCATTAGGCTGACTTGAAACCAGAAGTGGCGAGTCTACGAGCTCTCTGCAACTAACCGTCGATTCACGAGTCTACCCACTTCAGCAATCCACAGTGATTAATGCCATAGTACAGTACATGTATAGAGCCAATCGGAAGGTTTTCGCTGCAGTAGTGCGATACGTTGATTAGTGAAAGCGCTAATGTTTAGTGATCCATTGATCTCAAGGTCATTAGGAAATGTAATACATGTAACCAGCTCTGTGAGTAAAGTCGAAAATCCGTCTAAATTTTATCCTATCTTGATATTAAAATGATTTGCACCCGACTCGCCTAGATCCCCGGTCTTCGAGACCTTAGGTTCGAGCCCTGCAATGTGACATAAAAGAGAGCTTAAGCATTGTAAAAATTGCACTTCCTTCAATAAACCATTAAACCTTTACCTTTAGGTGGGCCCTGCCTCCATACAGCCAACCTTCTGGAAGGAGTTTGTCACATACTGGTAACCACAACGGGGGACAAACGCATTCATTTTCTTTGTCAACGCTTGTTTATTATTGAACGTACAAGAACTCAACAGCATCGCTATGGCTCTAGGTCCCATGCTTACTATTTGGCTATTTGAGGGGACTAGCTCTTTCATAAAATTTTCTTTCTGTTAACCATACGAATCATGAAAAAACTAGCGAAATTTGCTCAGAAAAGTGTATATTTTACAATGCAACAAAGTTTACGCCACCATTTCGTTTTCAGTTCCTATTACTCCAGTGTAGATGAGCCACTATCAAAGATTCCTATTGAGGTTCTCTGATAGAGAAAGATCAAACTCGAGCTTGATGCTTCAAGCTGATAGCTTGCGAAGTCATCACCATGACCAAGAGCCACGTGTATATCCCCCTCATATGATTACATGAGCCTGTCAGGCACGCGGCAGTCCTTGCCACACACCATGCGCCATGGACGTGTACATATATATATATATACAATATATACATATAGTACAAAGGGAGGACCTTTCTTGAACTATATAGACTCAAGAGAAAGAGGTTTGGCGTCAGCTTCCTACATGGGGTGTCGGTACGGCGCTAAAGCTATCTGTACCCTGACAACTACGCCGTGTATTTCCGTGCACTTGTTTGAGGTTCATTTCGAATTCGCGTATGAGTCCCCACAGTCTCTGTGTGATGATGTCGCCGTGCTGTATCATCTTTTCCACGGTACCATCCAACTTTACGCCTCACTGGACTCAGTGGTGAGTTCTTCCTTTCCGACTCGTAAGAGTTCCTACCACCAGGGGAACATGGGAGCTTCTACGAGAAATAGCGCCTGTAATGCCGACGGTGAGCATCGAAAAAACATCGTCGACGGCTACGGGAGACCCCAGCATCGAAAAACGCGCTCCGTAGGTGTGACGGCTACTCAGGCCACGACTCCTTGGTCGTTGGTCGCCTATGGTCTCTCTACCCCTCTCTTCCTATCTCTGTCTCTCTGTCGTTATTTTATTTTCCGTATGTCCTTCCTAATTTATTCTCAATTCGCACGCCGATGTGGTCAGGATGTTCCAACAGAGACGCGTTTAGACAGTGTTGCGGTAGAGACAGCCTTGTACGTTCCCACTTTACGCCGCTGCTTGAGTTCGAACTATTGTAAAGCAAAGTTTTACTAAAGGAGCGGCCATTTTCACAATGCTTAAATTCCCTTAAGCATTATGGGAATCGAAGTCCTTACCAGGTCACGGGACTCGAGTCCGTGTAGTGCCGATAGCTGCTCGTGGAAGACCGACGACGAAGGAGATAAAAACGTGGAACATATTTTCGGGTTGAAGCTCCCACGAACATTTGAGGACACACTCTTCGAATACTGTAATACCTAGCCTGTATGGATCTGCACATCGCAAATAAAGAGCGGCACCCTAAACAAACTGTGAAGGAAAGCCGGTTAGATGAACCAAAGTGACCGGCACTAGCTATCGTGAAATGAAACCTCCCTGTCTCGTAAAGCCACCCGTGGGCGCGTCTCTCTCATGTTCTCTCTATTATACTATACTTTTGTGGCACTCTCGATGGTCCGCGAAGGCGGTAGTGGACCGGTGTGCAATAGGAATTTTAATATGTTTTGGGAAATTCAAAGCACCGGGCAAGGGCCGTAACTCCAGCAGTGGAGGGAGCATCTCGCGTTGTTGGCCTCGACGTTCGCCTCAAATGTGACGAATATCAAGTATGCAACAATGCATATATATATACATATATATATATATATATTATATATATATAGCAACCACGGATAGAACCGTCGTGGCTGCTAGCAATGCAGCATAAGCAGCTATGCCGCACCATCACAATAGAAGCTTGTTTTTGGTAGCGGCTGAACAACGGATCTTTCTCTCAAAATCTCATACAGAAAGCTCACGTAGTCATATCAGTTGAAAGCTCAGAGCTAGTGGGATGGATAGTAGCGAAAAAGGTATCACGTTCAGTAGAAAAATTGATAACACGACGGCCAGCTACGGCCAGTAACCTATTTGCACGGCGCGTTTATTCACCTGTCGCCCTTCTCCGTTTCGCTTCGGCTGTATCCAGAGGCTGGCGAGACTGGATTATGTATATGTAGGTGAACGAGAAGGTATCGAAAAATTGATACGAACACCTCAACTGAACTCTATTCGAGCAAATCCGATTGTAAATCGAGTAAGAATACATGGCTGGGGACGGTACAGTAGGTGGCAATGATAGTGTACAATACTTATGTATGTTAGCGAAATTCGAAAATGCATTAACAGACTAATCGTTGCATGTTCACCATTGAAAATGCATTCAGCCGTCTTGGACGCTGTCCACGTTTGACAATGATTCGTACTGCAGCTCGCGAGGTATTGGTGACTATAAATCATTCGATTCAATTTGTCGTGGGAGTGCTCTTCCATGTAGGGTAATCGGCCAATTCAACGCGCTGTCTCAGTTTATCTATGTGCTCTCACAGAGAACTTTAATTAGTGACAGAGGTTGCTATAACCCACCCAGAACTAGTCCGAGTAAGGATTCAGTGTTCTCAGAGACAGTTGTACTCTTTGCCCGGCTACTGGTCGACCCGCCATTCGCAGTTCAGGCTCGAAGCTCAGAGACCCGCGCACTGCGTATAGAGAACTTTCGCCTGGCTTACTCACCAGTGACAACAGGTGAAGTGATTCCCCACTTTGGCGTCGACGCGGCTGACGTTTTTCTTCGAGAAAGAATCCAATTGGAATGTGGGAGCCAGCATAGATCGACTTGACAACGACTGAACTTCGACGGAAATGCCTCTGTGGCTGGGTGTCTTGGTCTCGGCTCTCCTATCGGGGTTGGCTTTGAACAGCTGAATCTGAGGTCGGCGGGGAATTGACTGCGAAGTGTGTAACCTTTCGGAACTGCCGTTTCAAGGGTGTTCATAAACTTCATAAACTGTAAACATTACGTGCAGTTCATATTACATTGCGTGCCGGCTGAGATGGAACAGGCCCGCTTCGCCGAGGGTGCGAGTTAGTGTTTCGCATGGTGAGGCAGATATTTTGATGCGAAATTAAATTCATGTAGCATAAGAGTGGAAATGGGGCGATTTACAATGAAGTATCTGACAACATCACAGGCACTGTGTGCTGCCTTAGTGTCTATTCACTGAAAGTGTATCCAAAGCGTGAGAGAAAAGCTTTGACATGTTCACAAGCAATGCCTGCACATTTTAAGCTTCTTTTCATTGTTATTATAGTATCAGTTCTTTGCGAGTCGGGGGCTGTTAAACAAAGGCTGCATAGTGTTTTTAGCTCTTCCAAACAGATGCTATTCGATACGTGAACCCATTGCGTGCCAAGCCAAACTATACAATATATACCGAGCAACCGAGTTAAGCAGGGGTGATGGTGGTAGGTACAATAGACTACAGACGAATATTCTTCGTAATATATATAGCGCCTAGCTTATCCAGATTATACGGCAGTTCGAAACGTAAACATATTCTGAATACTCCTTCCTTCGGGGTGTTCATGTAACCGCAACAATGGATGATACAGCAACCATCTGAAAATGATACAGCGTAACTATAATGCTTCCGCGTGATCCGATCGTGGGCCATCCAATGGCAATGTTCGATAATGCAGCACTGTCAACACCCTGAATGGACCGAATAGCCAACGAATCGTTCACCATTGCCATATCTGCCTTGCGGTTACCCTATAGCCGCGCTTAATAACGGAGCGTGACCGCATTGTGCACACATTGGCCATTTGTCGCTCGACAAGTTTCTTCCATTCTCATTTCTTTAACAATCATCCCCTTTGTCGCCGCATCCCGAACGGTCCTGACGGAAGGGGTCGCGGCCGCCGACGCTGCCGTCTGCATCGCGACTGCAAGGGCCCAGTCCGTCGACTTCGCAAGGGGACGCAATGGGGTGGGGTGGGGTGTGATGACGCCAGAGAGCAGAAGCGGTACTGCTGCGGCTGCCGCCTCCGCCTCCGCCGCCGCCTCCACCAGCGAGGACTAAGTCAGTGAAGCAGCGGCGGAATGTGGCCGGCCTCACTGGGAGGAGATGAGTCCCGTTGCCCCCGACGCCCCCAAGCGACCATAGACGGAAGAACGAAGAGACGGAGCAGCCTCGAAGAAGACCAAGAGGAGACCTAAGCGAAGCTAAGCGGCAAGAGGAGCGGGTCGACCCCTTCGGGGCAGCAATAGCAGTAGCAGCAGTTGTCGGAGTTATGACGCGGGCGGCGCCGTTGCAGAGACGCGAGGAAATTCAAGATGGCGGAGCAGACCCGTCGGGTGGGGCGGCTAGAGACGTGAGCAGACTGCGGTCTTGCAGGCTGACAGTGGCAGAGGCAGGAGCAGAGCAATACTCATCGAGGAAGACCCTTCAGTCCGGACAGACATCGCGCTGCAGCGGTCGGCGTAGCGAGGCGTCTCTCTCGCTAGGCGGCGTCCTGTTCGCCCTATTCTGGCCCTGGAACTCTGGCGAGAACGCGGCGGTCGACCGGGTTCGTCAGCAAGCGGTCGGCTGCTGTCGACAAGAGACGGTGAAGACTTGAAGAAGAACAGCAGAGGCAGCGGGATGTCGCTGCTATCGTTCGCAGACTGATGCGGCGTTGATTTAACAGGGGGACGTGGTCGACGGCAGAGTACTGTGTTAGTAAATGGCCGATCATTTGCTCTTGCAAAAGCGAACGAGTTCAAGTCTGAATGTTCACTCGGAACACGAGGGGGGCAGTCGAATCGGCGACATCGACAAAAAGTAGTTATGATTCCAATCGTTTTCCTACAAACGAGAGACTCAACACAGGGGCCAAAAGTCAATAATGACAAACTCGTAGAGTGTGCGAGACAGGAAGATTTAGCCAGGCAAGCGCTATGTGTAGATTTTGTCAACACCTTGAATGAACGCAACACCTGTGAACCGAATCAAGGGAGACCTGGTCACTTCCCAGTCAAAAAAGGCGAAAACATTTTACTAATCAATCGCACGTACACAGCCTTTAGCCCTAGGCAGTCTCAACTAATACTTAAACGGTCACAACATTCTGAGAAGCATCGGAAACGCTAAAACCCATTTACAACGCGGCTAGCAGTTGGAACACTTCCGATTTAGGAGAATTATGAAATGGTAAGGCAAAGCGGCGAACTCACACGATCGCTATTGTAAATCTCGGATATTGTGCTACTGTGTACGTAGTTACGCTAAATGTTTTATAACTTGTATAGTACGATCACCGTAAAGCTATAATAATATTATTTATATGGAATTCGAACAACTTGAGTCGAAGTGTCATCGGTGGTAAAGTTGCGCTTAATTTTAAAAATAACAATCTCTCTTGGTATCCGTTGACATCTTAAGAAGTGCGCCGAACTGTCATTACGTATCGCTCCCGCTGAGACGGTTGTGACAAAAAAGAGAAATGATTATAGTAAAAGTACATCTTCTCTAACATCCTCACATCGGTCAATTTCGACAACGCTCACAAAGTGTTATAGAATACATGCTCGCTAGTCTACGTTGAGTGCAGCTACCGGACATTTGTTTTATTATCAATAATTCTGCAATATATACTGCTCCGAAATATCTACCATTCGACTATAATGCTATATCGTCACCATAGGTTTTTTGACCCGCCTACAGTATTGTGCTTTGTGGCATCCGTTTCCTTTTCGTCACACCCTCCATGATTACTCCGCTCTGTTCAGAATTGTCTCAGCTTCCCCTTCATTCTATTGAACGCCGCGTCAACGCTTGAAAAGGTTTAACGAAGCGGCATTTTTCCCTCAGGGTTAGCTACCGCACAGCCGACAGTGGCGACTGATATCCGTGAGGTGGTATCACTGAGGCCTTCTCTCCTCGGTTTCGTGGTGTGTGAGGTCGTGAGGCGGTGGCCGCGTGTTTTTCGTCCTCGCGAAGGATCCCTTACAAGGCCCTTCTCAGCGGTCGTCTCCGGTTTCTGTCCTCCACTTCTTGTTGCTGAGTCGAAGGACACGACTGGCTGGGTCCTAACCTCGCCGCTGATACCGTTCCACCCCCCATTCCCTTGACTCTTAGGCAAGACTTCTTCTCCAGACGTCCTGCCTGGTCATGTATGTTCGAGTCTTTTCCATGGAGTCGTTTGTGTTCCACATTGTCTTCGGCTGTTTTGTTCGCCTTCTCCCTGCATGTCGCCTCCCTGCCCGACCCTGCTCCATCCTAATTGCAAGCTTAGCCAAATGGACATGGCTGCCGATCCCAACCAGGAACCAAGACTCGAGAGCCGGTCCGGTCGGCCACAGGATACGACGGATACTGTGTCAGGGGTATTTGTTTCGACTGTGGCTCGTCGTAGCTGGGCCAGCCAGCGAGCTACCACAACTTCGGGGGAGGATTCTTCGCTCAAGTTCTTGTTCTCCTACACTAACTGTTCTCGTATAGCGGAACGTCCCGTGTATGTTCCTTGTAGCACTTGCGGCCGCGACCGTCTTCCTCGACCGCCTCTCTCTATACTTGTACACCCAACGAGTGGCTCGTGGAAAACAAAGGGGGCGAAGGGGGGCATGTCGCGGCGCGTGTCAACGTAAGCGTAAGTGGCAGCGGCTAGGGCCACCGAGCACAGGTCGGGCTTTCGGGCGCTAGTTTCTCACTCGCTCGCCCAGTCGGTCTCGGACGGTTCGTCTCGCTTTCAGGATCGCCCTGGCCGACCTCAGCGGCGTTTTCCTGGATGTCGTCGAGAAGACGATTTCATCCCAACGAGCTACTGCTGCTGCTGCTACTGATATTCGCTGCAATGAGCGCTGCTCGCTGCTACCTCTCAGCTCCGAGCTCACAAGAGTGAGCCGGGATTCCGGGATTACGGCGGCAGCCATATAGGGAGGGTCGCGTATTCCTCTGGAATATGCAGCGCTCCATGAGATTAGCTGCAGTTGTGGCACTTCGAGCTGGCCGGCCGAACGGACAGGGAGAGAGGGGTATTGAGGGGGCGCTTCTGTCCGCGTGTTTTCACCCAAGGACCCACTCGCTGCACCCAACGGAGCAGAAAGCCTGGGCAGCACTTACGGCTGCGGCACTCCCGGGCTTCGGTGGTGGTGGAGGTGGAGCCTTGAGCAAGCATTTGCAGTAATGTTTAATAAAGGAGATAGAACGAAACGGAATGGACGTTTAAGACTTTTCGCATCGATCAGGGAAGGTTGAAGGCACATCATTCTGGTATCCGTTCTAGTGGGATCTCGTGACCTCGTCGGGCGCGAAACTCACATTCGTCAACATGCACACACAGACATATATGAATACCCTTTGCTTTGTGGAACTTGAGTATTTGACCGGCGTGTATTGTTTACACTTCCCAAATAGAAAATATTGCTTCGGACGTTTAGGTGTGATGTAACCAAGTGCTCCATGAATTACAGCTGCCAAATGATTGATTTCGAGAAGTTATCGAGAGCAATCGGCGCTCGTATACAATGGGTCTAATAGTCGCGCCTACATGAAACAGCGTACCTTAATTTCAAATTAGATTGCCGGCGACTTCAATGCGTAATTCATAGTGTTATTTCGAGAATGCACACTTTTCAAGCCAACCGTAGAGTGGTCAACCACTACATTGACTGCTCGCGTGAAATTTGGCTTGCGTTTGTTGCGACATGGAAACGAGTCACTAAAATTGTTTTATGGAACTTAGCTGTGATCGTAGTGGAAGAAAGAGCGTGACTTGAGCACATCTACGTAATTATATGCTAAACAAAATATACTTACAACAAGTGAGCCAGAAGTTCGTAGAATATAATACATAATGAAGCATTGAGTCCAGAAACTTAACAAGACAATATAAGTGATCTTCATTGAAGCATGATATACGTCTAATTGAAAATTGTCTGCAAGCACCGTACTGCGATAGTTGCACAATAGGCGTTGTCACTCGAGGACAAGCATCGCAACTCATCGCGGCAAGTACAGCGTGAAGCTTGTCGCGTAAAGTTTGTGTGCACCTCCGGAAATCTGCCTCTCGAGATGAATTCCATTCCTTCCGTGGGGCGAGCCAACTATTGCAGGCTACAGTTGTGTACTCGCCCGCCACACATGTCGTGTTGCTCGGCTGCTCTCCTCGTACGAGTTGCTTTTCTCAGCATCCAAGTGTGCGGCGAAGAGAAGCAACGCAGTCAGCCTGCACTCGGCCCGTATGACCACTGCGCTCCCCGAAGGCAGACACTGCGGCAATTGGCCTACTTATTATTTTTGCCTAATCGCAAGCCTTGTGTCGTTATTGCCGCTGGCCACGCAATGGCTCGTACGTTGTCGCGGCCGGCAAACGAAACGTTTGAGCCAAATGTTGCGTCGTTCGTCAGACGCCTACGGCTGACCTCGGACGCCCTGTGACCACGACATGTTGGGTTTCCTTTTCGCATGCGGCCGGCCCTATCGTTCTATTGGTCTATTGGAGAAGAGGATCGCGGGATCCCCACGTGGCCGCTAGGCCGATGGGCACGCACAGTGAAAGACATGACACTGCAATATCCTATTATCAAGGCGCACAGCAAGAGTGATAGCATATGACATAAACGCTTGCCAGGATCTGTTTGCCATGTTGTTCTCTCTGTGATGTGTATGTTTGGCCTGAGACGAGGTGCCACGGACATCACGGCAATAGGATAGTTGACGTCAGTCCCGGGACTGACGTTTGGTCGGCTGTAGTTCGCCTAAGCGTGGTGGAAGAACCCTGGATGGTTGGAGGTGGGACACTGAACCGAGAGCCGTGGTAAGGACCCTGAGTATGGGAATACCCTTTGTGCTGGCAGACACAGTGTCTTACCGTTAGCATGGCGTCAGAAGTGGAAATGAACATGCTTGCCAATCCCTCTCTCAGCGCTCTGTGTCCCGAGCAGCCGTCGCGCTGTCCTCCGCGGGGCTGGTTACTGGTTCCCCTGGGAGTTCAAACTTATTGTGTCCCCGACTAACCGGGACCTCCTTCAGGGCCCACCTAGTAGCCGCCTCCCACTACGAGCTGTTCTTCGGCCTGCTTCTCGCCTCTTGCCTTTCGAGTTGTCCGTGGGGACCTGGTTGATTTGTAATGGCGAGATGCCCTCAGCCGTGTCAGGCTGGGAGTGCAAGACGAGATCTTAGGCGAGGAAGGAAGGCTAGACAGAGGCGAACGTAAACCCATGGCTGGTCAATAAGGCCCCCCCTCACGGAAGTCAACCCAGAGATAGGTCTGGCGGTTGCTGCCGAGCTTGGAGTGAACTAGACGACACACTGCCTTGCTAATCCGAATGCTGCTGCACCTAGCCGAGACACCAAAAATGTGAATATTCGACTTTGGTCTCTTCGTCACGATTTTTATATGAGAACTGCAGCTGAGACCATGAGGATTGCATTTAATGTGGGAAGGGAATCTGTGATTTCGATTTAAATAACAAGGAGCGTTCGGGTCGACCGCGACCGAGAGACGACGACGAATTGCTGACGCTCTTGAGTTGAATTCCGGTCCAGACAACTTGCCCAGGGAGCTTGCCGCTCAGCTGGGAGTAGGCCAGCCAACTGTAGTGCGTCGTCCACAAGCGCTAGAAAAGGTTCAAAAGAAATGAAAGTGGATATCACGGGAATTCAATGAAGATGCCATTGGCAACCGTCTCACCACTTATATATCGCTGCTTTCTCAGCAAACAAGGAAGCGATTTCTATAGGAAATTGTTACGGGAGATGAAAAGTGCATATTCAACGATAATCCCTAACGCAAACAGGAGTGGTTAGACTTCAGTGCTCCGTATTTTGTGAGATCAGGAGTGAGTCTCCTATTATGAACTGCTCCAACCTGATGAAACGGGCAACGAAGATGTTACACGAGACAACACACCGAACTAAGCCGAGAAATTGAGAGGAAACGACCGTGAAGGGCAAACGACGGTGAATAGTGATACGAGCAAAGTAGTAAACAGCTAGTACTATTCTACATATAACCTGATCTTTGCTGGAAAATTCTGCCGCAGTCGGCATACAGCTCAGATATTGCTCCATCAGATTAGCACTTACTCAGATCCACGGAGCTCGGCCTGCGGAGAAGCCCTTCATATCAAGAGCAGAGGTCTGTAATTGGTTGAATGGGTGGATCACCTCTAATGACGATATGTTTTCCGCCGCGAATCCACATGCTGCCTGATAGATCCTAAACCGTAATCATATAAACGTCCAGGTTCAACGACCGATCATCGGCTTAATGTAGACTTAAAATTTGCAGGGTAAGTGGAAATTTCGTGCGTTCTACTAATATGACTCGACATACATCGTGTCATACTTTACTGATACTCTATATCGAAGGCTCTTCGAAGCCTCGTCGTTCTCGTCCGGAATCGAGTATCCTAGCCTGCAAATGGCATTTGACACGGGCCCGTTGTGAAAACCTGCCTACGCGTCAGACTGTATTTCGTACGGGATTGACGTCGTGCTTTGGGTTGTAACTGGCAGCCAGCGAACTTTATTTTCTCAGTAGGAGGCTTTTTGCGCAGTGTTCCGCGGCGAGCACCTTGGGCCTACAGGCCTAGCTGGTCCTAGCACGGGGACCATTACCACTCGCCAATTGAACTTGGACTCGATGGACTCACCTGCTTGACGACTGTTCACTCAGGATTGGCAGCACTAGCGAAGGTCACTGTGGATAAAGTAGTGGTGCTGTTCCTGAAGAGTGGGTTAGGTCGTTTCACTGCAGATGTGAAGGAGTCATCGACCAATTTTGCTTCGTTCGAAACGGAAAGGAGAACCCGAAGTGTTGAGACGGACGTAGGGTGGACTAAGCTAGTCTAGTTTGTGTTCAGCCTTTGCCGAGATACACTAGGGCCTGAAAATGGTCTAAGAAGACCCGCTCTCAGCCGTTTTCAACACCCACCAGCCGAATGGCCACCAATTCGTGTCTTCCTTAGGAGGACGTCTCTCTCACTTGTCGTGCAGCTTCGACCAGGGTAGTGCCGACTGGGCTGTATCCTGTTACAAAGTGTTTGCGTTTCAAGTGCTGTCGCCACCAAAGACGACTGCTGTCACTAAACGGGCCCTGAATGGCAGCCCGTCTAGGCCACACGGATCAGAGTAGGATAGGGCACGTTCAGGATACGACGGCCTCGTGTGCTGTTCCTGATAAGCCCGCATGTCCCCTGCCTGTCCGCGAGCACAAGTGGGTCAACACGAAACACAAGGCCGTAGCAAGGACGCCTCGGACCACGCCGAAGAAGGAGCGAAATGGTACTGTCGGGCAAGGGACTCTGGCAAAAGCGGCCAGCGGAAGAAGAAGAGCCGAAGATTAATGGAACTATGACAGGAGTGTCGTCCCCACACAGTACAACACCAGTACGACCCCTACGTCGACGTGTCTGCCCGAAAATAAGAGAAAAAGCATTGCGTCGACCCTCGGAATTTCGAATTGCGCTGAAGACAGAGCGAGTCGGCCGCTATGTGAGACAAGCAGCGAATTCGGCCGACACCTCCGAAAGAAATATCTGCACGTGAAGCAAATTCTAGTTGCGACACCACCGACAAAGGTGCCGGCGTGCAGATCCCTTCAGCAGCAAGCACCTCTAGTTTTCTCGCCGTATCGGGAGGAGTAGGCGACAGCAAACTGTCCAGAGAGAAAATAGTAGAATAACAAAATGAAATCAGCGAACTGAGTATTGCTCACCATGTTTGTATCATAAGTGGTGTGTTTCGTATGCTATTACGATTGATTTGATGCAACTAATCCAACGGATCACATCTATTGCTAGATAGCGGTTTTCTGTCCACCGCCGCGATCTATACTTATATAGTAAGTGGCATTGCCTTCGTGCAATTTCGTACAGGAGTCAAGCTAACTGACGAGGCAAACGCCTCGATCATTGTGCAACTGCCCACACTGTGCATATTGACTATAACGCCACTGGTGCTCTGTTGATCTATGTATGTGAGTGTGCTGTGGAACAATGCGGGAATTCTGCCGGGGGAGACCGATCGTATCCCGTTAACTTAACTAACTTCCTCTTCGACGGATGAATAGTTCCCCACAGAGCTGGGCATCACTTCACTATTTCATTTCGTCGGCTTGCGATTTCCGACCGAAGAGTCGCCTGCCAGAGCTGTCACTGTCCCACCATAGACTGTTCCACTGTTCGTCTTCGCCGCTTGTTCCACTCAGCGGTCGGAATGACATTCTCACGACCGAGCGTCTCGGCTGCAGTCATTCTTACATTACACCTGTCACGATGTCTTTCGACGAGGCTGATCCGTTGATAACTCGACAACTCCCTGCCTCGTTCTGCAGCTCTATGCAGGTCCGGACAACGGCTTGTCGCGCATGGGGGACGCATACAAGCCTTTGTTGTAATCCGAAATTCCCGCGATTTCTTTTGCCGACTCCCCAATCTGCGGATGACAACGGACCCCCAGCCGCACCCACCCTGTCCCCGATGGCCAGTGCCGCGCCTGTCCTCTGGCGTAGACGTGCAGCGTTCCTCAAATGTCGCCACGGCATACGCAAGGCACAAGCCGGTGTCGGCAGGCAACACCATGCCTAAACGAGAAACTAGCGAGTACTGTTCGACTTTTGCGAAAGTCAACTTGTGTCAAAACAGAAGTTAGGCTATTGACTGCGGAGGGCTCTGCCCGCGAACAGAGGCGGAGAGCAACGAGAAGTACCGGCTCGCTGCGAGTGGTTGGCGAGGAATTCCAATTCGAAAATCGAAAACCTTTATTCTTTCGCCTCCCCTCCGGTAGTCTCTCCTAAGTTCCTCTTCCTATTTCGTCTTTGTCGATCTCAGCCTCGTTCGTGGAACCCCACCCAAACGTCATACAGTCTTCAACCGAACGTACAGCCAGTCAGAGACAGGGCAAGGTGCTATGTTTCGTTTTCAGACATTCGTTGAATTCTAAAGTCTGCAAAGAAGGCCAGCGCGTCCAGGAGCTGACTCGACCGGAAGTCTGTCGGAGCTGGCACTGACCGATCTACCATTGGGTTTTACAGGTCTCGGGGAGAGGTTAAGGTTGTGCATCGGGGCCGGCTCTTTTTGACGCCGACGGCTTCGCGAGAGGACATCACTACGGTCTGGGGAAGGCCGAGGGGCGAAATGCATCGTACGAGGTTTTCCGCAGCTCTGAAAAAGCCAATGACAATGCGCAGGGGTTCAAGAAGATGAACAGCTGTGGTTTGACCCAATTTGCGCGCCGACGCACGACGGAGATTCGAAGCTGGCTTTCGGAGGCATTTGAGTGCGGGGTCAGACATTTTTTTTAACAAACACGATGGGATGGGAACGACTACATGGAAATTTTCGCGTTGTGCTAAGTATTAGGCTCCGGGACATTATACCAGCGTGAACAAGAGCATTCAAAAGGCTGGTAAAATGCTTTGGGCCACTTATTTTGGCTGGGCGAAACTTTCCGCTCGTTGGTTGGATCTTTGTCCTTGTTTCTTTGTCAGAGTAGTCCCACTCTATGTTTGTCTCTATCACAGATTAGATCAGTAGTTACATATGTGCTTGTTAATTAAGCCTAGTCCTGATTATATTCGAGTGAAGACGACATTGCTATATAATAACTAGAATCTCGAATTAGAGGAATTGGGTAATGCAAGTCACAGTGAGCTGTCGACGCCTGCGGGAAACCTAAGTTCACATTTACAAATTTTTTCTTGCATCCTCGATACTTAGTGACTTCTTCCCTTTACCTGAAATAGTGAATATATCTCAATGCTGCCCTCCTAAACGTCCCCTGGAACTTTACGTCATTCTCCTCTGTCAGCCAACAGCGAGACTCACTCCGCGCGCGAGACAGGGAGGAGCGAGGCAGGAGAAGAATATACCAAATAGTTTACGTAAGCTGAAATTAGTTAAGTGCAAAAATAAGAAAGAGCTACCGAAAAAACTCCCTGCCGTTTTCGGCCACCATCAATACCACCTACGACTACCGCCACCTGCTTACTACTGACTACAACTACACAGAAGAATGTCGTTGACAAACACCGTGAAGGGAGCTGGTAGCGAAAGCCTCTTATGGCCCCCCCACCCCCATAAGAGGTGTCACTGCATGGGACAGTTTCTCCCGGTCATATTGTACTATCACAAAACTCCCACTTGCAGGTCCCGGAGAGCTCGGGTTTTCCCGGGCGAGAAATGCACATGAGGGAAAAGTCCTGGTGGACACAACGGCTTGTGGCATAGACGGTCATATCTCGGAAGAGTCGACAGTTGGTGGAAGGAGGCGGGACGACAGCCGAAGAAGTCGTTTTTTACTCGGGGAAACAGACACCCACGTTGTTGTACACTCACGTGATCTCTTCTCGAACTAAGAATGTGGTGGCAGGTCCCGAAGTCTATCGAGTACTCCATAAGGGCCTGTGTCTCTGAGCAGTTCTGCGCTCTAGTCGACACCATGTCTGGTTTGACCTCGACATTTCTTGAGAGTACATGCGTTTTTAGGCCCAACGTCGTCTTGTAGCTGACGGCTGAGAACATCGCACCGGAAACGCACGGAACAGTCAGTCCACAAAATGAGAATTGATTTTCGGTGGGACGCACTCGCCTGAGTGTACGTCCTAGCAAATGAATTGTAATTCGATAACCAGGCCACCCACACGTTCGCAAGGCTACAGGGGCACACAGCAATCGTATTGATAATATATGTTGGTAAACACGGGGTACTGGCTTTAACCACCAGACAGTGGATATCTGCAGCTTATTTCATCTCTCGCGATGAATGATACAGAACCCATTTTCTTTCCAATTGTTTCGAGGACGATCGAGTCTCTGGAAAAATGTGCAAAATTATATGAAAATCCTTTTCGTAGGACTCCTTAGAGAAATCTTTCACAAAACGATAGGATCCAGCCTAACTGAAAATAGCGTCCTGCTACAGCTTTGTCTCGCTTCACGGACCCAAACGACATCAATTAAATCCGAATTTTACAAGCTTATTAGGTCACGCAAGTAGGATACGCATCTCTCACGCTTGCGTGCGAGCTCGTCTCCTTAGCCTACATAGCGTAAAAGTGTTTGTTCATTCAGCATTTTCTTTTCGTTGTTGTTGCTGCTGCTGCTGCTGTTTGACAGGCGTAATTGCTCCGACAAGGCCGTTTTGTCGGAGTGTCCTTCTGCTCCTGGTGCTGCCGCCACTCCTGAGCGAACCCCCGTGGCATTTAACCTGGCCATCAGGCGCCCTGCCGCTGTTCGCTCGAACTCAACCGTCTACAACGAAAACCGCGATCCGCCATGCATCATTACGCGCCATATACGGGCCAGCGGTTGTGGGTGCGTCACAGTCGGGGGAAGACGGCTTTTCGTTTGCTCCGCCCCCACAGCCGGTGTCGGTTCGAGCTGGTCATGGGACGCTTCTGCAGTGTGGAGTAACGGACAACACCTCGATTGAAATTCACTGGACGCGTGATGGCGAACCGGTTGTTAATAGTGTCCGTCGACGAATGGAAGGGTAAGTGCGCATGAGAGAGGGTCTGGCTGTATTTTACGTTCGGCAGTCGGTGCATGGTATATATATGCCGTTGTATGTTATGAGATTGTTCACCCAATCGCGACATTGTAGCTTGAGTATACTAACGTCGAAATATCGGCACGCGAAAATCACACTCAACTAATATTAAAAGAAAAAGAAGAATATTGCATGGCGAATCTGGAGAACATAAGGCGGCCTGGGATTGTGGTTGTGCCTGAATTACGCTAGGTAATGTTTGAGTTAGTGTAGGTCATAGGTTAAATTGGGTTGTACTTGTTTGACAGCTGTTTCAAGTAGAATATGCTTGTAATATACATCCACATCATCAAAAACGTGATAGAGTGAACTCACTCAGCGTTTTCAGAGCATCAAACCCACACGTTTGCGAAACTTACAATGGATACCATGGATAACTCAGTCAGATGCGGCATAATATCGAATAAACTTTACGAAGTCAACCACAAGCGCCACGGCTTGTGGTTGACTTTGTAAAGTTTATTCGACGCCCTACGACATAACATCAAAATACAGCGATACCGTTTAGGCTGATACAAGTATCACAGTCATGGAGTTTAAACAAGAAGACAACTTTAACTCATAAGCTGGCGTCGTGAAAATTTGCCACACTACAACAATGCTTAATTTTCAGGTCAAACCTTCGCTTTGTGCGTGTCGAGCCGGAGTTAGATACCGGCGAGTTCCAATGTATCGCTACAAACACCTCCTCGGGATTCACGATCTCATCTGAAGTCATCTCAATAAACATTTTATGTAAGTAAGATTTGATCGATATATCCTTACTGTCGACACTTTGTTCATGTGCTAATATAATTGGAAATATATTCGTTTGTGCATCATGTCTACCCATCTTTTTGGCTGAATTTTGAATTATCCCAACAGTTTTTAGTCGACTTCAGGATACATTTCAATTTGACTTGACAACAAACCCTTAGAGATCTTGGATCTATTCTTGAGCCCTCGACAACCACTCGAAAGTTCTGAGCATAATAAGTGCAGAATTTAATCGTTGAACCCCACACCTATAGTACATAGTGGGTATGGCCAGACAGGCATTAGATTCATTCGCATTCTGCTCATCATCAGTATGCGACAATCTTATCTAAGAATGTATGCCATGGCGTACACAATAGCTTGGGGTGTTATCAATACTGTGGGCGAAAACAACAATATCGCGCACCGCCGAGATTCACCAGCTTGTTGGATGCGCGGGGTAACAATATATTGTAGAAATGAGATAGAGGGAGCTGTCCTAATCCGGCATCAGGGCAATATTATATTATATCTTGTCGGCTTTGCAAACGCGTTCGCGGCTCTCATTGCTTATCGCAGCGGCGTACTGGCCTCATAGTCATCCGCGTGCTACGATACTCCATAGCTTCGTACTTATCTAATGCAAACGGTGCCAGCCGTCTGTGGGCATGACGACGCGTGTTTTGTGATTCGATATCAAGCCTACTAGCAAGACAACTCGTAGCGAATACTTGCACCAGCGCCGTCGTGGTGGGAGCGTAGATGATGCTTTCCAATGTGTGAGTCAATCGGTGAAACAGAGGCGAATCGCATCGGTATGGCACCGTAGGCGCTTGCAGTAGACGAGATGGTGTGATATAATCGGAGCCTGGGTATACATCCGGTGTATACTTGCACCCGAGACAGCAGAAGCAAGCTTCGATTTTGTGCGCGGTTCATGGATACTTGTATACTACACTGTGTATACCCTGTCGAACAAATGGGATTGCTTGAGCTCGAGAATGGCTAACTTAGAACTTAACTTTCACTCTCCACTGTCCGCCTCAGATGACACTTGTAAGAACAATTAAGGTTAACATCTGCCCACCTGTTATGCCTCTTGCTTCGCCATTTTGTATCCGTCTGGTCAGTTCACCAAGAGTTTTTTTACACTTTGTCATCTCTCTAGCACAAGCTACCGAGGAGAACTGCGCTGTGTGCATACGTCGAGCCTGCTTCTCTCCAATACGACATCAAAATATTATGGCATCATTTTGCATTGTAAGGACACAACCGTCGTCCGAAGAAGGGACCGCCACAATTCCTTGCGGCCGACCGTTGCTTGGCCCCATCGTCAGCCTCGGCCAGTCTAGATGGCCTCAGAGTTCAGCTTCGATAGATGCGGCACAGTGGCTGACAATTCTCGGAATAATGCGTGCGACACTCAATGTTAACGTGATAAAAATATATGGTAATGTGCCCACACGGTTATTATTACATATCTACAGTATGTTCTCTGGTTAATGGTTAATGCGTAGTGTGGTACGTCTCATTGATGTCTTGGTCTGGTATGATCGGATTGCCGGCGCTTTTTGATGCGTACATCCGTATGTGGGCAGACATGCATTGGCCCTTATTGGGACGCTTATTGGTCCACCTCGTGTTCGCTTGTATTGTGTATCTGGACAAGCACGTGTCAGCCTTAGATCGTGCAACAACTGGCACCAACTTTGCATTGGTTCGCCATGTTGTGAACGTCCCGAGTCACACCACCTCATCTCGTAAGGAGGTCGGGTGGACCGCCATGATAGAAGGAAATTAGGATCGATCGGTCACATCAGGCGAGCCCCTTGGAATTATGTTCCTCGTTAACCATGGGTGAGCCGTACAAGCGCATCTTGTAGCCTGTCCTCGGTATCTGAGCAATTTAAACCTCTCTCTCTCTCTCTCTCTCTCTCTCTCTCTTCCGCTTCCTGCATGATCCCTTTATGACTGAAGCCACTTTGAGGTACATGGTGGCATCTGCACGGTGCACTGATCGGTTGGATTTGATACTTGGCACTCAGCTGCTTTATCCATTGACTGAAGCCTGTTACTTCGACTGACCTTTGATAAGCGTGTGTCTGGGAGTAATTATCAAGCGCGGATACCGCATCCGCAAACACAGACTTTCCAATACATATGTGAGGGACTGTTGTTGAGCTAACGGACCATGTCGTTCAGTACTTACGAATGCAAGTCGCTTGTTTCAGAATTTAGAACACGGTTTATCACGCACAACAACGTGTTTCTCGCTGTATCGAAATATATCTGTTAGTGTAGATCTAGGGCAAGTGTACACTTCCCCTATTGCTGCCCCATACTTAATATTAGGATCTCGTTTTTATCAGTTACATGCTGCTCGAGCACCTCGAAGGAAACCAGGAGTTTTTGTTTTTATAGACGAGAGACCTCACTCAGTCTAACTGAGTATAAATATTGCTCCACACCATCGAGAACCACCGCGGGAACCATGTCCAACTAGAACTACTTTTTCCTATACAAGTGCACTCGAAGGCGGTAGAAACGAAGAAGTACAGCTATGTAACAAAGGCGCAGCTAGCTTGCCAGGCGCGCCCTGCTCTTTTCTCACTATCGTCCAATGGATTTGTAAATGATTGCCGATATCCGTCCGGAATTTCTTCTCAGGCCCGTTCAACTCCTCTCAGTCGTTAAGCACTACGCTGCAACCCACTGAACTTAGCGACTCACTGCAGTTGAACCCGGTGGAGACTGGATTCCGGCTGTATATAGCAATGTTGTCCCTCGTCTCATTTGGCCTGCTCTGAACGCCCTCGATTTTTTCGATCCGCCATTGCAGAAGCCAAGTTCCTTTCAACGCCCAGCCTGTTTCATTGTGATAGTGAGCATCGATAGAAGAGTCTGGCTTGCGTGAGTTCTCGTCGTTGTCGTCAAATGTTGTAAGTCTCGTCGTTCTCGTTGTTGGCCGATCTTGCTTTGCGCTCAGTCGTCCATCCAACCTCGGCTTCGCCCAACGCGCCGACGAGGGTCTTCGACTAAACCCGTTTCCCGCCTTGATAGGGCGTATGAGCCACGAGGAGGTGGTGAAGGGGGGTCGGCGACTAGTGCAAGGGCGTCTATCAAAGCGTAGTTCCGGTTGTTTGTAGTGTAGCGGTCACGGCTCTCCAAAAAGGAAATGGACAAGAGCACTGCGTCAGGGAGGTGCCAGTGAGGGGAGAAACAAGAATCAAGGCGGGGCGTGAAGATTTCGTTCGTTGAGCCCTATCCGGTAAATAGGTTAGTTTGAGGTATTTCCTTAATGAAAGGCCTGTAAAATATTATATATATATATATATGTCGACAGCTTCTGTGGTTGGATAAATTCACCCTGTGATATTTGCTAGTTTGCACCAAAGGGACTTGTAACTTCATCAGGTTTATTCCCTAATTGTTTGTGAACAGGCTTCTTCCTTCTCCACTGCACAGTCTGGGCCGCAGAAAATCAATTTCATGTGCCATAGAACCCATATGATAATTCGTCGTCAGTATTTTTCATCAATTCTAAGTGGAACACCCTCAGCTGCTTTTGGGGTGATGCCTCTCGCGCAGACTCGTCACTGCAAGCGATGCTAGTTGCGGTAGTTGAACAATGCAGAAATGGCGCTAAGCGATACTTCCCCTCCAACACTTCACATTAGTGTTCCACATCCTTTAAGCATCCTTCACGTGTATTCCTACTTTGCGGTTATAAGCCCGTCATGCCCCTTCATATATTTGAATTCAATTGAAGACTTTCGAGCCTGCTCAGATATTATGGTGCTGTACGCGAAATAGAGCTCTATGTGCCTAGAGCAGAAGTGGGCCTCGGATGCGCGATCATTATTGCTCGTATCAGGATAATCAGAGACAGGAGGCTGCGACTCACGCCAACCCCGTTTGATGAATCTCTCTCTCTCTCTTTCTCGGACGAATCATCAGAACATCACACGATCGACCACTCTAACCTCAACAGAACTTTCCTAGCTAGATTCACCCGGAGAGGAATAAGACAAGATACACCGCTACGAGGATAGACGGGACACGGTTAGTGACTTGCCTGAGTAGGCTCCTATGCGGACTTTTGTCGGGAACCTGCTCTCGGAGGAAAGGGGAACAGCTCGGCGCAGTAGCCGCCATAGCAGTAGCTGCCATCGCGGGCTGTGTGCAGCAGCTGTGTGAACCGCAGGCGCTCTCGCCTCGGTTTTGCTTGTCCTGGTTTCCTTCTCTTCCTGTGTCTCATTCACTATCCGTTGGGCAGTCGAGGCATATGGCGCTGTGCCGTAAGGACGGGCCTCGGGGGCCTTGCAAGGAAGCAAGTCGGAACGCTTGGTAACCGCTCACCCGATCACCGGACGCCGGTCCCGGATGAGATCGGATCCCCTTTTACCATCCGAAATCGATGCGGCACCGTTTAATTTGCGTGCTCCGTTCGATCAGCCGCACCGCCATCGCCACCGCCTCCTCCGTCAGGACCTCCTCTGCGATCCGCGACTCGCGAGAGGCCTGCGGATGAAAGCCGGCGGTTTACTTCTCCTTAGGACTATCGAACGCTCGCGCAAAGAGCGCTGACCACTGCCACCCCACCGAACTAGCACCGACGAGAGGCAGAGAGGCGATCGAGAGCGAAAACCTCTTTACGTGTCTCGTATCTGACCCGGATCGCCTAGTAAGACAAACCTGCTAGCCGCCGATTGTACGATACTGTTACGATGTGCCGGAGTAGTGAAGGCACGCTTTGCTGTATTGAAAGAGAGGAAATGCGCGGTAAGCAGGCTCTAAAAAGGAAATCTTCTCCTTTCCAAATGAACGAACAAGAGAACAAATTGTTTTCGGTGCACGATGTCCCACACGTAGGCACACCTGCTTAATATGGGATGATATTTATGCTAAACTGCCACGAATGAGCGGGCTATAAATAGGTTCAGCAATAAGATTGAGAGACGTTAAAATTATGGTGATTCGGAAACACCAAAGAGTGTTTCGTTAAAATAAGGAAGCCTAATGAGTTACATTTCGACCGGCTCATTGTATACTCAACTCAGCCACGGCACATAGCTACTGAACGATGAAATAAAGCATTTCACATCTTGAAACATATACATTTAATTTTATGTATACTTCGCGCTCGATTTATGTAGCAGTACTGTCCACGAGCAAATGTGCAATTGCAATCCCTAGAAATTCCGACCTATTGTAACGTTTAATGTGCAATTTGATCCGCGTCTGTTCGAGAAGATGCATATCTGATTCTGGGATAGGCATAAACTAGTCGATCAATATCCCGTAACAAAGAAGTTGCAAGGCTTGCCACACTTCCTACTCATGGTCGTTATTACAGAACGAAAGCTATTAACGCACTATTTTTATACGTCTACGCCACAGATACAAGACACTTCAGTAGGGAATATTCGAATTTCTGCCATATGCTGGGAGAGACAGGTTGCCAGCCGGCTTTCAACTGTTAGCAAAATATAGGCCAAATTTTATTTATTTTATTTTTAGACCTGCATTTATCGCTTGCCCTTCTTGCGCGATAGCCGCGTCCACTATCAATAACGCGAATTGTCAGCCTCCGCATAACAGCTCTCACTGTCGATTGTCCATTTTCGTTCATACCTAATACTGACGCCTTTAAACCGGCTGAAGTATGCTACACTATGACCTACACACAATAACAATTGAATCAATAATCATCGGCGTTACGAGCCATACGGTGCGTCATTTGCGACTGTGGTTACTAACAAATGGCCAGTTAATACGCGTTCTTCCTTTCAAACGAGAAGTTCGAGCGTCCTAAGTGTCTGGCAGAAAGGGAAGAAGCCGATGATGGAGATGGTAAAATTGGAGTTTTTCTTTTCGTTAGCTTTCGGAGTCCTCGTTCGGGGTCCACTATTCCAGTTGAGTCCCTTAAGGTTTTCGGGCTGACTCTCAGCCAACATTTAACGTACACGGTACAACTGCTTTTAGCATTGCTTCGTAAGACGGACAACCCCTAAATGCGAATGTGCAACGGTGGGGATCGAACCCGTACACCTACGTGTCTCCTCCGATTGCGAGGCTCACACGAATGCACCACCAGGCCACCAAAGGGCTCGACTCCATTCGAGTCCCCAGTGTTCCATTACACCGCTTTCAACGGCGCAAGCAGCAGCAAACTTGGCAGCTCAATGTTCGCCTGGCTGTTACGATTGCCTCGGTTTGGCCACCTCATACATTCGGTTGATTTCGATCATCTCGTCAGCTGACGTGCTCTAAAGGCTGCTCGCAATGCATTGTGCCAATGATGGAAAGAGTGATTGCATTGAGGACGAAGGTGGTGATATACTCCTTGGGGGTAAGGCCGATCACAGCTCAAGACGGAAAGGAGAGAGGAAGGGTGAGATTGAACTATATAGCCAAATTTCAACAAAAATCCAGCCGTTCAAATGATTTCTTCTGATATACGCTGTTGCTATCGGTGTATATTATGACGTATGGTAAACTAGCTAGAGAGTGCTGCGGGTACCGTTCGCGACGAGGCCTAGCAAGCCGTGTGTATTACCACTTACATAGATGTTCTCGAAATTGCTCTCAAACTTGCGATTCCCTTGCGGCAATATCCCGTACGCGGCATTCCCTTCGATCGAGCCAATTTTCCCATGAAGACGTTGGTCATCGTTCCACAGAATGATACTTTGGTGAAATAATATCAGGTTCAATATATGTCGAGTGCGACTATAAACGTTAGCAGCACTCTTTTGCACCCCGCCGCTCAATATTCAATAAGCCGAGAAACCCTTGGTTGAAGGACAACAAGCTGGCGGATTGGATAGAGGGCCTACTACATCGTATTATTATTATTATTATTATTATTTATAAGAGAGAGGTTTGTTCTACAGAATATGATACATTTCATATCTAGAACATTTCAATAAATTCCGTCAACCAATTAATAAGATATCCTTGCACAATTATTGAAACCAGTCAGTTAGTAAACAGGTCGTCAATTAGTAGTAAATATATATGTTTTTGGGCAATGGGAAAGCCAGATTAGATGCCCCCTACTTAAATGAGACATACGATCTGAAGACGAGGTTTACCCGAGCGGCCAGTGCCACCTCACACATTCGACGGCTTCAAATACCGTCTTCTGAAACAGCCAGAGAAGAACAGACGGGCAATGCATTATGGAAGATGATAGTTCTCATTAGCTTTTCTCATCTCATCACAGTCTGGCACTATCCCTCCTTACGTGTCTCACTCATGGGCCCCATCGCCCTGCACATATCATATCATCTGGGTGTCCTCCGGTGCACACGACTGCAATGGCAAAACGGCCATTACATATCCCCCGGTCACATCGACTCCTGTCGAGGATTGAGAAGGAGAAGCGGTGAGGGATACGGGGATACGGGAGGTCCTGGGTAGGACGAAAGGCCAGAGGAAAGCAGGAGAAAGAGGATGTGTGAGAGGACTAGCTGGTGCCAAGAAATGACACAAGTTCATTAAAAACTCCCTACGCCAATGCGAAGCGGCTCACCGGCCGTCGGCTCCAAACACGAGCCAGTGGTATGGCGGTGCGTTCTAATTAGCTGCGCGCGTGTATAGCGGGGGTGGAGTCCGGGGCTTGTCGTAGGGGCCTGACACAATAGTGAAAAGAGGGGGATTGGCTGTCGAAGTCGACGTATAAGACCGATGAGTGCAATGTACACCCCACCTCACCATCATCAGTATCATCACTATGGGCTTCAAGCGGCGGATACTCTTGGTATGAGCAGATGAATACTTAGGGTCAGAACGTAGGCCCAGTGGACATTCTTTAATAAAGTCGGGGCGACGCTTATGCGGTGAGGCCGAGAGAATAAAAACAGAGAAAAAAGACTCTGTGCCAAACTCTTACACACGTCCCTACACCACGAGGTGATGTTGTACCCTCCCCTAGAGCTTCTCATGTCTGAGAAGCACCCGCTACGATTTCGCCAAACGTTTCGTACCTACGATTGAAAACGTTTTGGAAAAGATCTATTTCTCTGTGCTTGTCGTTGCCGAGCTTAGCATCGTAAGTCCTTATAGGTTATTGTTGACTACGACATGTGAACCCGAGCGCCGATCAAAACTGAACACTGACTGATGTGCCAATGATCTGAAATTGTAGAAAATGAGTACCGTATACTGTTGGCTTCTCAATGCTTTGTACTATTGTCGAAATTAAGTAAAACTAAGTGGCCCCCGCTTGGGTTTACCTTTCCATCAGGCTGGAGCGCTTGCTTGACATGTGCACCTTAAGAGGAACCTTTTTGGAACCGCAATTAAGTTAGGGTAACGCACTGTTGTCAGTTTGTGCACTCGGACGACATTGGGAATGGTGTTGACCTAGAATTCGTTGGGGCTGTTGTTTTCAACGTAGTAAGGCGTCACCAACGCAAGCCTCTTGGGCTCGGCGCGAAGGTCCAACGCTTCTGCAACATTCAACGATTCCATCAACACCTCTAGGACGGTTAGCGCTACTAGACCTACGGCAAGCCTCTTCTCGCCTACAACCCCACAACAGCCTCGGCAGAACCCCCACCATCGCCCTTTGGTGTCCGTACATGTCCGTCGTTGCGCGGGTACCTTCGTTTTCCGCGCTTCCGCTTCCGTTTTAACGGATGCTGAGGGATCCGCTGGGGCTGGGGCTGGACATGCGAGCTGTGTCTGCGCTACGTAATGCGGCCTGCTAGAGCTCCCGGAAGGGGATTCGCTGCTGAGACGAAACCTTGGGCCGGATCTACTGGCAGATCCGACCGGAGCTAGCGGCCAAGAATCGAGAAAGGGCCACATGGCCAGCGCTGCGGTTGCTAGTGGCAAACGAAATGCTGACAATGCGATTCCTTCGTTCGTTGTGTTCGCGGCGCGGTTGGTTCGCTGCGCTCCGACTCGACCTGACATTGCCACTGCGACCGCTGTCGATTGCCACGGGAGCTGGCAGAGGCCCCCTTGGGCCTGGTGCCTGCCTCTCACATCGGACAGCGAACAGCAGGCGAGCATTGGGGACATTGGCAAACCAAGCAGCATTGTTCGCTGTTGGCAGTATCGCTGTTGCTGAAATCGAGATTGAAGGAAGATGGATACGATCCTGCAAGGCAGTGCGGTGCAGGCGATCGGGAAAGGGGGTCGCCTTCGGTGTCTGCTCAGGGGAAGACGCTTAGGGTATACTGGGTCGGAGGGCATAGCGGAGCGTGACGGAAAGATCGGTCCATGGCCAAACACGGGTCTTCAAAAAAGGTTTGCTGGGCTCGGCGGAGAAAACGGCGGACAGGGGGACGGGTCTAAAGTGGGGGCGAGGTTACAGCGGAGGTTGGGGCTATTTGAGGCGTCCGAAACGTGGGTTGCTGCCCCGAACCGCGTACCGCATTCGCCGGCACTGATCCCGAAGGCAAAGTGCGAGCAGAAATACCAGCTGGTGTGTGGATTGTGTCTTCGTCCACGTCCGGCTCCTCAGGCACGACCTGTATCCGAGGGTTATAGTCGTTGTCGGTCGCTATACGATTCGGACGTCAAAGGTACCCTGCCTGGCTGCTCGTCGTATTTTTCGTCTGATAAGGTAAAGAATGCTCCGTTTGTGCTCACTTTACTACGCGACGGCAACAGCAAGAGGGGAGTTCATTATGAGAGGCTGGCTCGTATTGCCCTATAGGAAAAGGAAGACCTATTGTCGAACTAACCCCCCCCCCCGCTGAGTCCGGATCCTTTACGTTTATAAGGCTGTTGGCCTATTGACTGCTGTATCTGCAACACACCGAGTTATTAGATATTCCGATAATAGGTGGTAACAAAGAGGTGTTTACCTGTATATATATGTACTGTATTGCTCCACTATCCCAACAGGCAGAATACAGCATGAAGGTTTGAGGTTTCGTTTCGGTGCTGAACGCGCACGTGCGTCAAGTGCGTTGGTCATCACCGTCGCTAATACTGCTTGAGTTCGCTGATGTCGGGAACGTAATGGCGAAATTCGCCAAAGCAAACAGGTTATGAGCGTAGGTTACACTCGGCGTGGTAGCATGGGACTACGTTGAATGCTAAGCAACGTCGGGCCCCGATAGTACTGGGAAGGGGATCGATCGCTATCTGAGTCGGAATCTTACATTATTTTCGGTAGCGGGAAATTGTTTAAATAGTTCAAGAAAATACACACCTTTTTCTGCTCCAATGTGTACCACCAAACACCTTGCTAAAGCCATACTACCTGTAGCGTTGTGGACATAGCACTCAAACCAAAATTATTTCGAGGCTTTAGCCTACCGACGCTCGAGAAGGAGGGCACACAGAATTGTGCTGTCTGAGGGTTGCCGATGTCGACTGCGCCCACATCGTTGTTCATGCGTCGATCAGGATAAATCCGTCCCATGAATGACGTCTGCTTTTTCGTAACGTTCTCGGAGAAGCTACATAAGACGCCGGCTATTGTTTGGCGTTTGTTCACGTTCGCATGGAAGGGTTGCCCAGAATCGGATTGGCCAGCGGCAGGGTTGGATCGAGGGGCGTGGAGCGATCTCATGCATTTCAGATGGGCAGTGAGAAACCTTCTCGGCATCAGGCGTCGAGGATCAACGAATTCCGAGAGAGGCACGCACGCACAGACCCACACAGACCAGGCCGTGGCTGGAGACAGTCAGAGAGGGCAAGCGATAGCACAATGCCTTAGAGGTTCTCAAGGCTAGCTAGATGGGATACGTGGCAACAAGTAGACGGCCGACAACAGACGACAACGTTGAAAGCGACCAGTAAGGGAGCCGCAATAGGAGGCGAACACGATTCTTTAGCGGGAACTGTCCTCGTCACCAGATCGGTCGGGGACCCCATCCGCCAGGACGGAGAGAGCGAGCGAGCTAGAACGGTAGAGAGGATGAGGCGATGTAGGCAGAACGAGAAATGCGCCTTGTATGGCTAAGAATCAAGTGAAGGATCAAGATTCGGGTTGGCGGTAACGCAACTGCCTCGAGAGAGAGGAGTAAGTCAAGCGTTGAGCCTCGCACATTGGGACGTGGGGTCAAACGGCACACTGCGTAGGGGACTACGCTAAAGTAGGTCGATAGACGGATATCACGCTTACCGTGCAGAGCAACTTCTCTTTGATGTAGATTGAGGTCGCCACATGTGGGGGTAACCAGAGTCAGCCTGATTCACTGGATTAGAAAGTAGGATGACACTTGGAAGTGTTCGAAGCTGTGACTGGAGGGCGAACGCGGAGCGAATCATGGCATTGACTGTAGAGGGTCGCCGATCGGAGGAGCGCAAAGAATAGACCAATTGCGACCTTGTGCGACGTAGTCGACGTTGTATTTGTCGTTCGGAAAGCCCCCAGCAACTGAACCTGATCACTACACGGTAAACGCAATATATCTTCTTGCTTCAAGATACCCGAGATCTAATTACTCTTAAAGAATAATTAAAATTAGGAGGATTCGAGCCTCGTAGTGGCGGGATTCGGACCACGAAGTAGATAGGTATTATACAGTACGATAATACCCACGACCTTCTTCATGGAGAAATTCATTTGAATTTGTTGGTGTCCCGCACTTCTGAACTTTGGGAAATGCGGTTTGTAGCCAACGCCATAACTATATCGAACTCGAGCGAGAGTAGTTCCTTTAATCAATATTTTCCTAATACGATGATTGTTGTAATTACTATTTCTCGTTAGTTTGTTGTTCAATTATTTCCACATTAACACACCACCTCAACCCAAATATATATCTAAACTTAAAGCGTAAGTTCATATCTGCAGTGTTGACCTCAACCTAGTATTGAACTAAATTTTAAAAAATATTCGACCGCGTGACAAATTGTAACTGTTTTACCCCCCACTTTGTACGAGCATTACGTGCTGCCGGCAGTGGGCGGCCTATGTATATTTAACAAACAAGTCCATTGCTATCAAAATGGTCACACATCCTAGTCGTAGATATTACAGCAATCGCACATAACCCGGGTCATGCATACCCTCCGTTCGTCTACCTTTCCGTGCAAATGGCGCCTCCGTGGACTCGCTTTGAAACACTGAGGAATCGCGTGCTCCTCAGTCTCATGCTAACCAGTCTCAAAGGGGCCGAAGGAGTCACAATGGCAGCCCGGCAGAGTCCGAACGACCGGCGTTATCTCGTAAGTGGCTCGCGATGCAGCTAAGCGCAATAATTTAGCAGGGGCAGCTACCCCGCCTCTGCGCAGCTCCAAAGCAAAGGAGTGCGAGCGATAGAGAGAGAGAGAGAGAGAGAGAGAGAAAGAGTCGGCCGTCCTGAAGACGACCCCCCCCCGGTGTAAGGCTGATACTCCAAGTCGCCCCCCCCCCCAAGCATCGTCTCGCCGTAGCGCTCAGTGCGCGGAGTTTCCTTCTAACAAAGCGCGCGGCGATGAGAGAAGGCTGAGGGGAGAGAAGCCGGCGTGCGCAATGAGAATTCGCCGTTTAAGTGAATTTATTGCGCGAATATCTCAGCCTTACCCCCGCCGGTCGGCCGGCCAGCCAGCAGAGGGAGGGCCTGCTTGGAGTCAAGAGAACGACATGAACCTGCGCTGCACAAAGAGTAGGACACATACAGACGCACGGCTTAGGCAGCCCTCCAGACCCCGCTACATACGACGAGTATAAGAAAAGTAGGGAGGGAGAGCGAGAGAGAGAGAGAGAGAAAGAGTTCAGGTGGGGCACCGTGCTGTTGCGCAGTGGTTCTCTCTTGTCATGGTAAGAACGCCGCTCTGCAAGCTTAACATCGTCTCGGCAGGCCGCTTTGCGCTGAGCTGTACTGAACAGAACATTGTTGAGTGACATCTATAATGCAATGTACAATGCATATCGTCGTGTGATTTTATACCCGATATCATTTTCATCAAGAGCATCACCTGATGTGGATCACAGCGCGGTGATGGCGGATGTGCGAATAGATGCATGGTGCACAAAATACGAAGGGGGCTTCATTGAGGACTGATAAGCATTAGCTGATCCACTCTATCGAATCGAATCGCTACAGGTTGTAAGTACAGGATACAAAGAAGAGTGAATTAGAACACAGACAGTTTGCGGGCGTCGTGCCTTTCAAGGTGTACGCCTCGATACTATAATATTATATCGAGTAGTAAATCTTTCGATTGTGCTGCCTCTTGTGCTGCCTCAAAATTATTATCCGGCCATAATTACTATAATTATTATTATTGCTATCGGCCTGTGTCGGCCACTGGCAACGCAAAATGCAACACATAATATAAATACGTCTCGCCGCATTGTTGTCATTTGCATTTTAGTAACTTCGTTCTTTCTTTCGACCCTTCTCTCAATTTCCCTCTCTTCCTCTCACACACAGACACACATCCATTGGCAACAATCGCTCTACACGTTCATCATGACCGATGCGCTTTTGTGTCTTCATCGTCCTCATGTCTGAGTCCTCCCCATGGGGGTCGGTCCGTATCGGTCTCCCGTCCAAAACGGGAATCATCACCCTTGAGCCGTCTCCACCCATGAGCCCCTTCAGCCTCCCCTGCACAAAGGGTCATTCATCATTTTTGCATCGCCTCTTCCGTCTCCTCCTGCTGTTTCTCCCGGCTGCCACTCGTGAGCCAACACCTTCTTCACGTCTCGGCCGATTCGTTCTCTTCCTTAGGCGCGGCGGCTTCTACAATTTTTTGCGTCAGGCCCCTCGCCATTGGGGTCTCGCGCGCCATCGTAGCCGCCGTGGAATCGGAGACAACGATGACGATGACTGGCTGCTTACGTTAGTCAGCCAGTCGTCCAATGGGACCAACACGGGAAACGCTCGTCGTGGTCCCGTTTCGACTTCCAGTGGAGCTCTCTCAGAGGTGGGACTCGGTCGTTCTCCGAACCTGCCCCGCCCGCCGTCAAGTTGCTCCCTAAAAGCGCCCATCAAGTTGCCAGTGTTCCACCTGCGGACATACACTTCTTCGAAATCGTCCCACCCATCAGGTCCCGTCATCGACGGCGGTGGCGCTTTGGCGAGCGCGCCGGTTCGCCTCATCGTCGTTCTCGGCTCTTCGTCTTCTCACGGAGGAGGTCTCTGCTCTGGTTCGGAACCGCGCGCAGACGAACTGGGCCCCTCGTGCTGGCCGTTTGTCTACCTGGCTGACACCGAGATCTTCATTCTTCCAAGCGTGTTGTCGCCTTGTACTCTGTACCAGTACCATGTCGAGTCCCGAGCGCGTATGGCCAATATGTGAAAGTACGATTGGAGACGTGGCATGGCTACGATTCGGGAACTTCTATTGGGTTGGGTACTTCGGACCGAACAGGCTCTACCTTCGTTGCTCTTTCATACATTATTCCCCTAGCTTTTCTCCTTGCATGAACATGGGGAGATAATTTTTGAATAATACCCCATATGAAGGTTTTCGCGGGCGAAAACCGGTTGCGGTAGTCGATGTCATAAGCGACATGATGTCGGGTCACTGATGTTCGGGGCGTGAAGCACGCACACAACCTCGAGACTGAGTGCGCGAGAGAAACTCAGACGGGCCGAGGCGGGGCCGCGTCGGCGCTGGCTCGCCCAAACCGACATCGTGGAGTGGAACGGGCCTGATGGTGCAAGCAGCAGGACATCGCTGTTTCCCGGCACCGTACTGCGCCGGTGGCCTGCCGCTGCCGAGTTCCTGGAAGAGTGTCGCCCGCTGATAGCGTTCGCACCTCCTCAACTCGTCCTCGTTTTCGCCCTAGCCCGACCCCCCCCGCACCACAGCCCGTTCTCCACGAATAGATGCATCTCTCCAGCGACGCTTCCCGCGCTAGTCAGCTGCCCTTCTTGTGGCCGCGTGAACGAACGACATGTGTAAGCGAGTCTACGGCCAGCGCACGGGCGGCCAGACAAGTCATTCGTGTTCGAACGTCGCCGGTGCTATCGAGAAGCTCGGCGCTCCAGAGGCCCAGTTGGACCCCTGGCAAGAGAATTCTATATATATATATATGTGTGCGTGTGTGTATATATATATATATATATACATATATGTATATACTGGGAGCTGTGACAGGCCAGTGGCTGTACTTGGACTATAGTAGCTAACACTGAAAGAAACGACTCCAGCTCTAGGGAACCAGACAGGCAAGGAAGCGTTGCTGATGGGGGTTCAGAGGGTGGTCGGTGAAAACAGGGAATTTGCGCATAGTCGAAATCTAATGCGCGGAATGGCGCGAGCCGTACTGAACCGAGCCGTGCGCCGTCTGCTGACTCGAGTGTTTCGTGGAAAGCGAGCCACTAGCGCTCGCGTGCCTGTCTCCCGGCACGTTTGGCCTATGTCAGCGGAGGCCGTAGCACTCCACACACACTCACAATGATGTTCGTCCGGGATTGAAATGTCGTTCTAAACATAGACTGTTTTACGATGACGGCCACTAGCTGTGCTCCCCTCTGCCCCCGTTGGCCCGCTCCCCTAGAAGGACAGCGTGTATGAACAGACGATAGCGTAGACAACGCCACCGTTTCTTTGGATCCCTCTCTGCCTATGAGCCGGCTCACTAGAATCGCATTGCTAAATTGTCGAAAAGTGCCCCCCATCGCGCCCCGTGCACATTACCCTCGTGATGTCGACACGATAACGCACTTGCTCGCAGATGGTAGCAGCGCTGGCTTTAAGAATGGATGGGCCAACGTGTGGTACATCTGACACTTCGCTGCCCATTATTGAGCCTCGGCCACACTGCTTATCATGGGGTGGATTCACAAGTTCTCTCAAGTTTTCTCATAAATAGAACGCTTGTGCCCAACAGCACTGAACGTAAGGATTCTGCGGCGAATGAACACGCGTTCGAGCACTGTGAGACATGAGCGAATCTCAGCCGATAGCTTATGTGGGTACTATATATATCGTAGATGGACGAATCAACAATTTAGCATACACCTGGACTAACGACACTGGGTCAAGAAACAGTGTCACGCTACACTGTAGTTGATGTACGTGCGATTTCGGTAGGTGAAGATCCAACCTAGAGTTTAACTGCGAAGGCTGCGATCTGAGCATGATACGTAGCCAAGTTGGTTCAGTTCGTCAGCTTCAATCAAATGAGACCACGCATTTATCAAGTGAAATTGCCGATATAAATGCATAGTATACAGGGCAATTTCGTTTGAATCAAGAGGCACAACAAACAAATGAACTCAAACAAAAAGTACTCGTTGGCCAATACCAAGTTGATGTAATACTCGCCGTATTGATAAATGTCCGTACACATTTTCACGGTGCCTATACAGACACACACATCATACACCCGTGTTCTCTCAGCAAGGTTTGCTTTTGCACTTAACAGTGCGTTCGCGAGCTGAATCGCTCATGCAATTGCAAAGTACAGCCAACCCTTGGTCGCACCTCTTTCGCGGACAGAACTTGTTTTTAACAAGAAATGTCGCCGATACCCACTTCTATAATATGCCACTTGCGCGACGTGTCATCTTGCACATAACGCGATTTGTTAGCCGTTTATCCAACCAATCCAATGGACCTCGTATCCGTTTGCTAGCACTGTGCCCTTCACCCTGCAAAGGCAGCATTGTGCCAGGGTGCACAACCAACCACCCCACGTGGTTGGCGTAGCACTGGCTAGCTGGCGCTACAGGCATCAGTAGCTGGTGCCCTACTCTTGGGGCCATCGAGGTGATTCGTAGCAGGTTGGCTCACACAGGGGCAATTTAGGCTTACATAAATCATCTTGTTTACTTTGCCCCTCCGCATCGAACGTCCTGTGGGGAGGGGGCGGGGTCTGCCCTTGATCCAACTTCTATCCCCTCCTAGCATTCAGGACCAGCCCCTATCGTTTCCATCTAGCTATATCATGCAGCAGAGTTTAGCAGCAGTCATTTGTCCGCTACTCTACAAGACACGAGTTCGCTGGGGACCATGACCCCAGGAGCACATTCCCGTGCGTATTAGGCGGCCGAAAGGCCACATGCAGGCGAGCATTGTTAGGTCACGCGGCACATGGCAAATTCGGGACGCAGGCTCACTAGCTCAGATGGTCAACGTGTGATGGACGGCCGTGGTGACTAGAACTCATAGCCAACAATTTATATTTTATAGCTCAGGCAGAAGGAATGAGAAAAAATAGCAGTGCTAGACAGCAGTGCTTTCAGACACTTCTCTCTGCTAGGCATATTGGCTGATAATCGTCAGGATCTGCGATCTCGATAGCCACCCCCCACAAGTGTGAGCAAGGGGATGTCCACCGGTGGCGTGGTCTGCGTTTTCAGCGGGTTCTCTCGAAAACCGAGGACGACAAGGAAAACGTGATGGCCGAAAAGAAGCCCGCGTAGTCGGCGCGAGAGGCAGAGAGAGAGAGCGCGCGGTCATGGATAGCCCAAGCGGGAGGGCAACGCCCTCACGCCGTATTGGGTAGGACGAACGAGCAGGTGTGCGATCGTAAATCGGTTCGACGGGGCATCGTAGGGCGTCTCGAGCGCCCGGCGACGTGGAGGACGAATATCGGGGATGTGTAATGAGTCGACCCCGTCGCTAAGGGGCGATGAGAGGAACAGGCAAGGCGTAGGAGGCATACGACGAGGGGAACAGCCGGGGCTTTCGGAGTAGTTAAACGCAAGCTGGTACCGCCTCTGTTGCTGCTACAACTACTGCCTCGCCTCGACCACCTTATATTGAACTGTTTTAATGACGCCGCTGCCGCCGCCGCCGCAGTAAGCAGTCGGTCGGTCCTGGACGGGGCAGCCTCATGGAATCAGATCACATCGAGGGAGAGAAAGCAAGGCAGAGACTACAAGAGAGAGAGAGAGAGATAAAGTGGGCCAGTATAGTGGCGTGCCGGGCAGACGCCGAGTGTGGCTTTCGTTTGGTGCATGCGGTGCTGCTCGGTCCGACCCTCGAATGCCCTCCAATCATGATTCCTCGACCATCTTGGGGGCTAGCTAGCGTCTTGACGCTGGTGCGCCGCCCAACTCCAGCACCTCAATCCCTCGTCTTCACTGGCGCCTCACTCGCCCCTGGGTGTAGTGCCCCTCGCTACTTTCTAACCATCGGCAATACCCCGACGACTGCTCGGGCGTTGTATTTCTGCTGGCGGCGGTAGTAAAGCGGCAGTGTTGTCGGCGCCTGCCGTTCGTGGCTGGCAGCCGGTCGGCAAACCCCCTAGCTTCTGCTGCGGCTGCTGCTTCCGAAAAAAAGAGCGGCCCCACCTTCTATGGCTATAGATGGCACCTGTCTGTCGTCTAGTACTCGCAATACGAGGCTTGTTTGAGTGGGATTCAGGCCGATACGGGGGAGTGGGATTCAATAGGCGGAGCGTAATAAGGAAAAAACAGCCGTCCCCCAGACAGACATCCCCTCTGGCTCCCATCGGCGTCGAGCTACGTTGAGCTGTGCTGGACCGCATTTACAGCATGATATAGCTATATAGTTTTGTGCGTATATATGGCTCGGTGTCGTGATGCACATGAACACACATACACACACGCACACAGAGGCAGAAAGAAGCACATCTTCGCTGCTACGTACGTATGGGATGTGATATGTGAATTGGTCGAGTGCTGCCGAGAGTATACTACAGAAAAAGAGAGAAACAGAGAGCGAGAGAGAGAGGAGAGGCAAACAGCTCAGTACGATACGGGTGTGAGGGCCTAAGAGGGGACGGTCTTTGTTTACCAAGATCGGGTGTGGGTGGTAGCTGCGGCCTGTGGCCGAGACGAAGCCGGAGGGGCTGGCTAACTGGGGATGATTGTACATGTAGTCGCTGTTGTCCTGACTAGCTATGGGCATATATAGGGAGAAAGGTAGAGAGAGAGAGAGAAGATTGAGAGACATAGCGAAGCAAAGCCGAGACCACCCCGCATAACAGACCCAGTTCGGTTCCGTACGATGGCGGCATATGTAGTGGCATGGACGATGTCCTGTGCTATTGGGTTATCGCAGCATCTAACACTGTTTCCTCAGCGGGCGTTTCTCCGCGGCATTTGCTAGCAGCGGTCGGTTTGGCTGTCCGATGCCCCGAGGCCGGTGAATGGTGCTCTCGTCAACGCTCGGGACAGTTCACTTGTACGGGCCCTGTGTATGTGTGCGTGTGTGTCTCTGCGTCTGCAGACCCCTGCCGTTGCCTCAGCGGTCATCGTGGCGAACAGCCAGATAGAGCCATTCACCACTCGCGTGGTGGCTACGCCTCCAGCAAGTCGGAGAGCAGGCGGAGGACAATCGACAGCGAGGACGCCACCGGCGGCGGCGACAACAACCACTGCGTCGACAAGGAAACTCTCGTTGGGATAAGACTGGGAGACACCACAAACAGCTCGCAAGGGGCTTTCAAGAGACGCCACTGAAGGCGCGGCATGCCGCCAAAGCCATGGCACGATGCTACGGCAGGATCGGGCTGGAGGCAGACGTGATCGGCCTGCGAAGCGTTTGTAGAGCCCTCCGGAGCTCCCTTGGTTTGTCCTAAAAGGAGCCAGCACACCAGCAGCGTATCCCGTTATACTGGTGCTAGTACACGTAGTCCACGATCCAACCACCTCTCAAACGATAGACGGACGCATGTCGGAGGTTTTCTGTCCCCTGAAACGGCCGCGTCGGAGCCTGCCACGTATCTGCGGGGGGGGGGGGGGCTGGGGGGGCTGGGGGTTGGGGGTGCACGCTATTCGTTGGACGCAGCACGACGCAAATGATGCCCCTGGGGTGGCCGGGTTATTTTGCAAGACAAGTAAAACAAAACATCGCTTAGAGCGAACGGCAGGGATCCAGAAACGCTCACGAAGGCTAGGACATGTCTACCTAGCTGCATATGCCCACAAAATAGTGCTATGTAACTCCATGTCAAAATATAGAACTGTTCACGAGACTTACCATCAGGGAATAGCCGATCTGCTCGATAAACAGATTCAAACAATTCGGTTGGACAGCCTTCCCTCTAATAGTTGGTATATGTAGTAATATTTATTATTTCGGGTGGCCCATAATTCAAGAATCAGATAGGCACACTTTATCAACTATTGTCCGGAATATTGTACCGATTCGTATTGGTATTTAGCACCATGTAAATGGTATAGCACTCACTGGCAGCTCTGCCGGATAGCTCATTGATGATGCGACGTACAGAGGTAATTAAAAAAAGAAAAAAATTCATATCGCTCCGATCGAACCGGTGATTCTTGTCCGTTTTTTACGGCCTACTGGTGACGGATTAATTTTCTCGCTTAAGCAATTCACGTGTCTTCGAAATATTTTGAGGGTGTATTGAATGCCTTGACGTCAATTGTGAGCCCACATTTTATGGTCAAATTTTAACCTTCGGTCAGATCTAGGGCCCATATAGCGCTGTTACGCTTTTAATCACGTTCATACAAGGCAATTGTAACTTTTAATTATATATTTAGATTATATATCTATATATATATATATAATAATATATATACATACGATATTTAAAATGAGATATCGGACTTAATCGAGAGGTATCTCCAAAATTCTGCAGAAATTCTTCTGCCTAACCCTACCTCCGTGAATGGACACGCATGATAATAATAATAATAATCCTGATTAATTCGTTAATCAAAAAACGGCATGTACAACATTCATCACACACATGATATGAGCCCACAACGGATATGCCTTGACCGCTACAACCCGCGCGTCACCTGTAGCTACGCGCAAACCACGAAAAAGAGCCTAAATAAATAGCTCGGAAGGTTTGTTTCTACCGGTTGATCACGGTTCGTGCTTGCAAGCGTCACCAATGCTGCTGCTGCTGCCGCCTCTACAAGCAGCGGCGTTCTGTGTCTTCAAATTGGCCGCTCAGTCCCGCCGTCCCCTCCTTCGGCCGTTCGGTGTAACACCATCGTGAACGGGTGGTCTTGCTCGCTCGAGCTGACTAGACCGATACCTCGCCACCGCCGCCGCCGCTAGCGTCCGTCTGCTCCAAGCGTCCGACAGCGTCGCCAGGCTTCCGCTGAAGTGCCGTCGCTCGAAGCGCCGTTGGGGCCTCGTTGTTTACATCACTGTGCGCTGGCCCGATTCGGTCCGCTTGGCGCACGCTGGCCGCCGATCGAACGGCATAGAGAGAACATGGCGTTGCGGCAGCAGTGCGAGCAATATTTGAATGTGAATTTACCTAAAGTGTTGTTGGCAGCCGGTGTTACCCTGGCTGCCTATTGAACCTGTGTGTAAATGACGCTTTCCAGACGCTGAAAGGGACCTGCTAACGGACGTGACCAATGCGGCTATCGCTAGCTGGCGCCCAATCAATACCAAATAGGGCAGTTCGCGCACGAAGCAAACCGCAAACATCTGTGAGGATCAACAGCACTCGCCGCAGACGGATTGTGAATTATGACGCTCAGTACCAATCGCTAGCAGTTTTCTTGTGAAGCGTCGCCACCGCACGGGAATGGCGCATATCTTCGCGCTGACGAGTGACAGTGGCATTCCGATATTTAGCCGAAGTCTCGGAAATGCAGCCGAGTCTCCGTTGAATTTCGCTGAGATCGGCACCCTCAATGGTGTCCACCTATTCTGTGCGCTTCGCGGCGCTCAGCTGCACCGGTCCGAGACGTCGAACGGTACCGCCGTCCACTGGAAAGTGTATCATGGAGCGATCACCCTCACTCTCGTGCTGTTGGCTGATTGCCAGCCGGACTTCGTCTCGGAGGATCTGGTTCGTCAGCTGCTAGACAGCATCTTTCAGGTGCTCACCTTCCACGCGGGATTATCGTCGTTGAAAAACATCTCGATAAGTATCGAACGCGTGAAACGTGACATCAAGCCTGGCTTAGCCATAATCGACGCGCTCGTCAGCTCGCTGATCGGCGAACGCGAGCTCGGCGAACCGCTTAGTGAGGCATTTCGCCCGCCATGCATCCTGCCCACAATGATCCCCTACCACCCGCTGCTGACCGGGCCGGCCCTACAGAACGTGTCCGCTTACCTCGAGGCGTACACAACTCGTATCGACTCGTCCTACGGCTTCGTTGTATTCGAAGATTTTCTGCTGCTCGGCACGAAGAGCTTCAACGCACTGCCGCCCGGCGACCAGTCGATTCTCGTGCTGCAGGCAGCGTTCGTCGAGGTGGCCCCTAACAAGCGGACGTTCGAGGGAGGCATCTTTCTGCCCGATAGCTCGCCGGATAGCTGTAATCGACTCGTCATCGTGTGTCTCGGCGAAAGCTTTCGAGTCTGCGTGCTGGCGCTTCCTGAGACCAACATCGCCGTCCTCGAGGAGCACGCCCTCGGCCTGCCGGCGTTTCCGGCTCAGGTCCTCGAGGCCAACACGACAGCCTGGCTGCGAGAGAGCCGAAAGACGATCATGGACAATCTCCACCACTCGGTCGTCGCGTTGTCATTCGTTGGCCGTAAAAGGCATCACCTCCGCTGGTTCGCCGAGCCCCAGCAGAAGGTGATGCTCCGCTTGCAGGAGTGTGTCAAGTTCAATTTCAGCACCGAGGAAACTGACGGCTTCTGCCGTTTCGGCGAACTGCGAAACAGCTATGTGGCGTGCCATCGATTCCATGACGGACAGAAGCTATTTGTTCTACTAAACAATGTTCCTCTCTTTGCCGTCGGCATTCTAGTGGATAAAATCTTCAAGTATATTTCGTCGAAGTGCCATTAGGATATGACCTATGGACGGCTTAGAGTCCATAGAGAATTAGGTGGAATATCTATGGTCGTCATGCTTAGCCTATGGATTATAGGGATGATATGATATTCTGTAGGCTCATATTTTTGCTGTAAATTAAAGAAAAGGCCTTGTAAATTGTTCGCGTTACATTTGTACATATATCTATATACATATGTGTGTGTGTATGACAATGGATATACATTATCATATGCTTCATATGAAAATAAATAATATAAACGACGATCGCTTTAATTCCTGATAACAGTGAGACCATTTTGCACAAACAACCGCATCCCTACGAGAGGGACCATTGGTTAAAGACAAAGAAACTATTTTAAATATTCTTATTTAATGTAGAATCAAACAACAGTTTTGGTACAAAAATGATTTAACATGCATTTTGTTTGTGAAATCATATATTTGTCACGCATTTGTCTGCGGACAACGTTATCTTCGAATGCATGAACTGTCTCGTTGCCATCCCTGGCCACAAGCGTGACACTCCACGTGATAACGCCCACAAATACACGCGTCAACCCCAAACGAGTTGAACATTATTAGATGCGCATATTACTTTCTCCGGCCAATATCTCAACCTCCATTGTGCCTCTATACCGCCAGTGAACTATTATAGCTTTGACGTTATCTATATATATATATATATATATATATATATATATATATATATACGGTATACGGAACACCTCATGGAATAGATATCGCTGACTCTCCTCAGCTCTCGTTCACAGTCGCCTGCCAATCAGCTTGTGTTCGTGAAGTTTATCCTTGTTCTTATTATTATTATTATTATTTCTAATTATTACTAATTATAAACGCTAGTATTATTGCTATTATTCTTACTATAAATAAGTCCACTACGATGATTAACATTTCATTTATTCTTGCCGCGGGTTCGAGTCTCACGACATGACATATTGATAACCTAAGCGTTGTAAAACTGCACTTTCTCTAATAATCCGTATATTAATATAAAACCGTTAATCTAATAAAATCGTTATCATTATACGGGGCCCATCCGTCAGCTATGGCCGCGCCCCGGCCAACATTATCGAGCATGCTTGAAAGACTGGCATCTGTTCATGTTTTCGCGTCGGTTCTCTGTGTGTATGCATACGCCCGAGCCGTCCGGGTTCACCGTCGCTACGTTGGTTCGTCCGTCCACGCGATTAAGAAGACGTCGATTTCGTCCGCATTGTGCACGCGTGTCTCTTGCACGGGTCGCGTTGCCGCGGTGTCGTCGGCGTCCGCCGATGCATATTCAAAAATATGCATATTCACCCTCGAAACTCTCGTCTCTCGGTCGCTGGCTATTAAACTTCGCTCTTAGAGAGATAACCTGTACTTTTCTATCCGGTGTGTGCGTGTCCGACTTCGGCATACTCTCTCGGTCAGAAATATAGAGTTAGCCTCCAAACCTATATCCCACAGTCTTACACAGTCGCCCACGTTGCGTCTTCCAAATTCAACCCCGTTGTCTGCTTGTGGCTCAGATTCGCTCGCTGCTGCTGCTGCACCCGCCGGGCGTCTCCTACGACTGCGGCGGTGGCAACGAAACAGGCTAGAAGGAGCGTTGAAGAGCTGAACCACACTCCGCGAGGCGACTTCTAGATATTTGCCACGATAGCGGGCGAGTCTCTCTCTCTCCGTCAGCCAGTAAAACCTAGAACTCCGCTTCACCCCTCTATGAGTCCGGATCTTCATGCAAAACTCTGAGCACGCGGTGAGCGAATCTGCTGCAGCCGTGTCTCACCGCAGTCCAGAGCTCAGGGCAGGTTATCGTCAGGCAGGCTCCGAGTGGATCAGTTTCCTTCCGGAGTGTGGAGCAGCTCCGTCTTCGACATCAACTGGCCACATGAGCGCGTACGCGGCGGATCAGTTCGACGCTGGCGGAGTTGTTGGCACTTTCTCTGCAGACAGCTTCCCGCAGAGTGAGCAGCACGAACATGGGTATACCAACCGTATGCACGGAGCTCGCCGCCGCTCGGGAATAACTTGTTTATGGCAGAGCAGCTACAGACGGTCGCTGGCTGATCTCAACTACTCTTCGACGTCGCGCCTGAGCCTGACCTAAGCCCCACCCGAAACCTACATCTCAGCACCGCCCGCTGTACAGCGTTTGCTGCATAGACGAACGCTATTCGACGTCTAAGTCCCTAACTGGGTCTTAGCTTGTTATAGTTTCATATAATTCCTTCCCTTCGATCATCCGTATATAACATATTATATATATATATATATATATATATGTTGTGTTAAGAGCGTTGTGGCTCAAAGAAGCAGTTTCCGAACAGCAGCAGCAGCCCCAACACGTCGTGCGTGCCGTTAGTGGCTCGGTGCGACTCGGGCGAGAGGGCGAAGTTGAACGGAAGCAACGACGATCGGATAGAGGCCAAGGGAAACACTTCGTTTGGCCCCTCCCCTGAACCCCCCCAGCGACCCTTCGATGTGTGTGTGTGTGTACGCGCGCGACTGAGCAGACGCAGCCTGGCCAGGCGGCCCAGTCAACTTAAGGAAGGTCTTAGCGCAATGGGAGTGAGAAGAGCGGAGCCATGAAAAAGGACGACAACGAGAGAGAGAAAGAGAGATTGAAGGGGGCTACCAGGCAGCAGTGATGCTTCTTACTTGGCGAGTGCCGGTGAGCCGCGCTAAATGGTGAAATTATGCTGTCACCCAGGGACTCTTCGAAGGGCATGCTTCGGGGGTGCGTCACTTTGCACCGCCTTGGCTAGCTAGTCACTTGGCGGCTGATATCCTGCTGCTATATATCTATCTGCACACATACACACGTGTGTGCAACTTCACTCAGCTTAGATGCATGGGTAGGGGGATTGGTCAGGAAGGAGAGACGAGGACGGGGGTCACCCAAGGGGGTTTGCACAAGGCTGTAACTCAGGATCGACAGGATGGGTTTGTGGTGGTGGTGGTGGTGGGCGATGATGGTAGTCATGATGAAGATGGTGATTATGTTGACGGCTCTAGCGGTTGAGGTGGCCGCGTGATCAGGCACGGTCATCGACCCACCATATGAAGGCAGGTGGTGGCTGGGAGTCGAGCTTTTTTTTTCAGAAATCATCTATATATGTTGAAGTATCTAGATAGGGTGATTATATGAAAGCCAGTGCAGATCAGGGTGTTTACGGCAATTTGCCGTACAGTCAGAGCCAACTCCTAATCGAGAGAACGACTACAAGATACTGCGAAGTGGGTGTCTATACACAGTGCATGAGTTTGCAGCTATTGCAGACTTGTCCATAAATAATAATAGTAATAATCATTGCCGCTGTGCTCGATACGTTCACATGTCCAATGCATGAGTTGACTGTGATGTCGATCGCCACAGCTGGACAGTTCTTGCGCTGAATCGATTCTGGGTAATTCGACTCTAGTTCGCAGACGTCTTACCTGACTCGCATGTCGCGTCGAGACACCTACAGTGTTGATGTGTGTATCGGTTTGAAGATAATCAGAAGGTAGGAGAAGCAGAGCGGATGGGAAATGTGGGGCGAGTTGGGCACTTCATTAAACCTCATCTTCAGGCCACCACCGGCCACGACAGGAAGAAAAGGCCGACTGGCGGTAGCCATAAAAAGTCTCTCGCAAAGCCTCTTTCGTTTTCTCGAAAGATCGCCCAACGTGGCAGCGTATGAGATATAGAACAGCAGCAATAGAGGACGATGGTACCTTGAGGACGACGCCTGGGACCCGGCGAGTCGCTGTCGTCCCGTAGGAGTTGAGTTGGGGTAGAGTCGGGCAGATACGTTCCTCTCTGACAGAAACCCGGCCCGGTCGTTGGCAGGGTTGCCACGCTGCTAGGGTCAAATTTTCTCAAATGCCTCTCGTTCACACTGGCGCACTCATCCTTCGGGCCGAAACACTCAGGCACACAAGCATACTCGAACCGCTTCAGAGTCTATTGTACATAGCGGGTATGTACGCTTTGCAGCAGATACCGCTAAAAACGGTCTGAAATCCTGCCCCAAAACGGCTGGATAGAACAAGCCAGCAAACACATCGCTGCTATGCCCGGCAGGTTGCTGCTGCTTGTCTCGCTGTCGAAGCCCTATAGTGGCCCCATTCGTGGTGGTGCCTGTTGTTTGCAGTATTAATTTGTCAGCGACTCGAGCGGTACTGTTTTGGCAAGCCATTCCGGCCAAGCGGGATGGTCAGCGGGGGTGGCCCTACTGCTGATGATAGACAAGTGGACAGCAGCTTTGCCCATATATAGCTAGCTGGTGCAATCGTGCAGCTCGAACCGCACCCAACCTAAACCTGTCGTCGTGACTCGACAACTTTGCTGAAATAGCGAGCTGTTGTGGTGAACGCCGCCAGCGTTGCGAGCTGAACACCAGAGTGGATTGCTTGGAGAATACAATGCCTGTGTGTGCCCTCTGACCACTGATCATCTCAGTTGCATTGCTGAGGCTTATAGCGACTGAAAATATGCCCTGCCTAAACCAATGCTGCTGCCCTATTGGCTGTGTCCACATAAGTAAGCAATAGGTGCACCATACTTTGGCATTAATAGCCAAAGGATGAACTGTAGCAGCAATGTATATTACTCTTCCCCCCCCCCCGCTAATATTTGTTATTTATGGTAATTTGTATGCTTGGCTGTGGGTCTACCTACATTGTCACGAATATAAGGCGCTCTATGGCCAATTATCGAAGCGATATTAATATTTTACAATTTTTATTGGAAGGAAGTGGGGCCTTCTTGTTCTAGATATTCTATTAAGAATATATAGAAGAACGTGTTTTTAGATGTATGTCACGTTCAGCGGGTACAATTGTTGCCCACTTCTATGACTGAATGAATATGTGACTAATTCGAGGTAATACCATATTTTTCAATGTTTGAATACTCAGTCAACAGAACGCATTCGCTACTTTATGCGTATGACAAACTTTCATAGGCCATTGCACGGTTGAAATTAATGACGACAGAGAAGTATCAATACACTAACGGAGCAATGGATTGGGCACAGATTCGTACTTCGTCGACCAATCCACTTGTTGTCAAACCTATGAGGTCGCTTGGACACCACCGCCTCGAAGAGAGTCTCTCGGGGTCCACTGCTTGGTACGCACTTAGGTGGCATTAGACACGAGCTACTTGCTACAAAAACACGCTCGTCGCACGATCACAATTGCGACATCCGCTCTATTTCCGCTATCTAAATTCTGTCGCCGTTTGTCCAGCAGTCACCTGTCGAAATCCCTCCGTCTACACGAATGCTTGCATCATTGATTCTAGGTCGTCTCTGTCCGACCCAAACGCGTTTTGTGTTCCGCTTCGAACAGAAAGACTCTGGTATGGCCTTCTTTCAGATATCTTTGCGTCCGTCTGTATTCGTACAGTGAGTGTACCTTCGGGCGACTCATGGACCCACTGTGGCAGCCAGCAGCAATCTACGAAGCTTCCTGCCGACAGAAAGGCAGAAAGGCGTCGTCATTAAACGCAGCCGACGTCATTGCCTGCCTAGGTTGGAACGACGTTAACGACAACGCTGCGGGTCGAAGAGGAGTAAGAAAAACGAAGTTACCGTCGTGTCCCACGTTACCCCTCACTGGCGGTGAGAGAGGTCGTTCTCACTCGACTGTGTCTCTCCAACCGCTGACTCGTCAGGGGTCGCGATCCCGGAGGAACACCAATCGGCCTGGGTTTCCTCCGCACATCGTCCGGGCCGGACGAAAGGCTGTCACCGTCTAACACCTACGTTTCTTCTCCGTGCGACGAAATGACGCAACGAGGCAAGGGTTAGAAAGGGCGCGTACGCATGCGAGGCAATTCAGGTCGACGACCGCCGGCCGCGGTAAGAACTTAGTGCCGACCCTTGTAACGCTGTCTAACTGTTGTGCCATCTTGCCTTGTCTCGCTAGAAGCATGCATCTTGCGGGCACGATGAGCAATAAAGCGGATTGTTGTCACTCGTGGGCCGAAAGAACGACGCAAGAGAACGGCCAGCGGGGACTCGAAGAGTCTACGGCAACACTACCCGCGAAAGGAGGATACGGACAATAGAGGAACAAGTAGAAGAAGAGAGAGAGAGAGAGAGAGAGAGGAGGGCATTGGTGGATCACGGCCACGAGAAGATGTGCGTAGTGGCACATGAGATCGCTGAAGCCCAAAGCAACGGTAGTTACGTGGCTGGGGCTGGCGTTTGGGCGCTTCGACCTACGTCGCCGAGAGGCCATAAGAAATGACTACGATCTTACCGATCTCCTCCGGGCCGACACATCACAGAGAATAGCGATCAGGTTAGGCTGTCACGATAGAAATAGGACTGATGCTGTTTCGTTAGAGATTGGCGTCGCGGCTCGTCAAAAGGATAACAAAGTAAAAGCCATAAGGCTATATATCTTGTATCAGTTAGCTTGTACCATTCCAAATAACTGTTATTCCGGGAAGGACGCTCGTCGTGTATCGTTCATCCTCAGTATATACTGTGAATATATGCAACTAGGTTTACTATGGCTATAGACCTCTCTACTTGAATGTATGATACATTGACAATTTGATCATGGTATTATTCAACTAAAATAGTTATGAATGAACTAGTCTGCTTTGGGCCTATTTTCCGTAATGGTAGTGGTTCGTGTGACTCTTCAGCCTGGCCCTCATCAGGTCAAACGAAGGCAGCAGGTGTTTAGACGTCTTCTCTTTCTGTTTCGCTGCACGCCGTCCGCAACCCCCAACAGCCGCGCAAGCTACATGTAGTTTACAGGGCCGGATGGTGCTTCGAACAGGGAGAACGGTGAACAAAAGCAAGCGACCTGAAGTGCGTCTGCGCGCAGTCTCGATGTCGGCAGGTGACTGCGTTGATAAGCGGGCGTATAATGTAATTTGATGTTAAAGCGCGGCTGGCCTGAGTGGCGGAGGAGAGAGAGGACTCATTCGGCAGATATCCACTCCATATCGCTACGCAGGAATAGGGATACACTAGTACACACACACGCACACACACATATACATATATATATATATGTGTGTATATATATATCCTTCGCTCGTTTGCGGTACAAGCAGCATTGAACAGCCAGGTTATCCCGACTGGAGCCTATCTAGCTTCTGCCAAGCTAGAGACGACACGGGCTCTACCCTGCAGTACTGGTGGATTTTTAGCTCTGTCTAGACCGTCCGGTGTTCCCGCCAACGGCAAACCCAACCCGCCTTACCTTCGCCGAGTCTTTCAAGCTGCAATGAAATACGTCTCGTACGCTGTGTGCCGAGCTGACTGCACCCAGCTATGTGATTCTCACTGTGAGAGACGAGGAGACAGTTGAGATTGGCCAGCGATCCGGCTCGCGCTCAACGGGGAGGGGACCTGGTTTCACATCCGCTACCGCTGCCGTCTCCATCGCTGCGGCACCGTCTGAACCTCGAAGCACCGCTCCAACTTCAGCAAGATAAAGCGCGAGAGGTCGGAACGAAGAGAGAAGCACAGTTACGTCACCGGTGCGATGGAAGTTGAGATGTTCGGATGTGGCGGGGGCGAACGAGTCTGCGCTCCCTGAAGGTGTACCCCCGGGCAAGGATGGCTTTAAAAGCGACGAACTACGGCAAGGGCCCGAGCTGTGGGCGTCACTGCCGGGACCCACTTGGGGGACGCCCTAGTCGCTTTTATACGCGACCGTAGTGCCGGCAACGACGCAGTAATATGAGATTATGCAGCGTCGGAAGGGCGAGCGCAGGCGGCGGCGGCAGCTTTGCTACTGAAGCAATGGCATAGGCGCGACTGCTGCTTGATGTCTTCCGGACTTCACTGGGGAATCGTTTTCCTTCAAAACCTACACCCCCCCCCCCCCCGCCCACCCCTCTCCGCCTGTAACGGACAGGGACGTCTCTTTGAGAGAAACCTACGTAAAGACCTACGGCGGAGACAGAGAGGAAGAGAGAGAGAGAGAGAGAAAATGTTGAACAGGAAGGAAAAAAAAGTTGTATTTAAGCCGAAGAGACCTAAGAGTAGCTTTTTCTTTTTTGCCTTATTCGACTTGGAGAATTGTGCGTTACTGTGCGTTACCTGTTGTATGACTATTTACGATAGGTAATAAGGGGGATATTAGTGGTGCCCTTAGCTACACTGTCACCTAACGCATGCACAGGTGTCCTTAGTCAGAGTTGCGTTATAGAGGAGATATAACTACAAGTACATTTCGTGGATGAAACCAGGCCAACGGAGCCACGCGACCACTCTCCACAAAGTCAACTATCCGAACTTGTATCGCTTACATGAAAACGAACTACGTATCTGAGCAAATCCTAAATCACAAATCGTCTCTGCTTAGCTGCTTTTCCTACACTCAGCGTGACGACATCGGAGGACCAAGCACTTACGCATGGATGAGTGGCTTCGTTGTGCGTGGCATTCGTTGCTTTGCAATTTAGTTAGCATACACAATTGATGATTTTCACCACTTTACCCCAGATGATCCCTGTAAGAGGCGTACTATTTGCGTTTCTTTTGGAGTCGAGCAACCGTGGGGACGCATTGGAAATAGATGTAGGTAAATAGCACGGAAAAAAACAGACAAAAATCGACGAAGACTAATATCTCTACTCACCTCAGGTTGGGTTTGCATTTCTCGAAGAGGTGGCCAGAACTAGCCTGAATTTTTGGTCCGATGCGTCGACTCATATAGACGACTATGTGGGTCGTAGCAATGTTCACCGTTCATTGCTATACGAATTTCTGGCTAGGAAGACCTGTGCCGCGACTCTTCGAGAGTGTGTTCTTCTATTTCATTACTATGCTGTTAAGTGGTGATTCGAAAAGTTCCACTTCGTAGTTTATTTTTGATGCAATAGCTATAGTGTACAAGGCGGCGGAGCGGGATCTCAGGCAGGTTGATGGTTCATGTAGCTTATTGAGAGGAGTTTTCGTCGAACCCCGCAGAAAACTTCCCACTTGCTGTTGGGAGATGTCGACCCGGCAATATCTGAACACTTTTGAAACGGGAGATACCCGTGTCAAATACATCTAGCCGTATGAGTACGCTATCAATACCACATAATGATGCTCATTAAAATTGTACTGCTATAATCTCTGGGCGAGTTTCGATCAATCAACAAATCTCGTTGCAGCCTCTGGCGGCATCAAACAATGACGCAGTGCACAAATATACATTTGCAAACGTTCAAGATACATAGGAAAGAATTTAACATTCTTTAACACTATAACACTCTTTGTTCAGTTATAGCTCGTTAATGTCGTGCCCGCTGAGTGCACCGGTAAGCGAACGAGTTAAGAAAATAACAATTAAAAACAGAAAATTTGCCTATACGCGAGTTTAATTACGTGACGCACGCGTATGACGTGCCACCTGCTTTACATCGAGACGTTGTCGGTGGAGTAAGATCTGCCTGACGCGGCGGGTGTGTCCGATCCGTCGGATGCATCTATCCTTGCCTCCCTCTGAACACGTTCCGCTATACGGTGACGTGCAGGTACGCTTTAATATCAGTTGTTCGTTTTGGCAATGAGGCCTCTTGGCGGTCATCTCCTATAGCTGGATCCTAAGGGCCACCGTGGATGCTAACGCGGCCCTCTTGCGTAACGTGGGACTTTGTGGTGGGCCCGGGCGAGAAGTGAACAGCATCTGAAGCAAGAGTGATGTCAGCTGAATCAACGAAACTCCGGAATCTGCTTCGCTTCAAACAGCAGTCTCTTACATCCGTCCCGGCTGGGGTCCCAAACCAGCCCTCTGGCACCGCTCCTCGTGACCCAGAGCGCTGGTATCCCCCGTAACTCATTCCTCCCCTATGGCTGGGCTCGCATGGTTTCCGGACAACAACACCTCTATAAATTTCCGGATCCGGCAGGGGAAATGTTTGTTGGCTGTGTTTTGCCGCGATGTTGGCCTGTTTCGAGGGTCCTGGCTGGTCCAAGCTGAGTGAAATGCCGCTGCTGGACCACACACACACATACGGGGCCTGTATGTATGTGGCCGGGTACTGGCCAAGGGGTGGGAAACCCCTCGGCCTGCCCGATTTGACCGGGTTGACGTGACCGTTGTGTTTCCGATGTATGGGATCTGGGGAGGTGGTCATTCGGGCTAAGTGTCGCTGCGAGCTGCAAAGGAGACTCCCGAATCCGAGCCCCCCATATGGATCACAGTGCTTTGCTGTGCGAAGGCAACTACCGAAGCTTTTGGCCACTCCAAACGACTAGGAGGCGTGCCGCCATAAACGTTGCCGATAGATCTTGGCGGGAGCAGATGTTCACGAGTGTTATGAACTCGACCAACGACGTCGCCGCCGCCGCTTCGCTGCGGGGACTGTCCCCACCCAGGCAGCGGTTTCTGTCAACGGTAAAATGTGGCTGGACTACTTCGAAAAGCGAAATTACGGAGCATTTTAGAGAACGGTTTGTAACGGTGGCAGTGAAGAAACGGAAGACGCCAATAACAATGTACGAAATTGTTCCTAGCTATTTGTGCCGATCAAAGATGCTCAGCGACTCTCAGGTGATGACCGTGGTAAAGGATCGAATACGGGGTCTTTAGGGCCATAAATATCAAGTGACGTCGTATGTCACGAGCTTGTTGCATTTTAAATAGGTGTACGGTCTCCTCGGGGCCGAATAATCAGCGATCTCTCTCTTTTGGCGTTTTGCAGCCAGAGACTTGGCCGTCCGAGCCACCCTGTCAACATCCGTTGCGTACATTGAGACCATGTTTGCTCCACCTGAACACTCGTCGGTGCCAGCCTCAGAAGGGGCTCGCACTCGCCGCCGTGGTGAGGATCAGTTCGAATTTCAGCTCTAAGACGATTAGTCTGATCCAGAGAGCTAATCAAATCTAGCTTGACGCACATAGGCAAATAATATGACATTCATGCCTGGTTTAAAAAAGACCGTGTTTTCGATGACTGACAACAGACTGGTACCAGAAAGATGTGGCCAATGGCAGCATGTTAATAGTTATAGAAAATAAATAAATTGATCTCATTGAGATTTAACACTGCTGATATAGGTCGTGTAGGGTAGAACCGCCATGTACAATAACCGCTGCTGGTATTCTGCCCACGTGTTATGTATAGGCATTGAAGGTCAGCCAGTAAGTAGATTGGCAGCAGCGCGCGCTGATGAACAGCGCGTGATTTTAGTAGGCGGCAATAGACCACCACTATAGATCAGAATTTGTCGTCCCATCTGGCGATCGACTCGGCTAAAGGTGTAGTTCAAAGTTCAGTTCGTTTAGCACGCTGTCATAATATCGACATTCCCGAAGTCCCTTGTGTGTAATTACCGGTCGTGTGTACCGCGGTCCTCCTATCCTTTTAAATCACCCCACCGACCCCTCTCGTTGAGGCGACCTTAGCTGACGGGAAAATTACTAGTTTAACGCACTGGATATCGCGCATCGTTGGGACTTGAGGGCGTCCAGGCCTAACGTCCGTGTGACATTGCCCTCGTTATCGTTGCCGGGGTTCTGCACCCACCAGTGCACTCGCCGCTGATATACTATACAATACAAAACCTACTGCACTGCCTGAGGTGGTGATCATTCGTGATGAAGGCTTGGTACGAGTACCGTGTAAGCTAACGTGCCAAGCGGTTCGAAGGCAAGGTCGGCATAGGGCGACAAGCGCAATGTAAGAGCTGGATGTTGGCGGCAGACGGCATTTCGGAGCGGTGAGACGCCGCTCGATCCGACCGGGGCTCATCAGAGAGAAGTGAAAAACAGAGCCACTTTTCGACGAGAGGGCGACGAGGCAAGCCCTTGTCGTATGTCCGACCCTCGCGAAGGAATGAACAGGGGTGTAGCTTCGACAGACCCAACCCGGACAGGTCTGCTGGGACCTGGCCGCTGGCAAGTTAAACATACACATGGGAAAAATGAGAGCACGATGCGAGCACGATGGAAAACTCGACGAGGCTCACAGTCCACAGGGGATTGCTGAAGAAGAGACGAGAGAGGATCCTCAAATGGTGATCGCGCGCGTGGCTGCTGCAGTGTACG